>JAYESA010000009.1:150360531-150720531 GCA_036927795.1 Iris macrosiphon | reverse complement strand
GTTATATTGACAGATTTTGTGAGATATATAGATTGTTGACCTAGAACGGACCTTTAGAGTATTCTACCGCCGATTCTGCGGCGTAGGCTGGATGTACCCACGACTCATGCCCAATTTTTAGGGTGTGGGTCATGACACTAGGGTTCATTAGGTATCCTAAACTTAGTGATGTGTCTATATTCTAGTTGTATTCTCAGTAGGTGTGTTACCCTGATTATTATTCTAACAACAAGGGTTCCTATGTTCTTAGGGGAAGGCTATACTCAAGGAACTATTTGTGAAGCACATGAATCAAACATGATGCGATTATTTAGATAGAACAGATTAGAAGGAAGATGAGTCATAGTCAATTGTGGATGAGATCCTATACTCTAATCCTAATTGCAGTCTTGCTCGGTACAATAACGTAACCGAGACAATATGCTCTTGACCTGCATGGGCCACCATAAAAATATGTCACGTTCCAGTCCCAAAATACGTAGGACTAGGAATACGTAAGCATGCCAGCCGTATATATATGACAACTCTAATATATGGATACCATAATACATACGTACGCTGTAATGTTTGAAAATATCGAAGTACGCTGTACAAGATAATCTTTATGAATGCAAATGAGGACAACTTTTTGATGTATGTATAGCGCCCCGTTCTCCCGATGCGGAGAGCGCGACTAAGAAAAATAAGTCGGTATCGTTCGATCGGGATAGATTGAATTAAGAACTCGTCCTCGTTATGAATTTGTTTCTTCAGAATCGATTCCCATATTCAGTGGACTGCGCCCCAAGGATCGGCTTAGCGGCAGAGTCAGGAGGGACCTCTCCGCTGCTATCTTTTATTGCCTCAGTTTTTGATGTCGCTTGTTGCTTTCGTGCTTTGAGTTGGTTTTAGGATTTGCTTGTTTTCCTTGAACGGTTTCGATGGTTTTCATTGTTTTTGTTCATTGAACTGCATTTCTATTCCGAGATTGGAAAGAGAGGAAGAAGTATTAATTGAGCTGTTCGTGTGCAGGTGAACGAGCAGTAGGCGGCTTGCGAGCGGAGTCGTGAAGTGCCTCTTTCCTTCTTCTTTCCAAAAATCTAAGTGAGTGGCTACCAACCCGATTAGCTAGCCCTGCTTCCAAGCTTCATTCCCTGGCCCCGATCAAACGATACCAAGTAATAATAAAAGAAACCAAGATAAAAGAGAATAGATTTGGTTCATTGCTTGTCAACTAAACTTCTGAATGGTTATCATATTGCATGCTAGTTCGTTTATAAATGTTCCATAAATCGTGCTAACTATGGATCACATCTTGTATGCAAATAAATATTCAGTGAGGCTCTGCAATATAAATCATATAAATTCTGCTTGTCTGTGCTTGTGTTGCCTCATCTACATAATCTGCTAAATCTGTTAATAACGTTCGATCATGGACAACTTGTGCACAAGGTTTCTGGTTCCTGCAGACGGTTGTCAGGACACTGGGACCGATCCGATCCGGGCAGAACGTCTGTATAGTCGTCTGTATCGTCGGATTGAGGCGTGCAACGGGGGCTCGCCACCCGCATTGCACACCCTTCCGTCCTGAGACTATAAATCGTCCTTCGTGGTATTATGCCAGTGATCCTCTGTATATTTAAACCTGTTGCAACTAACTTGTGTCTTCGTGGCAGGAAAGGCAAGGTAAGTATTGTGCAGGTAATTCAGAAGGGCAGGTAAAATCCACCGAACGGTGGCACGTTCATTTCAGTAAATTCAATATGCTGCTTACTTGTAAATGAACTAAGACAAGATAGAAACCCACAAAAATATGCATGCTTCACTAAACAACGTGTTGATTGGTATAGTTCGGCTAGCTCGCCTTCACCAGCATGTTTCGATATGCTGACCCTCGTTGAAACAGGTTCTCCGCACCAAGGCGAACCGAGCGAGGAGCCGAAGTCGTCTACCCGATCCAGTCTAAGCTGTTGGCGCATCTTCACCGCGCCTCGAAGCCTTTTGAAGTCCGAAGCTGCAACTCTTCATACACAAATGCAGCTCCGTGGCAAAGCTATCCTCCAGCCTGGAGGTCTTTATCATTTTGAGTTTATAAAGGGATGTAATGTACAGGACTGCTATCTTATTTTGAGTCATCTCTTTTGTAAGCCGTTCGGCATATTAGCTAACTCGTTCAAGAGTTTGTAATAGATGTTCATTATTAATAAAGAGAACTTTTCCATTTCAAATCTGTGTTCAATTTATCTGCGTACTCTGAATATGTGCTTGCTATGCAAATCATTAAAGCCTTGTGCGGGCGCAACCCCAGGCCCGCACGGCGGTCACGATTCGGGGGACGTCTCAAGTGATTCTACGGAATTGGGTCGTGACAGTATGGGCAGGGTAGGCTACTCGATCTAAATCTCACAACTCATACACATGTTAGGGGACATTAAAAAATGACATACCGCGGGGGTAGATACCAGCGAGACTCCAGAAATTGACATACCGTGGGGGTAGCAACCAGTGTGACACACTACCATAGTGCGAGCTAGATACTACGATTTACCAGAGTGGTTAAAGCCATACGCCTAATGATTGTCCTCTCATGATACTAGGTGTCAAGTGTGTGTCAACATATCTAATATATAGTAATGACTGAATGAAACTACACATGCAATAAATATACAAAAATATAAATAGCATGCAAAGTACTGTAAACAATTTGGCAAGGTATACTTGCCTGGTAAGAAGCTATGTAGTCCCAATATTCGGCTCTAGAAGCCGCGTAGAATCTATCCAATATCCTCGGGTCATCATGCACAGGCACAAAAATTGGGGGTGACTGCTACAGGTTGTCTTCGGCGAGGGTGACGGTCCACGATGACGACAACGATATCGATGGTAATAATGATGGTAATGACGAGGATGATATGATAAGATGATTATGATTAGGGTGGTGATTAGGTCAACAATTAGTGTTATCATGGTGATGATTATGGTAATGATGATGGGAATAATGATAATGGTGATGATGTGGATGATGATGGGGTGATGGGGATGATGTGGAGGGTGATTGGGATGATGGTGATGACGAGGATGGTGATGGGGTGATGGTGATAATATAGGGGGGTGACTGGGATGATAGTGATGATATGGATGGTGACTGGGATGATGGTGATGATGTGGATGATCATGATGAGGTGATGATGATGATGATAATGATGTTGATGAGTTGATAATGATTATGATGATTGATGAGATGATGATGGTAATGAGATGATGACAGGGATGATGATGAGGATGGCCGGCAGCTTACTGCTGGAGTCCGGCAACTTCAGGCGAGGAGGGGAACGGACAGGGAGTAGAGGAGAAGGTGGGGAACGGCGAGGCTAGCAGCAGGGTCAACTCCGGCGGAAGGATGTGCAGGCGGAGGAGGTCGGGGAGGAAGATGAACTGGAGGTCGAGGAGGAGAACTGGGAGGTGCTCCGGCGAGGCTGTTGGTTCAGTCGACGAGGAGAGGCGGGTTGGCAGCGGGTGAGTCTGGTCCAGGCAGAGAGGGCGAGCTCCGGCGAGTTGGTCGCCGTATGGAGGAGTCTCCGGTGAGGGGGTTCGGGTCTCCGGTAGGTGAAGTGGGGAAGGAGATGAAGAAGACGGGGGAGGAGAGATCAGGGAGGAGACGACGGCTCGATGTTGGCCGGAGATGGAAGGAGGAGAGGAAGAGGGGCGAGTGCAGGCGGGTTGATCGGTGGTGGGTGGCCGGTGCTGTCGGTGGTGGGAAGTCAGAGGAGAGGTTGAAGATGAACATGAGTTATGGGGGAGGGGTCGGGCGGATGTATTAGTTTAGGTGAAATAGAAAAGAAAGAGAAAAGGAATAACATTGTATATTTATACATGTGAAATTTAGGGTTTTGTTGACCTAGGAAAATTTGGGCTTGGTCAACTCTTGGGATTGGGCCTTGGCATGACATGGGGATGTTTGGAGGGCTATAATTTGTATTGTTTAAATGCAAGGGCTAGGTTTAAATGAGGGGGCGATGTTGTGCGTTGCACATTTCAAAAATTATAGAAAATTTATATGAAGGGGGAAAATGGGTTTCTTCATGTATTGTCAAATAATGTGGACACATCAATACATTTTTACATAAAAGTGCCCAATAATTGGAAAATTACACAAAGATGGAAATTGAATTAATTTAATTAAAATTAATGAGCAAGGTATTCTGGATTTAATTAGAAGTACATGAGAATAAAATTAGGTGGGACACAAGTATCATGAATGTAGAAGACTCAGAGTAGAATATTATCATAATTTAGGTTACACAAAACGGATCAAGATTGTGTCTCTAATTTCGATTGGAACGCACAAGGGTACAAAGTTGAATTTATTTAGAATTAAATATGAACATCTGCGATGAATGTTGTGCGACTAAAATATAGCACAAGAGAGTATAATTATAAGTTATACCAAGGTCAGAATAGAAGGCGGTCATGTCTAGGGCAAGAGTGTGAATTTTGTAGGAAGGCAATGGCTAGTGTAGTGCTCTAATTATCGAAGCAACGGTAAGGTGCGCTAAGTGATATAAATATTGCAAAATTAATTAAATACCTTGTTCTATTTCTATTTGGGTTCAAACTAGCCCTAGTTTCTCTTTCTAAGTCAAGTAGACCAAATTTTGGGTGAGAGGGTTTACTATTTGTACATGGTATAATCTCTTTATTCTATTAGTGGAGGTTCTTCAGGGTTGGACTCTGATCGTCCCATAATTTTTTCCATCTGGATTTCCACGTAAAAATTTCTGTGTCTACGATTTATGTTTGGTGTTTTTTGGTTTATGGGTTTTGCTCGGTTCTCTCGCAGGTACTCTTTGGTTTGGGGAACAGTTTCCACGTTTCGTTCCCAATATTTAGAACTGAATTTTTTTGAGCATTAGTGTCTTTGTGAATCTTTATGTCCTTGTTATATCTCCATTAATTATATGGTAATGAGTCCCATCATATTTTGTAAACACCTTAATTTTTTAAATTTAATTTAAATTTTTTATTATTACTGTAGAAAATTTTCATTATTTTTAGTTAATTATAATAAATATTCTTCAGGGATTTATACTTTTTTGTATTAAATTAATTATTAAAATAGTACATAAATTATATTTTTGGTTTATAACTAATAATAGAATATTGTATAATTTTTCTAAAATTTATTGGGTCCAAAACTATTTTTAATGACCATATATATATTAAACCAAACTAAACTGAACCAACCTAAACCAAACTCGGATCCTAGCCCGTACCCACTAACCCGCAACCCCTCTCTCCCGCTCCCTGTAACCGCCTCCCTCCACCCTATATAATCCCTAGCCTAGCCTAGTCGACCACCACCATCATCAACTCCTCTTCCACCCCGACCAACCATAGCCGTCGACGACCGCCGGACCGCCGCCGCAAAGTAGCCGCTCCGACATCCCGAGCACAACACACAGCAAGGTACCCATCTTCTTGCTCTTATATCTCCCTGCACAGTTAACTAAATATCGATCCATCAAATCCTATACGAAGACCACATGACCCTCTTGAACCATGTATAATTAGTTCGGCCTATCGTGTCCTGTGTCGCGACACAAAACATGAAAAAAAAGACCAATTTTGTAGTTCAGAAACTGTCCCAATCACCCATGTTCATGTCTAATTTTCTTCCAACCTAGTTAATATTTTTAAATTCCACTTGAATAGTAATTTAGACAAAAAAATTAAGATTTAATCTCTTTAATTAGTTTATTTAAATTCGTTGTATGCTGTGATTTATTCGCTGTTGAATTTGATCAAAAACTTGGTTTTCTAAACCCAAATTTTCCTGAAATAGGGTGTGTTCCACTAAACAAGACAACTTCGTCATGTGTGAATTATACCAAAAGGCACGTATCGTCAACACGGACGTGTGAGATTTTGCGAAAGTTGATTTGGATGTGCGTACACACCGAAATCAACGTGTGTCCGTTGAAAAGTCCCGTATCGACATGTTCTGACACTCGTCATAATTTCTTGTGTACTTGTCATTTTGTAACAAAATTTGTACCATCGAATTCGCAACGTTACGTTGGTCCTGTGACCCAAGTTTGGTTCAATTCTGAGAACGTTAACGAAACACTATTTCGTGGGTCCCACGGTTCCATTTGATGGACAATTTCGTGACCAGCTCATCGGAATTAAGTTCTGGATGTTCCATTGGGTTCGTATCATCGTTATGGACTCGTAGACACTAAGTTTGATGAATTTGGAGAACTTTATCTCTGGCACATTTTTCGGTGCGAAGTGGGCCACAGGTGGACCCCACTTTGACCAGAAATTGTTAATTCTGTCCCTGTGTCCAAATTGGACTTATGGGTAGTCAATCTTAGCTATTTCAAGTATTCTGAGAATAATAGTGATATTTGTTTCAGCATCCAAAGGCGTATATGGAGATTCTACTTACGTCAGAGTAACTGACGGAGCTAAGAACACAGGCAAGTGTACCTTGCCAACTTATAGTAGATCTTGTGATATTATTTTGCTTGAGTTATTTTTATATACTTTTGTAATCTACCTGTTCAACCTAGGACCGTGAGATGTTGCTTAACGTCCGAACAAGATTCGGGTGTCGACGCCGTACGCGTAGTCGTATAACGTCACTTAGAGAGTTGATACCACGATCCTATAATTTTTTATGTGGTTGCTTTACCGAGTACATTATACCAAAGGATACTTGACACTATTTATGTGACAGAATCTTCTCTGAGTTATTCATGGTGATTCTCTGTAAACCCCCTCGATTTATTCTGTAGATAGTTAGAGTGGATCTGGGAAAATTTTGATAGCAGATGTCGAGGTTTAGAGTTGAGAAATTTTATCTAGAATTTTAATTCAATTAATTAAAACCCCTGGCGCACCCTATCCTTGTCCAGTTATTCGGAGCCCATTATCAGCCCATAAATTCTGTACAATTATTGTACTTTTGACTCATCTCGTCAAATTAGGCACTAGACTTTTCTGACTGTTAAAATCAATTTTTGTGTGCTCTAAATTAATTGAGCAACATTTCAAAAACCGTAACCCATATTTAATTCCGTGTCGGACACCTGTGTCGTTACCCTCGATTTTGGGGTACCAACTTAACCCGTTGAGCTGGACCAACTAAAGGGTCCAAGACTGACTCCAAGCCCCCACCATTTTTGGCCTTTGCGTTATTTCCGGATTTTGACCCCAAGGGCCCCAATTAAATTAAATTCGCGGGACGCTTTATTTCTATTTAAATCGAAATTACCAACTTTGTTAATTCTATTTCAATCCTTAAATTAATCCAAATGTCTTCCTAATTAAACCCGTGCCTAACGCACAACTCCCTCTCACCATGAAAATTTCTAAATATAATTTTCTCCGCAATTCTTGTGTCATTTCATGTGTCTATGCAATTTCCTAAATTTACGGGGCTAAGTCGCAATTTTTAAATTGTGTGGCAACATCCTATTGGTCATGAACAAATGAGAGGGTCCTAAAATAGGGTCCCATTCTCACCCACTCATTCACCCATTAATGAAGAAATTAACCTTCCTTCATGATGAACCTCCACCCTCCATTTTGAAAGACTCCATCCCAACCCTCTATCTCCTCCACACACTCCCTATAAAGCCATCATATCACCCTCACACAATCCCCAAGGCAGGCCCTAATCCCCATGCCTAGAAAACCCCCCACCCTCTCTCTCTCTCCTCCCTCATTCTCCATGCAACCCAACCGAGCCCCCTACATACTCATATATTTTTCTTCTTCTTCTTCTTCCTCCTCCTCCAAAATATTTCTTCTTCATCTTTTTATTTCTTCCTCCTTCTTCTCCCTGGAGACCCGACCGACCGGCCGACTGACTCGGCTCCGGCCAGTAGAACACCCCGGAAGCTCCGGCCTACTGTCAGATCTCCAACGCCGCTTCCCCGACAGCTCCGGCGTGCGGCTGACCCGCACAGCGCCGGCCTGCAGCGCCTCGCTTCTCTCCCGCAGCGACTGCCGACCCACGGTGCTGCCGACCCGCTGTACCTCTCCGACGTGCGGCTGACCCGCGCAGCTCCGGCGGAGCCGCTCCCCCTGACCGCAGCTGTCCACAGAAGCTTCCGTCCGGCTGACCTCCACTGCCTGGCGTTCCCTCCCCCGACTTCGCTGCTCACCGCTGTCGCTCCTCCACTCAGTCCGACCGACCGCCACCACCACACATTGACGTCTTCGCCGCTCGAAACATCTCCGACGAGCGCACCACCCTATCGAGCTTTTCCCCGCCGGCTCCCTCCACTCCGGTCGAGCTGCAGCGCCGGCCTGCTGCAGTTCCCCGCGGCCACGAACTCCGGCCGGCATTCGAACTCGACTTCGGCCTGCTGTCCCCAAAGACCCCGGTAGCCACCGCCTCCAGTACCTTACTCCCACCTCCTCCCGGCCATCGACGAGCCACCCACTACTCCGCCACTGCAGCCATAGCTCCGACTTCACGGTGTCGAGTTGCCCCCGACTCCCCGCATCTCCATCCGGCCATCCTCGGTGCTCCAGCCAGCGATCCGCCACCTCGTCGCCTTGGTATATTTTCCCCCTCCCTATATGTGTATATATTGTGTTGTGTTTAATTGTGGTGTGTTTAATTAGTGTTGTGTAGTATTAATGAGTGATTAGGGTTTAATGGTTATATGATGTTGGCATATATAAGGTTAGTGTAGTATAGTACTTAAACTATGTAATTAAGGATAATGTTGTTTGAGGCAAATGATGATTAAGGTTAATGTTGATTATAATGACATGAGATTAGGGTCTAATGTAGATTTGGGTTTATGATTAAGGTTTGCAAGGGAGTTTAGTAATATATTTATAACTAAATATTCTGGATATTATGCATGGTTAAAAGATTGCTAAATCAATTAATGGAGGTTTTAAAATGAGTCGAATAAGGACAGGGAATATATATGCATGATGGACAGATTTGAGGCATAAATAACGAATGGGAATTTAAATCGCCAAATGAGATTTTCAGTTGTCGTCCTAATTAAATGCAAATTGATTATTGTGGGAATAGATTTAATTTATTGAGTGATAAAATTCTGATAATTGAACAATGGTGAACACTGAGGAGCACGTGTTGGATTGTGAACTATGTGTAGTATAAAACCATTGATCGATAATGTGGAGACTGGAAATTTATGATGGGTAAAATTAGAATAGTACTTTTGTGATTTGGTAACAATGTTATGAAACGAAAGGTTAATAACAATTAATTATATTTTTGAGGATGGTTTGATGGGATGGTACAGTTGACTAGTTGATTGTTGTATCGTACCGATAGTCAACTGTGATCAACCCCCTAGCGTCTTGTCCCTGTGAGTCGTAGCTGAGCTTGAGTTTAGTTGTAGATGCGTGTCGCATTCCTGTTTGTCGTAGAATAGATTATTGATTCTGGTTTGTATCTCATCTCTAGGTACTGCGGGACCTGAGGACTTGGACGCGGTACCAGATCCCTGTCATCAGCAGCCGCACGCAGGCAAGTGTACCTTGCCATCCTGTATTTCAGTTTACAGATATTGCTATTCTTATAGTACATTGTGCGCGTACTTATGTTAATATTCGATACTCCGTGTCCGGTTCACAACCGGGTGTCGACATTCGACTTAACGTCTTAGAATAATTACTGATGCTTCATAGCACCTCGATGCACGTACCAGAGTATATCGATACCCCAGGATACACTCATACACTGTGATCGTGCCAGATTTCTGTATCCTGATACTGACATCATGACCAGAGACTGGGACGACCTTAGGGTCGCGTCTGTTGAGTTATTTCTATGTGTCGAGACTGTAGTTAGAGGTTCAGGTTCAACGCACAATCGTTGACCGCTTGGGAAGGGGAAGACAGTTACTAGACATTTGGGCTACTCTGCACGCGCTTATATATATGTAGTATTTTCTAGTGATACCTGTATTTAATGTAGCTGTTTCACCCGTGTGACTCTTTGCCCAGAGCTGCGGTACGTGCCGTGTATTTCCGTGTCCGGAGCTACGATTTTATTTTGGACAGCCCACGCGTCGAACATTGTCTTTAAACTGTGTCACACTAGATGGTTATGATAGATTACCCTGACGTGCACTTGTACTTTCTGTTTACTTGGCATGCTATATTTTTGTACCTTGTTACGTCCCTCTGAGGACCTGGTTTCCTGCCAGTTTTGCAGCTTAGACGATTACGGAGCACTTGGAGATACTGATGGAGTGGCATATCTTGCGAGCATGGTACCAGGTACTCACATTATATCTACCGGCATTATGGTTATTTTACATTGATTATTCATCTGCTGTTGTAGCCTAGTTTTGTAGACTCATACTTCTTCTCGAGTCTATTCGAGTTAGTGTGTTATTGGGCGGCCGACCTTAGCACATATAGCTCTTTCTTGTATACTGATGTACATTGTGGATTGAGACATAGAGGTTTACATTTATGGAATATCTTGATAGTGCCCTTTATATTACAGCTTATACGTATTCGAGTCAGACCCGAGTCTGGTTGAATGCGTAGCTGGCGTGTCACGTATTCTTGGTCCTACGTATTTTGGGACTGGGGCGTGACATTCTGTATAGGCTTACATGATTCGTGACATAAGACTTGCATTTACATATATATCATTATGACTCGCTGTACTAGCTAGAGGTCATGATCTTACGTGTTATGGACATGAGACATTGTGGACATGAGACGTGAGATTACATTGGGTGGGGAGAGACACACAGGCTACTGGCTGATTATATACATATATATTTTATTATTGCGGTGCTTTAGTCTCTGTTATAGAGCTTGGTGTCACACCCCAGTCCCAAAATACGTAGGACCAGGAATACGTGACACGCCAGCTATGCATTCGACCAGACTCTGGTCTGACTCGAATACGTATAAGCTGTATAATATAAAGGCACTATCTAGATATCCCATAAATATAAACCTCTATGTCTCAATCCATAATGTAAATCAGTATACAAGAAAGAGCTATATGTGCTAAAGTCGGCCGCCCAATAACAGACAAACTCGAATAGACTCGAGAAAAGATGAGTCTACAAAAACTAGGCTACAACAGCAGATGAATAATCAATATGAAATAAGTAACCATAATGCCTTTAGAAATGATATGAGTACCTGGTATAGTGCCCGCAAGACATGCCACTCCACCAGTATCTCCAAGTGCTCCGTAATCGTCTATGATGCAAAACTGGCAGGAAACCAGGTCCTCAGAGGGACGTAACAAAGTACAGAAATACAACATGCCAAGTATAACAAAAAGTACAAGTGCAACGACGGGGTAATCTATCATAACCAAACAAGTGTGACATAGTTTAAAGACAATGTTCGACGCGTGGGCTATCCAAAATAAAACCGTAGCTCCGGACACGGAAACACACGGGACGTACCGCAGCTCCGGGCAAAGAGTCACACGGGTGATACAACTACACTAGATACAGGATCACTACAGAAACAATACATACATATATATATATATATATATATATATATATATATATATATATATATATATATATATATATATATATATATATAAGCACGTGCAGAGGAGCCCAAACGTCTAGTAACTGTCTTTCCCTTTCCAACGGTCAACGATTGTGCGCTGAACCTGAACTTCTATCTAACAGTCTCTACACACAGAAATAACTCAACAGACGCGACCCTAAGGTCGTCCCAGTCTCTGGTCATGATGTCAGTATCAGGATACAGGAGTCTAGCATGATCACAGTGTATGAATGTGTCCTGGGGTGTCGATATATTCAGGTACGTACATTGAGGTGCTACGAAGCATCTATCAATTATTCTAAGACGTTACGACGAATGTCAGCACCCAGTTATGATCCGGACGCGAAGTATCGAACGTCAACATAAATACGTGCACAATGTACATAAAGAACAACAAATATCTGTAATCTGAAATACAGGGTGGCAAGGTACACTTGCCTACATGCGGCTGCTGATGACGGGGTCCCGATACCACGTCCAAGCCCTCAGGTCCCGCGGTACCTAGAGATAAGATACAAACCAAAATCAAATCTATTCCACGTCAGACAGGGATGTGACACACATCTTCACTTAAACTGAGTCTCAGCTATGACTCACAAGGACAAGACACTAGGGGGGTTGACCACAGTTGACTATCGGTATGATACGTCCAACCATCTAGTCATCAGTACCACATCATCAAACCATCCTCAAAATAGTTAACGATTATAATCCTTCGTTTCATATCGTTGTTACCAATCCCCAAGTACTATCCTAAATTAATCACCTTTAGTTTCCAGTCCCAAATACCGATTAGGGTTTTATACTACACATTAGTCCTTAATCAATCACGTGCTCCTCGGTGTTCATAAATGTCCAATCAAATCAGAACCTTATTTCTCCTCAATTTAATTCTTATTAAATAAATTAGCATTTTTCCACCATGTAAAATATCTCGATCATTTATTTAAAGATCAAAACCTAAATCTCCATGAACAAATATCTGAAATAAATTATTTTAATTCAAGTAGAAGGCAAACCCTAACCTACATTCATCCTATCACATTAAACCTCTTCAACATACATCAAGTCATTTTCCATGTCCTTGATCATACTCTACATCATCATCAACATGCTCTAAGAATAAAATCCTACTAATATACTCACATGAATATATATAGATGAAAAACCCTAGCTAACCAATAACTTACCAGAATATATACAATTAACAACCCTAGCTAAAACATTAACACATTCTAAAATATATAAACAAGAGAGGGGAAAAGAGATTTGTATACCTCGACAGCGAGGTGGTGCAGGGGATGACCGGAGTGAGGTGGTGGTGATAGCTTATGGTGGTGGTGGTGAGAGCTTGTGGTGGTGGTGGTGAGACCGAAAAGGGAGGAGGCAGGACTGGATCAGTTGGCCGGAGTCGGGGTGGAATCAAGCCGGAGCCGCCGCGGGAGAGAAAACAGTACTGGAGTCGGGGGGATCTATGCCTAAGCAGTCCGTCGGAGTGGAGACTGCACAGGCCGGAGCGGGTGCTGTGGTAGGCCGGAGTCGGGGTGTAGCAGTAGTCGGGGGAGGGTGGTCTGAGTCGGGGTCAGGTGCGGTGGTAGGCCAGAGTCGGGGAGCGGGTGGGGTGGTAGGCCGGAGTTGGGATGCTGCACTGGCCGGAGAAGAGTAAGTCGGCCGGACCAGAGTTGCTCTTCAGGAAGAAGAAAGGAAGAAGAAGAAGAAGAAGAAAGGAAGAAGAAGAAGAAATTTGTAAAGAATAAATATGAAGGAGGGAGGGGAGAAAGAGAGAGGGGGGTTTCCAATGCCTAGGGATTATGGCCTGCTTGGTATGTGTGCATTGAAGAGACACTTTATACGGGTTGGTGATGTGAGTGTGTGGTGGGGATGCTCCAATTCAAATGGAGGGCTAGGATTGATCATGAAGGCTTGGTTTCTTCATACAAAGGAAGGGGGAGGGTGTTGACTACGGTCAAAGAAGGGTAGGCTCTCCATTTGGTCTTGGCCAATGAGATGAGGACACCTAAAATCAATAAATTGCAACTAAGTCCCTTAAATTCGAGAAATTGCACGAACACATGAAATGATGCAAAAATTATGAGAAAAATAGTGTTTGGTGATTTGCATGGTGAGGGAGTGTTGTGTGTTTGGCATGGGTTTAACTAAATGGGCATTAGGATTAATTGGGGATTAAAATAGGATTAGACAAAATTGGTATCCCCGATTTAAATAAAATTAAAGTGTCCCGTGCTTTTAAATTAAATGGGACACTTAGGGTCAAAATTTGGAAATGACGTAAATGTCAAAAATGGTGGGGGCTTGGAGTCAGTCTTAGACCCTTTAGTTGGTCTGGCTCAATGGGTTAAGTTGGTATCTCAAAATTGAGGGTAACGACACAGGTGTCCGACACAGAATTAAATATGGGATTTAGGATACGGGAAATTGTGCGATTAATTTAAGGCACAACGGATTTGATTTTTGTGTGACGGAAAAATCCAGTGCCTAAATTGGCGAGTCAAGTCAGCAGTACAATAGTCCGATGGATTTTATGGGCTGTTATTGGGATCCGAATAATTAAGCATTGATAGGGCACGCCAAGGGTTTAATTAAATAAAATAACAGACAAAAGCAACTCTACTCTAAACCTCAACATCTGCTGCTAAACCAAAATTTTCCCAATCTATACCTAACTATCTATAGAATTAATCGAGAGGGTTTACACTTGGCCTATTACGTGATATTACTGCTACCGGCTCCCTGACACGGAGCTTGTAGTGGTTTCAGCCTGAGTACTAGTAATGCTCTCAACTTGCATTTCACATAGCTGGTTATACAGCTTGCCCTGAGGATCTATTTTTATTTACTGTATTTTATTTGGCTTGAGTTATTCTTGTACCTTGCTATGTCCCCTGAGGACCTGGATCCAGATTATGTCTCCAGGTATAGCAGAGGAGGATTACCTCAAGGTTTTCGGGACAGGAGCTGACATTGGATCAGTACTAGCACCAGAGGATGAGGTTGTGCCAGAGATTTCTTCTGAGTATTATGTTACATACTAATTTATTTATGCTTCCAGTTATTTCATATCTTGACTCATGGATCTATGTATTGACTTATTTTGTCGGGTTGTTCCCCGAGACACTATTTATTTGGACTTGTTGATAGACTATATTTTTTTTTATCTATTATCTTGACTGGTCTATCATATTGACTTGTGTTTACTTTCTGTGGATGAGATTAGAATTATACTGAGATAGATGGTGTAGACTTGTATTATTATTTATTACAGCTTAAGTGCACTTTAACGGGTCCATTAAATTGTGTCACGCCCCAGTCCCAAAATACGTAGGACTAGGAGCACGTAAGCATGCCAGCCGCATGTATATGGCAACTCCAATATATGGAAACTATAACACATGCGTACGCTGTATTATGAATAATAATTCACAAGTGGTATAAACTATCATAAGTCACAGGGCATAACTCTAAATCTCATCCACAGAAAATCAAATAGAAATAAATAACCAATAATTAAGTAACTAAATCTTAATATGAAGTATCTAAGGATGATAGTCGGGTGAAAACAAATCCACTGCCAAACTAGAATATAAAAGCAAACACAATATAAGTACATCACTAATAATCACGAGGCTCGAAGAGAAGACCTCCTCAAAATATAAGTAGCAAGTCCGGATCTGCGCTCCTGCGAATACTCATGAACATCTACACCTGGAAAGGGACCAGGTCCTTAGAGGGACATAACAAGATACACAGAAGCATGCCAATAAAGTACTGAAATAAATATCCAATGGGTCGCCTAACCATCTATGTGAATGCAGTTTGAGAATAACTTTCCAATACGTGGGCTATCTGGCCAAAATGGGATTGGCATGATTCTCTTGGAGATTCAGGGGCCTAAAAAGCATGTCGTCTTTTAAACAACAGAGGCCGCCAGGTAATATAGGGGTCATCACGACCACGCATCTCCGACGAAGCGTGCGGGCTACATAAAAAGAAAAGTACAAAGGAGCCCAAACGCCTTACTTGTTGTTCTTCCCATCCCATGCTCTAAGCATGTCACATCCATGACACGATAATACCTCTAATAACTGCCAAGTCTCCTAGCATGCAAAGTTTCTAACAACAGTTATCCCTAACGCACGTCCCATACGTACAAGAGGCCAACCTATCACACAAGTTCGTGATCTATATGAGACTCACAACTCATGTAAGAAATATGTCACGGCCAATAAAACTCATAATAATGGGGTGGTCTCATAAACTAGGTCACATGTATATACATAATAAAAATAGAATATGACGACACTGTCGTTGCACCCAAGTTTCCTTGGACGCACAGTTTATATAGCATTTAAAATATATGAACTAATAAGCAAAATAAGATGCATGCAACATATGGAATATAAATTACATTATAATGGCAAGGTATACTTGCCTGGCAAGAAAGCTGCGTAGTACCAATAACCTGCTCCTGTAGTTGCGCAGAATAATCCGATAGGTCCTATATACATATAAAATAATACAATACAACATCAGCCATTACACTAGCACATACACAACCATAATTACACTGGACTCAGAGGTATGCTAGGGGTGATACTGGTCAACTAATAGGGTCAAATGCGCATCTAATTACGCGGGTGTCCTATATTAAATATTGTATCAAAATCAGACAGTCAACTAACATATGTCTAGCCAGTATGTCAGTGTACACAAGACAAACAATTCCCTAATATTTAGGTCACAAGGTCAAGGTAAATATGCGGGAAAATCCATAATATCCTAGGGTCGTACAGCAAATAGACACATATATAGTCATAATTATTATCATCATTTAATTACACACATATATATATATATATATATATATATATATATATATATATATATATATATATAAAATTACATATAACAAGAAGATTATATTACTCATATGCGTACGTATACGCATACGAGTCATTGGGTTCACCGACACGATCTGAAACCAACCAATCTAAAGTGAACCAATATGCTAACCTAAATGTTATTCACACAAACATGCATACACAATATGAAAGGAGAGGGACACGTTTGAACCTCGGGGTTAGCGTGCATGGGCACGAGGATCGAGGATCGAGGGTGACTGTTGTAGGTTGTCTTAGATAAGGGTGACTGGCCCACGATGACGATGATGATGTCGATAATGATGATGATGACGGGGGTAATAATGATAATGGTGATGATTATGTTGATGATGAAGGGGATGATGGTGATTAGGGTGATGATGATGGTTATGTTGATGATGAAGATGATAATGGTGATGATGACTATAATGGAGATGATTAGATGATGATGATGATGAAGAGGTTAATGGTGATGATTAGATGATGATGAAGATGTTAATATAGGTTTGGGGAGGAGGTTGCCCGACCAGGGGAGACTCAAGCGGAGGCGGGGTCGTGCTGTGTTCGTGGTGATGGGTGGACTGTCGTGCGGGATGCAGGTATTGCTCAGGCGGAGGATCTCAGGCGAGTCGGCTCCGGCAAGGAGCTGGGGTGCACGGTCGGGTTGGCAGCGGCTTGACGCAGGCGGGTCGAGGGGAGTCGTCGGTTCAGCAGGGTGCAACGACTAGGGATCAGGCCCGGCGGGGTAGTCGTGAGGTGAAGGGGCTGCGGTGCTACCGTAGTCCGGTCGTGGCGAGGACGGGGAATTCGTTTAGCGGGTCGGGAAAGTCGGGGAAGACGAGGTACAGGGAAGATGACGTCGGTTTCAGGCGGTGTCATAGTGATTGAAGATTGGGTCCGGCATGGCATGGTTGTCGACTGTGTAGTTCAGGCCGCCTGGATAAGGGAGATGGTGAGGGGGTTAATGGTGGTGGATGACGGCTGATAGGGCGGAGGAGAACGTGGGGACGAGGTTGCTCCGACGAGGTGGCTCACCGGAGGGAGGTCGGGGTGACCGGAGCTCCAGCTACGGGGGGACAGGGATGGTGAATAGGAGATTAGGGAAAGGTCGGCTAGGTCTAGTTTTAGGTATAGGTGAAAAAGAAAAATAAAGAAAAAGAAAAGAAAAGTTATAATATATATGTAGAAATTAGGGTTTTGGGGTTAACCTAGGGGATTGGGCTTAGTCAACATCCTTAGGATGGGCTTGGCTTCATATGGGGATGTTTGGATGGCTAGGATTTGCATTGTTTAAAATATATGGCTAGGAATTGATGAGGGGGTGATGTTGTGTGCTACACACTCCAAAAATTATGAAGAAAATTCACATGAACAAATAATAAAGGAAAAATGGTTTCTTTATGGGTTGTGTCCAATGGTGTGGACACCTCAATGCATTTTTGCATAAAAGTGCCCAACAATTAGAAAATTACACAAAAATGGAAATTAAATTAAATTAATTAAAATTATTATAATTGGTGTTCTAGAATTAATTAAAAGTACATGGGCTAAAACTAGGTGGAACACAAGTATCATGGACATAGAAGACTTATGATAGAATATTATTATAATTTGGGTTGCACAAAATGGATCGAGATTGTGTCTACAATTTTGATTGGAACGCACAAGTATACAAAGTTAAATTTATATAGAATTAAATATAAATGTCTGCGACGAATATTGTGCGACTAAAATGTAGCACAAGAGAGCATAATTATAAGTTACACAAAGGTCAGAATAGATGACTGGCACATCTAGGACAAGGATGTGAAATTTGTAGGAAGGTAATGGCTAGTGTAGTGCTCCAGTTATCGAAGCAACGGTAAGGTGAACTAGGTGATATAAATTTTGTAAAATTAAATAAAACACCGTATTCTATTTCTAATTGAATTCAAACTAGCCATAGTTTCTTTATCTAAGCCAAGTAGGCCTAATTTTGGGTGAGGGAGTTTATAAATTGGATTTGTCCATTGGAGTTATGCTGCTGGCCATTGTCACGTAGCTTGTCCCTCGATATTTCGGGACTGGGGCGTGACATAGTTTTTATGGTGGCCTATGCAGGTCTATGACTATATTGCTTCAGTTTCAACTAAGGAACCGAGCAAGCCTGCAATTAGGATATGATGAATTATAGGATCTCATCCACTTGTTGATCTGTTCTTGACCTCTATATTGACTTTAAAATAATTTTTTGACTTGTATCCTTCCTTGATTCGCCTCTCATAGTTTACTTTGGATGCAGAGTAATGGATCCACGAGCCAGCGACGAGACTCCCACGGGTACACCACAAGGTGTTGTGGTCACTTACGATGATAGAGTGACACCATTGGATGGAGATCCATCCACTCAACAAAGCAATCAATTAGATCAGCACGCCTCGAGGTTCCAGCGAGACGATATTCCACCACTGTCGTAGTTTACTCCACCGATGCCTATTTTTCCACCAGGAAAGCCTATGGACGGACAACAGATGTTCCAAATATTCTACACAATGATGCAAGCATAACAGCAGGTTTATCAAAAGGCCCAACAATGCCGGGCAAAGAAGTTCTTTGACGGACTTAGTTTTGAGCTACAGAGATTAATCAGCTCCATTGTAACTACTTCTTATACGAACATCCTTGCTGCAGCCCGACGCATGGAGCACATTATCAGGAGAGAGTCCAGCCAGAAGCAGCCGTATGCACTAACACCAGACCGAGCGCAGCAGGGAGGAGCTACAAAGCGATCACAGATGAATCTACCACAGAGAGCATTTACACCACTACCACTAGTCCTTCCTACTTGTCACTACTGTGGCAAGGTAGGCTATGTTGAGAAGGAATGTAGACGCAAATTGGGATTATATTTAGCTTGCGGATCTAGTCAACATTCAGCCAGGGATTGTCTTGAGCGTCGAGAAAGAGCACTGATGATTCATCGACCAGCCCTACCAGCACCAGCACCAGGACTCCCTACTTGTCATTATTGTGGCAAAGTAGGCCATCTCGACAAGGAATGCCGATGCAGATTGGGATTATGTTTGATTTGCGGATACAGCCAATATTCAGCCAGAAATTATACGGAGCATCGTGGAGAACCATTGATGGTTCACCGACGAGCACCGATGGTTAACCGACAACTTTACCAGCACCGGGAGGATATCAGCTGAGGCCACCCTTGGCACCATATGCAACACTCTTTCAGAAGGCCAAGCAACAGCAAAGGGCACCACCACAGGGATGTGGACAGGCTTTTGCGATGATAGTGGAGGAGGCATAGACTCAAGGAGTAGCGAATATGAGTATGATTTAGTTTTATCATAGCTATCTATAATAGTGAATATTCCTAGTAATACTTTAGCCTGTGCCTGTTAGTTCCATTCTCTAGCCTAAACCTAGTATTATGTTAGCATGAACTTGTTAGTCTAGATTAGTAATATGTCAGTGGTACCCAATTTTTCATAAGTTGTAGTTGATCTTCATTCTAATCAGGCTCCTTTACTCTTGAATTACTTATATCTCATTGCCTAGGGAAAAGTTTTTATTGTTTTTCTACGTGTTCTGCTTGAACAAAACCCTCACCCTTCCTCTTGATTTTTTCTTGTTCATGGTTCCTTATCCTTTATGTCGTGCTTCAACAAACATGTCTTGCAATCACATTATCTCTTCTGGAGCAAACCTTTCTTGACCGGTTATGTTTTATTTTTCTTAATTGTGAAGATGCAATTCTTTTAACGTAGGTAGATTGTAAACACCCTAATTTTAAGAATTTAATTTAAAAAATTTATTATTTTTAGTTAATTATAATAAATGTTCTTCATGAATTTATATTTTTTGTATTAAATTAATTATTAAAATAGTGCAAAAATTATATTTTTGGGTGTATAACTAATAATAGAATATTGTGTAATTTTTTTAGAATTTATTGGGGTCCAAAAATATTTTTAATGACCATATATATATTAAACCAACCCAAACAAAAACAAACCAAACTAAACTGAACCAACCTAAACCGAACCCGGATCATAAACCGTACCCACTAACCAGCAACCCCTCTCTTCTGCTACCTGTAACCGCCCCCCCTCCACCGTATATAATCCCTAGCCTAGCCGACCACTACCACCATCAACTCCTCTTCCACCCTGACCAACAACAGCCGCCGACGACCGCCGGACCGCCGTCGCACGCCGCCGCAAAGTAACCGCTCCGACATCCCGAGCACAACACACAGCAAGGTACCCATCTTCTAGCCCTAGTATCTCCCTGCACAGTTAACTAAATGTCAACCCGTCAAATCCAATGCGAAGATCACATGACCCTCTTGAACCCTGTATAATTAGTTCGGCCTATCGTGTCCTGTGTCGGTCGTAATTCGTGACACAAAACAGGGAAAAAATGACTAATTTTGTAGTTTAGAAACTATCTCAATCACCCATGTTCATGTCTGATTTTCTTCCAACCTAGTTAATATTTTTAAATTCTACTTGAAAAGTAATTTAGACAACATAACCGAGATTTAATTTCTTTAATTAGTTTATTGTAATTCGTTGTATGATGTGATTTATTCGCTGTTGAATTTGACCAAAAACTTGGTTTTCTAAACCCGAATTTCCTGAAACGGGGTGCATCCCACTAAATGAGGCGACTTCGTCATATGCAAATTATACCGAAAGGCGTGTATCGTTAACACGGACGGGTAGAATTTAGCGAAAGTTGATTTGGATGTGCTTGCACACCGAAATCAACGCGTATCCATCGAAAAGTCCCGTATCGACCTGTTCTGACACTCGTCATAATTTTGTGCATGCTTATCATTTTGCAATGAAACTTGTGCCATCGAATTCGCAGTATTATGCTGGTCCTATGACCCAAGTTTGGTTTGATTCTGAGAACGTTGACGAAACACCGTTTCGTGGGCTCCATAATTCCATTTGACGGGAGATTTCATGACCGACTCATCAAAATCTATTTCTGGATGTTCCGTTGGGTTCGTATCATCGTTTTAGACTCATAGACACTAAGTTTGATAAATTTGGAAAACTTTTCTCTAGCATATTTTTCGGTATGAAGTGGGCTACATGTGGACCCCGCTTTGACCAAAAACTGTCCATTCTGCCTTTGTGTCCAAATTGGACTTATGGGTAGTCAATCCTAGCTATTTCAAGTATTCTGAGAATAATGGTGATATTTTTTTTAGTATTCGGAGGCATACCTAGAGATTTTACTTACATCGGAACAACTGATGGAGCTCAAAACACAGGCAAGTATACATTGCCATCTTGCAGTAGATCTTGTGATATTATTTTGCTTAAGTTATTCGATATACTTCTGTAATGTACCTGTTCAACCTAGGACCGTGAGATGTTGCTTAAGGTCCGAACAAGATTCGGGTGTCGATACCGTCCGCAGAGTCGTGTAACGTCACTTAGAGAGTTGATACCACGATCCTATATTTTTTTATGTGCTTGCTTTATCGAGTACGTCATACCATAGAACACTTGACACTATTCATGTGATAGAATCTTCTCTGAGTTATTCATGGTAATTTTATATAGGTTTACAGGATTCATGACATAAGACTTGCATATACATAGATATCATTATGACTCGCTATACTAGCTAGATGTCATGATCTTGCGTGTTATGGACATGAGACATTATGGACATGAGACGTGAGATTACATTGGGTGGGGAGAGACATACAGGCTACTGGTTGATTACATACATATATATTTTATTATTACGGTGCTTTAGTCTCTGTTCCAGAGCTTGGCCCATTACGTGATATTACTGCTACTGGCTCCCCGACACAGAGCTTATAGTAGTTTCAACCTGGGTACTAGTAATGCTCTCAACTTGTATTTCATATAGCTGGTTACATAGCTTGTCCTGATGATCTATTTTTATTTATTGTATTTTATTTGGCTTGATTTATTCTTGTACCTTGCTATGTCTCCTGAGGACCTGGATCCGGATTATGTCCCCAGGTACAGCAGAGGAGGATTATCCCAAGGTTTACGGGACATGAGCTGATTCTGGAGCAGTACTGGCACCAGAGGACGAGGTTGTGCTAGAGATTTCTTCTGAGTATTCTGTTACATACTTATTTATTTATGCTTCTAGTTATTTCATATTTTGACTCGTAGATCTATGTATTGACTTATTTTATCGGGTTATTCCCTGAGACACTATTTATTTGGACTTGTTGATAGACTATATTTCTTTTTATCTATTATCTTGACCGGTTTATCATATTGACTCGTGTTTACTTTCTTTGGATGATATTAGAATTATACTGAGATAGATGGTATAGACTTGTATTATTATTTATTACAGCTTAAGTGCACTCTAACGGGTCCATTAAATTGGGGTTGCCCATTGGAGTTGTGCCGCTGGCCATTGCCACGTGGCTAGTCCCTCGGTATTTCAGGACTGGGGCGTAACATATTTTAGCTAGAGATTTAAGTTATATGATGCTCACATATGATTGCATCCATTTTTCTTCAACCAAATGAGGGAAGTTACTCTCATAACAATGCTAGTTTTGGTTAATAGCACAAAAATAAAATATTCGTCTTTGGGAATATGTTTGTACAACTACTATGTTCTGCAACACAATGAACTCCAACTACTATTTTGTTTGTTTGTTATATATGCACGATCGTTAAATTAACATTATGGCCAATGAATAGAAAGATCACATAATGAGAAAGCATATATTAGTATAACGTCTAGAAATATAATACTTGAGAGAGGGGGTGAAACTAGACCAGCTACGTATATCAGGGTACTTTGGTACCCTAAGATACGGTCACGGATATATAAAGTGTCACGACCCGCACCCGGTATAGGGGCACGAGAGCGTGGGTACGTCCAGCCTACGCCACAGCATCGGCGGTAGAACGCTGTCTAGGTCACAGTAATACTATATAGCTAAACACCTGTCAATGATAGCCATCTCCATAAGGAGGTCAATATACATCTCACAAAAATCTCACAATGTAACTCAATCACAACAACTATAAGGCACGATAAAAGATAAAAGGGAATGACATAGTTAAACACCATGTCTTAAACATAAAGATAACTCACAGTCTAGCTGTCCAACACCAGTCTCCAATTAAACTTAACATAAGTCTAAACATAAACTGAAACAACCTCCATAAGTCTCAAGCATAAATAAATACTATCTAGATAGCTGTAGGCAATGTCTCATCTAGAGGCATAGTCTCCTCTAGGATCTCTGGTGCGTAGTCCGCATCTATACCTGGTCTGTAGTGCGTAGTACAGAAATCCTCAAGATTCTTTGAAAAAAATATCCAGCCAGGATTGGAACAAAATACACCTCTAACAGCAGTTCCACATATATTGACAAAAAACTGTAACACAGTGTAAAGAAATACAAGACAAATATGAACAACTGGCAATAAGAGATACTGGAATAAAGGAAATGCTGAAATAAGAAATACTGGAACATCATCATCAATATACATCTAGCAATAAAATAGAAATATAAGTACACGCAAGAACAATGAACTGGTAAGTAAGTGTGTACAAGAATAATAACTAAAATATGTGGAAATGCAAGATCAATCTACCAAGATACATGTCAAGAATCATCTAACTAAGTGTGTGAAGCATCAGTATATCATGTGATCAGCTTGGGACTATATGACTCATTATATTGATTAGCGATCATCCCCAATAGGTCAGGCTAACCAGATGTAACAGCGATGAGGCATGTAAGGGTAAGGCTGCACCGACGTGAGGTATGGGTGAGCTAATAATGCATGTAAAGTTGGGTATGATCACATAAACTACTAATATTTCCCCATTTATCCTCAGCTAGCACGATGGATTCCAATCACGACTCCTCGTGACAGGTCTCAATGATGCTAACTCGTGTAAACAACAGTGTCAGAGTCATGTACGCTATACACCAAGAATTATAGAGATAATCAACATAATAGAAACTGTCAGTGAATGTACTCGCCTGCGGTCCTTAGCTGGCAATACCACTGTCCGGGTTCCAAGGTATCGTCTGAGTGATCCTACAATCCTATAGACATATCATATAATACAATACTTCATCAGACATTACCCTAGCACACAATCAATATAATGATCTCAACAGGCTACGCTAGGGGTCACAGGTCGATGTACCTACTGGGTGTCCGTGGTGACATTCAAGTCATCTATAATATGATCTAACATATATATATATATATCTATTAGTTACCCTTATATTTAGATATTTGTATGTATATATATATACCTTAATAGAATTCATATCTTGCATCCATATTAGACAGGTACTAGGGAGATATACACAATACATATACCATCACAGTTAATCCTATTTAATGTATGTACCCTACGTACATACCAATTAGGTTAGCATACATTATGGTTATACATATATATCAATGTACACATAGTAACCATATACATATACCGAATACCCATACGTACTTACGTACGTATCAAGTTTATATATATCTTTATACCAGTATTCAACATAGCAA
The DNA here is from genome assembly GCA_036927795.1 of Iris macrosiphon. Taxonomy (NCBI): domain Eukaryota; kingdom Viridiplantae; phylum Streptophyta; class Magnoliopsida; order Asparagales; family Iridaceae; genus Iris; species Iris macrosiphon. The sequence continues at coordinate 150,695,549 of JAYESA010000009.1, read as the reverse complement.
GTGCGAAGGCTCCCAAGGGTACTATATGTATGCGTACACGTATAAGCAAGAAGGAACTCGAACCTGCGTGCGGAAACGAGATGACGACGATGATGATGATGAGGCGATGATTACGAACAGGGGAGACCGGTCGAGTGCATGGTCTGTCGTCGATCTTCGGCTTCTCTGGTCGAGTATGAGGTCAATGGTCGTCCATCGTGCAGTCGGTCGACAGTGTGCAGGCCGGGGCTCTCGATCGGCAGCGTGCAGGCGGTCGACAGCGTACAGGCGGGCCTCTCGGTCGGCAGCGTGCAGCGTGTCCGGCGCTCGGTGGTGAAGTGGTGTGTACTCGGGGAGGAAGAGGCAGGCGGGATGTCTCGATGGGTCCGGTGGGTTGTTCGGCGAGGAACAATAAGTCGGGGGAGGGGATTGTCGGCTGGAAGTTATCTAGGGTTAAGGGAAAATAAGAAAAGAAGGGAATATATATATATATATATATATATATATATATATATATATATATATATATATATATATATATATATATATATATATATATATATATATATATATATATGTATGGGATGTTAAGTTTGACCTAGAATATGTTGACTTTGGTCAACACTAGGGAAGGTCTTGGCTTGCTATGGGGACATTCCCATGGGTTAGGGCTCGGATGGGTTAATGAAATCGCGAAAATTGTATTGGTCTAAGGGTTTGGAGGCCTATGGTTCCAAGGGTTTGATGTTAAATTATACATTCCTAAATCTGTGGAAAAATATAATGAAGGAAAAAATGGGTTTATCTCGCGTGTCGTGTCAGACGGGTGTATACTTAATGCGCTTTTACATAATAGTGCCAATAATTGGAAAATTGCATAAATTAGGTTTATTATTGAAAATTAAACGCAAAGAGGGGTTCTAAAATTAAACAGAAGTACCAAGGCTGGATTTACGTGGGACACAAGCATCAATTAACGGTCTGGCGCGTCTAGGACAACGGTGTAAAACTCATTGGAAGACAATGGCTAGCATAGCGTCCTAATTATCGAAGCTACGATAAATTACAACAATCAGACAATATCACAATTATTTAGATATAAGTTACTATCATGCAATTCATTTACACATTAATTACGAAATTGGATACATGCTCAAGGCATCGGCGACTACGTTGGCTTTTCCTGGATGATACTGTAATAAGATATCGGAGACTTTCATCAATTCTAACCACCTTCTTTGTCTCATGTTCAGCTTCTTCTGTGTAAATACGTACTTCAAGCTCTTGTGGTCTGTGAAGATCTCCACACGCTCTCCATATAGATAGTGCTTCCACAGCTTTAGGGCAAAGATAACTGCCGCTAACTCCAAATCGTGAGTGGGGTAGTTCTTTTCATGAGGGCGTAATTGTCTTGAAGCATAGGCAATTACTTTCCTATGTTGTTGAAGAACGCATCCCAACCCTTTTCCTGAAGCATCACTGTAGATAGTGAATCCACCTGTCCCTGACGGCAATGTCAAAACTGGTGCTATCGTCAATCTCCTCTTCAGCTCATCGAATGCGACTTGACATTCTTCTGTCCAGACAAATTCTACATCTTTCTTGGTCAGCCTAGTCATTGGCTCTGCAATCTTGGAGAAGTCTTGTACAAATCTTCTATAGTATCCTGCTAGTCCGAGAAAGCTCCTAATTTCAGCTACCGTACTGGGGGTTGCCCATGACTCCACTGCCTCTATATTCTTTGGGTTAACTGAAATTTCGTCATCCATTACCATATGTCCAAGAAATTCAACTTTGTCAAGAAGGAACTCACACTTTGAAAGCTTTCCGTATAATCTCTCTCTCCTGAGAGTTTCTAAGACTATCCTCAAGTGCTCTTCATGCTCTTCTGGGGTTTTTGAATATACTAGAATGTCGTCAATAAACACCACTACGAACTTGTCAAGGTACTGGTGGAATACCTTATTCATCAAGTTCATAAATACTGCTGGTGCATTGGTTAAACCAAACGACATTACTGTAAATTCAAACTGGCCATATCTGGTCCGAAAGGCGGTCTTCGGTATGTCTTCTTTCTTCACCTTCACCTGGTGATAGCCTGATCTCAAGTCTATTTTTGAAAACACCTTTGCTCCGCTTAATTGATCAAAAAGATCATCTATCCTCGGCAGCGGGTATTTGTTTTTGATAGTGAGGTTATTCAAGGCTCTATAATCGATATACATGCGTACCGTGCCATCCTTCTTTGGTATGAATAATACTGGTGCTCCCCATGGCGATGAGCTGGATCGAATGAAACCTTTGTCTTGTAGCTCATCTACTTGTTTCTTCAGTTCTACCAACTCGTTTGTTGTTAACTCTATAGACATGTTGCGAAATAGGCTCCGCTCCTGGTATCAAGTCTATAGACAACTCAACATCTCTATCTGGCGACAAACCTGGCAATTCCTCTGGAAATACATCCAGAAACTCCGCTATAAGTGGATGCGGTAACTCTTCTTCTTCCATCCTGGCTCCGCAAAAAGTGCCTCTGCTCCGCTCCTCTGTTCCTCTGACGATCTCGAACTCCGGTCCTCCTGGTGGTCGAAATACTACTTATGTAAAACCCCCTTCCTAGAAAATCGTATATACCTTTAATTATTTAATTAGTAATTAAATTATAGTAATTAGAGCTAAATAGGAGAAATAGATTTTTAATAATTTTTATGTTAGGTGTTCGGGCACTTAGATGACTTATGGGACCTTCAGGAATTTTTCGAATTTTATTCCATGTAGGAGACCCCTTGAGCGATTGCTAGCCTAACGATGTGCAATACCCTACTATATAAATTTTCTTATGTGCGAATATATATATATATATATATATATATATATATATATATATATATATATATATATATATATATATATATATATATATATACACAAATATATATATGTATATATATATTTGAAAAGAAAGAAAGGAAAAAAAAATATTAAATAAGAATTTAATGATAAATATAATAATAATAGTAGTAATACTATTAACTACTTATGATTCCTTGCCAGCAACTTAATGCTAAAGTTGCTCTAGCAGCAACTTGCAAATTGCCGCCCCTATTTGCCAGAGAGCCCGACCTTTCCCATTCATCCGCGGAAATCCGCGGACCCGATATCCATATCTTTCTCTCTTAATATATATATATATATATATATATATATATATATATATATATATATATATATATATATATATATATATATATATATATATATATATAGCTCCCTAAAACCCTAACCTAATTCCCAGACCTCCTCTTCCCATCTAGAGCCGTCACCGCAGCCAGAGAAGCCCCGCGAAGCCATCCAACCATCCCGTCGACGCCGACCTCGCGAACTGCAGTTTCCCACTCGAGGCACCTTCGCTCCGGCATGATTTTCTGTCGACTCGCTCGACCAAACGCTGTTCCATTTTCATAGGTATGATCTCCCCTCAACCCTCTCCAATATTCATTTTATAGCCAAGCTCGGAAAACGTGTGCCCCTAGGTGAAAAACAGCGCCCAAGTTGGCCCGGACTTACCCAATTCTGAAATCGCAGAAACTTGCGATGACCACCCATATTGTCGAGTTCGTATCTCCCATCACAGAGATCCGAATTCGATGATTCTTTTTGATACCTGTAGATTACTTAACCTAGTTTAATTTCTGTAAAATAACCCTTGGCTAATAGTTGCTGTGGACATAGTTATATTCGTCACAAAACTGCGCACACCCACTTTTTCCGGTTTTCCAAAAGTTGGAAAACGGAGCGCGCCCGCCAAACGGGACCGCCCCGCCGTGTGCCAAGTATACCCAATGGTGCACGCAGCATAACCGGACACGTGAAAATTTGTGGGAACTGATTCGGACGCGTGTACTCGCCGGAATCAGGCCGTATCCGCGAACACATTTCGTGTCGCAACTTTTGTGGAACTCGCACGTATTTTGTGTACGTTTGTCAGATTGTGACGAAACTTGCGCCACTGGACTCATGGTAACGCGCTGGTCCTGTGACCCAAATTTCACGCGATTCTGAGACGGTTGACCAGATCGCCAATTGGTGGGCCCCACAGTTGACTTTTTGGACATAATTTTGTTCGGCTCATCGGAATCCACATTTGGACATACCGTTGGGTTCATATTGACATCTAGAGTTATTTGAGCTATAGTTTGTCCTATTTAGAGACTGTTACCCTTGGCAAGCTTTTCGGTGCAAAGTGGGCCACACGTGGACCCCACTTTTACCCAAAATTACCGTTTTGCCCCTGTGTCCAAATTGGACGAAAGGGATGTACGTTTTAGCTATTTTGCTCATTCCGGAAATATTGGTGATGTTTATTTCAGCATCTGGGGACGTTTGTTCGGAGTCCTTAGTTCCAGGTTCAGTATCCTTGATATTTGGGCGCGTACACTTTATAGATTTCTTGTCAGGCAAGTATACCTTGCCATTGTACTGTATTTACATTCCATATGAGGCATGCATGCTTATTTTTTGTTTATTCAGTTCATTTATTTTAACTGCTATATAAACTGCGCGTCCTAGGAAACTTGGGTGCAACGACGGTGTCGTCGTACTATGTTTTTATTTATGTATATGGATTGGACCTACTTTATGAGACTACCCCATTTTTATGAAGCATTTATGTTTCATTGGCCATAACACTATTCTTATACGAGTGTGAGTCACATGTAGGACACGGACTTGCGTACTCGGCTGGCCCCCGGTACGTATAGGTCGTGCGACGGATAGGGATAACTGCCAATAGAAACTTTGCATGCTAGTAGACCTGGCGGTTATTAGAGGTTTATCGTGTCATGAACATGACATGCTTAGAGCATTGGGTGGGGAGAACAACAAGTACCGCATTTGAGCTCCTTTACACTTTTTCTCCTGTACGCCCGGATTCTCCGCTGGAGATACGGGTCATGATGACCACTATATATTATGTACTATCAGGCGGGCCACCGGCGTTCAAAAGACGATGTGCCTTTTAGGCCCCTGGATCTCCAAAAAAGAACCATGCCAAATCCTATTTTTCAGCCAGATAGCTCACTTGTGGGGAAATGTGTTCTTAACTGCATTCACATAGATGGTTAGGCGACCCGAATGGATATTTATTTTCAGTACTTTATTGGCATGTGCTTTTTGTATCTTGTTACGTCCCTCTGAGGACCTGGTCCCTTCCAGAAATAGGTGAGCAGGAGTATCCGCAGGAGTATGGACCTGGACCTGATGCTACCTATCAGCCTGAGGAGATCTTACCTTCTGATTATATGTGATTCATTGCAGCTGTTTAGAGATTTTAGTTGCTATTCTTTTCTAGACATTTATTCTTATATTAGAGTTATTCTCTTCTCTCTTTAGTAGTTTATTATAGTCGATTTACAGTGGATTTGTCTCCACCTGACTATTGCACTTTGAGATTACTATTTGAGACTGCTTCTTGATATTCATTTATTGATTTCCATTATTCTATTATTTGTGCTGTGGATGAGATATAGAACTGCGTGTGACTTGTTGTGACATATATTTACCACTGTGGATTGGATATTCATGTACATCGTACGTGTGTATATAGTTTCCATATATTGGAGTTCGTATACATACGGCTGGCGTGTCACGTATTCCTAGTCCTACGTATTTTGGGACTGGGGCATGACATGTTTTTGTGGTGGCCCATGCAGGTCAAGAATATATTGTCTCGGTTACGTAACTGTACCGAACAAGCCTGCGTATAGGAATAGAGTATAAGGATCTCATCCACGCTTGATTGAAATTCATCCTTCCTATTTAATACTTGCATCCTGTTTGATTCCTGTACTTTTTCTAATCATTTCGTACATCAACTGCAGAGAGATGGATTTGCAGAATGGACGTACTGCCGCCGATGGTGACGCAACTTCTGGAGTCAATGGTCAGACTCAATGAGGGACCCCAACGATTCCTAGGCTTCCGGGGCCAGATGGACAGACTCACACCCCAGTTCCATCTGACCTTCCCGCTTCACCTATTGGGAACCTTCCACCTGCCTCAGTACCGCAAGATGGCCAAGCGCAGATGTTCCAATTCTTTCAGATGATGATACAGGAACAGAGGCAGCAGGCAGCCGAGCAGAGGCAGCAGACAGTCGAGCAGAGGCAAGAATTTTTGGCAGCACTGGAGAGGATGGCTGCACATGCTACTGTGCCAGCCCAAACACTAGCTCCAGCACCTCGAGCTAAGGTTGGATCAGTAAAGGATTTTGTTCAGATGGGTGCAAGGCAGTACAAGGGCACTGAGAGCCCGGAGGAGACCACCAACTGGATCACTCACACGCAGAAGCTACTGGAGGCATCGCAGTTACCGACGGACCTATGGATGACGGGTGTACGAACGCTTCTAGATGGTAATGCTCATCACTGGTGGGAATCCATGGAGCGCCAGTTGGATACTTACCAGACTTGGGAGCAGTTCTTGGAGTTCTTTGAGGGAAAGTACTTCCCGGACACTGTCAGGGACACCTTGTATGATCAGTTTCTTCACTTAGAGCAGGGGAACCGGACCGTGGACGAGTATGATTCCGAGTTTAGTCGACTCAGCAAATATGGTGCTGCTTTGATACCAGATGACTTGGCTAAGGCTAAGAGATTTCATCGAGGACTGACCCAGGAGCTTCAACATTATACAAGCTCGCAGTCCCGAGTCTCTTATGCTGAACTACTGACAGAGGCCAGATTTCAGGAAACCATTAGCAGAGGAAGAGGAGGTCAGCTGAGGACACAACAAGGAACAGCAAGGATACAGCAGGGACCAGCCAGGACACCACAGGGAGGACCTATCAGACGTCCTTTGGCACAACAGCATCAGCAACACCGAGCAGGACCGTACCGGATTCCGGAAAAACCCTAATCTAATTATTGTGGAAAGATCGGACATATTTCGAGGGATTGTCGGACTCGCTTGGGTCAGTGTATGAGATGTGGCTCCGGACAACACATGGCGAGAGACTGCCCAATGCAGACATCGACATTCCCACCACCAGTTCAGAGATTAGCGCTTCCAGCACCGAAGCCAGCCCAACAGATGACCGGACCGGGAGCACCCCGTCCCCCAGCAGCAGGAGGAGTTCAGAGAGGACCCCCGCTACCCACTCAGGAGGAGCAGTATATGAGGACCGGACATGGACAGCCACAGAGGAACGGGAGAGCTTTTGCATTGGAGGTAGATGACCTGGATCATGAGGTGGATATCATAGCAGGTATTACCCTTGCTTTTACTTTTCCTGCTGTGACATTATTTGATACGGGAGCCACCACTCATTCATATCATCTAGTTTTATTGCCAAACACAATATTGCTTCTACACCATTATCTAGTTGTGTTAGAATACTTACCGGAGGAGGAGTTGTACCAGTTAGTCGAGTTTGTAGAACGGGTCTTATAATGATTCGTGGCAGGGAGATGAATGCCCAACTCTTAGTCCTTCCTATGCCGTCTTTTGATATTGTGCTTGGAATGGACTGGCTGAGCAAGAACTACGCTTTCTTCGATTGCTTTGGAGGAAGCATTCTTTTTAAGGTACCAGGCCAGCCTGAACTTGAGTTTACCCGAGGATCCACAGAAATCCTTGATGGTATGCAGCTCGCAATGGACGATATTGTCTATCACCCTATTATTTCAGAATTTCTAGACATCTTTCCAGAGGATTTGCCAGGACTACCCCCAGACCGAGACGTAGAGTTTTCAATTGAACTAGCACCCGGATCAGCACCTATAGTATCGCATGTTTACAGACTGGCGAAGAAGGAGATGGACGAGCTGAAGGCACAGTTAAAAGAGCTAGAGGAGAAAGGTTTCATCCGACCGAGTGCATCACCCTGGGGAGCACCAGTGTTGTTTGTACCCAAGAAGGATGGGTCAGTGCGTATGTGCATTGACTACAGGGCCTTGAATGCAGTGACAGTGAAGAACAAATATCCACTGCCACGCATTGATGACCTGTTTGATCAACTCAGTGGAGCTAAGGTATTCTCGAAGATAGATCTGAGATCGGGATATCACCAAGTGAAGGTACGGAAGCAGGACATTCCGAAGACCGCATTCAGAACAAGATATGGGCACTACGAGTTTTTGGTCATGCCATTTGGATTGACCAATGCTCCAGCGATCTTCATGGACTTGATGAATCGGGTCTTCCACCAGTACTTGGACCAGTTCGTGGTCGTCTTCATAGATGATATACTTGTCTATTCGAAGAGCCACGAGGAGCACGAGGAGCACCTGCGAATTGTTCTAGAGACTTTGAGGAGAGAGCAGTTATATGCTAAACTCAGCAAATGTGAGTTCTTCTTGGACAGAGTTTCATTTCTTGGACATATTATTACAGGAGATGGTATTTCTGTTGATCCAGAGAAGATCTCCGCAGTTGAGACATGGCCTGTTCCTAAATCAGCAGCAGAGGTGAGGAGTTTCCTTGGACTTGCGGGATATTACCGACGGTTCGTGGAAAACTTCTCAAGGATAGCGGCACCTATGACTCGTCTGACTTGTAAGGATCAAGAATTTATATGGACTGACGAGTGTCAAACAGCCTTTGAAGAGTTGAAGAAGCGACTGACTACAGCACCAGTATTGGCGATTTCGTCAGGATCAGGAGGTTATGTGATCTACAGTGACGCATCAGGAAAAGGCTTAGGATGCGTATTGATGCAGCATGGCAAGGTGATTGCATATGCATCTAGGCATTTACGAGTACATAAGAAGAATTATCCGACTCATGACTTAGAACTTGCAGCCGTTGTATTTGCCCTAAAGCTATGGAGACATTACTTATATGGGGAACGAGTGGAGATCTATACAGACCATAAAAGCCTCAAGTACATCTTCACGCAGAAGGAGTTAAATATAAGGCAACGTCGATGGCTCAAGTTGATAAAAGATTTCGAGATAGAGCTACATTATCATCCAGGCAAGGCTAACGTGGTAGCAGACGCGTTAAGCCAGAAGCCAGCAGCTTACTTCTTGACAGCACAGAGGGAACTTTTGGAGGATTTGCAAGAGCTTGGCATTGAAGTGATATTACCCGGAGCAGATGGGACACTAGCCAACTTGCAAGTACAATCATCATTGGTAGAGAGGATTAAGGCAGCTTTGCCCACAGATGCCAGATTCAGGAGACTGAAGGAAAGGACAGAGGCCGGAGAGCAGACAGGATTGCGCATCCATGAGGATGGGACATTACGATGTGGTGATCGTCTTTATGTTCCAAATGGAGAGATTCGACAGGAGCTGATGATAGAGGCTCATAGTTCGATCTATTCTATTCATCCTGGAGGCACCAAGATATATCGTGACTTACGACAGCACTTTTGGTGGCATGGGATGAAGAGAGAGAGATAGCTCGCTTTGTAGCTAAATGTCTGGTATGTCAACAAGTGAAGACGGAGCACCAGAGGACAGCAGGATTATTACAACCACTTCTGATTCCAGAGTGGAAGTGGGAGCACATCACTATGGACTTCGTCACGGGTTTTTCCAAGAGTCCAAGTGGGAGAGATGCAGTATGGGTAATAGTGGACCGACTCACCAAGTCAGCCCATTTTATACCTTTTAGAGTGGGTCAGTCTACAGAAGCTTTAGCTGACTTATATATGAGGCAGATCGTGAGATTGTACGGCATACCAGTCAGTATTGTATCGGACCGAGATTCGTGCTTCACATCGCACTTTTGGAGGAGCATACAAGAGAGTCTTGGTACTCGTCTGAAGTTCAGTACATCTTACCACCCGCAGACAGATGGGCAGTCAGAGCGTACTATTCAGACCTTGGAAGACATGTTGAGGGCTTGCATGTTAGACTTCGGAGGATCATGGGAGGACCACCTACATCTTGTAGAGTTTTCTTACAACAATAGCTATCAAGCGAGTATTCAGATGGCTCCGTTTGAAGCATTGTATGGAAGAAAATGTAGGTCTCCTGTGTGTTGGAGTGACATGGGAGAACGTCAGATTTTGGGACCCGAGTTGGTGGTCAACACTGTAGAGACAGTCAAGAAGATTCAGGGACACTTGCGAGCAGCGCAAGACAGGCAGAAGCAGTGGGCAGACCTTCATCGTCGTCCCTTGGAGTTCAAAGAGGGCGATCACGTCTTCTTGAGGATATCACCGACCAGAGGCACCATCCGATTCGGAGGGTGCGGCAAGTTGAGTCCAAGGTATATTGGACCATTTGACGTGCTCGAGAGGGTTGGAGAGGTGGCATATCGACTTGCGCTACCACCATCACTGGAGGGAGTACATGACGTATTCCATGTGTCGCAGCTCAGGCGATATGTGGCAGACAACAGTCATGTTCTCGACCATTCATAGATCACCATTGGGCCGAGCTTATCGTACCAAGAGCAACCCGTGGGAATCCTTGATCGTCGAGAGAAGGTATTGAGGAACCAGTCTATTCCCTTGGTTCGCGTAGCATGGAGGCATGGCGCGCCAGGAAAATCAACTTGGGAGCGCGAGGACGACATGCGCAAGCATTTTCTGAACCTATTCGCAGACCAAGGTATGAATTTACATTGTTAAATTATATCTTATACCATCATTGCATTCTATCGTGGCTTAATTTTAATTTCGAGGACGAAATTTTTACAAGTTGGGTAGAATATAAAACCCCCTTCCTAGAAAATCGTATATACCTTTAATTATTTAATTAGTAATTAAATTGTAGTAATTAGAGCTAAATAGGAGAAATAGATTTTTAATAAATTTTATGTTAGGTGTTCGGGCACTTTGATGACTTATGGGACCTTCAGGAATTTTTCGGATTTTATTCCATGTAGGAGACCCCTTGAGCGGTTGCTAGCCTAACGATGTGCAATACCCTACTATATAAATTTTCTTATGTGTGAATATATATATATATATATATATATATATATATATATATATATATATATATATATATATATATATATATATACAAATATATATATGTATATATATATTTGAAAAGAAAGAAAGGAAAAGAAAATATTAAATAAGAATTTAATGATAAATATAATAATAATAGTAGTAATATTATTAACTACTTATGATTCCTTGCCAGCAACTTAATGCTAAAGTTTCTCTAGCAGCAACTTGCAAATTGCCGCCCCTATTTGCCAGAGAGCCCGACCTTTCCCATTCATCCGCGGAAACCCGCGGACCCGATATCCATATCTTTCTCTCTTAATATATATATTATATATATATATTAGCTCCCTAAAACCCTAACCTAATTCCCAGACCTCCTCTTCCCATCTAGAGCCATCACCGCAGCCAGAGAAGCCCCGCCAAGCCATCCAACCATCCCGTCGACGCCGACCTCGCAAACTGCAGTTTCCCACTCGAGGCACCTTCGCTCCAGCGTGATTTCCCGTCGACTCGCTCGACCAAACGCTATTCCGTTTTCATAGGTATGATCTCCCCTCAACCCTCTCCAATATTCGTTTTATAGCCAACCTCGGAAAACGTGTGCCCCTAGGTAAAAAACAGCGCCCAAGTTGGCCCGGACTTACCCAATTCTGAAATCGCAGAAACTTGCGATGACCACCCATATTGTCGAGTTCGTATCTCCCATCACAGAGATCCGAATTCGATGATTCTTTTTGATACCTGTAGATTACTTAACCTAGTTTAATTTCTATAAAATAACCCTAGGCTAATAGTTGCTGTGGACATAGTTATATTCGTCACAAAACTGCGCACACCCACTTTTTTCGGTTTTCCAAAAGTTGGAAAATGGAGCGCGCCCGCCAAACGGGACCGCCCCGCCGTGTGCCAAGTGTACCCAATGGTGCATGCAGCATAACCGGACACGTAAAAATTTGTGGGGACTGATTCGGACGCGTGTACGCGCCGGAATCAGGCCGTATCCGCGGACACATTTCGTGTCGTAACTTTTGTAGAACTCGCACGTATTTTGTGCACGCTTGTCAGATTGCGACAAAACTTGCGCCACTGGACTCGTGGTAACGCGCTGGTCCTGTGACCCAAATTTCATGCGATTCTGAGACGGTTGACCAGATCGCCAATTGGCGGGCCCCACAGTTGACTTTTTGGACATAATTTTGTTCGGCTCATCAGAATCCACATTTGGACATACCGTTGGGTTCGTATTGACATCTAGAGTTGTTTGACCTATAGTTTGTCCCATTTAGAGACTGTTACCCTTGGCACGCTTTTCGGTGCAAAGTGGGCCACACGTGGACCCCACATTTACCCAAAATTACCGTTTTGCCCCTGTGTCCAAATTGGACGAAAGGGATGTACTTTTTAGCTATTTTGCTCATTCCGGAAACGTTGGTGATGTTTATTTCAGCATCCGGGGACGTTTGTTCGGAGTCCTTAGTTCCAGGTTCAGTGTCCTTGATATTTGGGCGCGTACACTTTACAGATTTCTTGCCAGGCAACTATACCTAGCCATTGTACTGTATTTACATTCCATATGAGGCATGCATGCTTATTTTCTGTTTATTCAGTTCATTTATTTTAACTGCTATATAAACTGCGCGTCCAAGGAAACTTGGGTGCAACGACGGTGTCGTCGTACTATGTTTTTATTTATGTATATGCATTGGACCTACTTTATGAGACTATCCTATTTTCATGAGGCATTTATGTTTCATTAGCCATGACACTATTTTTACACGAGTGTGAGTCACATGTAGGACACGGACTTGCGTACTCGGCTGGCCCCCGGTACGTATAGGTCATGCGACGGATAGGGATAACTGCCAATAGAAACTTTGCATGCTAGTAGACCTGGCGATTATTAGAGGTTTATCGTGTCATGGACATGACATGCTTAGAGCATTGGGTGGAGAGAACAACAAGTACCGCATTTGAGCTCCTTTACACTTTTTCTCCTGTACGCCCGGATTCTCCGCTGGAGATACAGGTCATGATGACCACTATATATTATGTACTATCAGGCGGGCCACCGACGTTCAAAAGACGACGTGCCTTTTAGGCACCTGGATCTCCAAAAGAGAACCATGCCAAATCCCAGTTTTCAGCCAGATAGCTCACTTATGGGGAAAGGTGTTCTTAACTGCATTCACATAGATGGTTAGGCGACCCCAATGGATGTTTATTTTCAGTACTTTATTGGCATGTGCTTTTTGTATCTTGTTACGTCCCTCTGAGGACCTGGTCCCTTCCAGATATAGGTGAGCAGGAGTATCCGCAGGAGTATGGACCTGGACCTGATGCTACCTATCAGCCTGAGGAGATCTTACCTTCTGATTATATGTGATTCATTGCAGCTGTTTAGAGATTTTAGTTGCTATTCTCTTCTAGACATTTATTCTTATATTAGAGTTATTCTCTTCTCTCTTTAGTAGTTTATTATAGTCGATTTGCAGTGGATTTGTCTCCACCCGACTATTGCACTTTGAGATTACTATTTGAGACTGCTTCTTGATATTCATTTATTGATTTCCATTATTCTATTATTTGTGCTGTGGATGAGATATAGAACTGCGTGTGACTTGTTATGACATATATTTACCACTGTAGATTGGATATTCATGTACAGCGTACGTGTGTATATGGATTCCATATATTGGAGTTCGTATACATACGGCTGGCGTGTCACGTATTCCTAGTCCTACGTATTTTGGGACTGGGGCGTGACAACTTACCTCCGAGATAATCTATAAAAGCATGGTATTTACTTAACCAGTCCATTCCGAGTACCATATCATATTCCGGAAGTGGCATAACGAGTAAACTCACGCTCAACTCTCGGCCTTCCAATGACACTCTCCGATCCTTGCAACAATCACGGACTAGGATAATGCCTCCTCCTGTTGTGATCTTGCAAGTCCTATCTAATGGTTCTATTTCTAAATGATTCTTAAGGGCATAAGATACAGATACGAAACTATGGGAAGCGCCAGAATCAAATAATGCAAGTGCTGGAATAGAATCGAGTAAAACTGAACCTGAAATCACGTCTCCAGCTGGCTCGGCCTCCTCAGTGGTCATGGCGTAAGCTCGTCCTTGTGGTGCTCCTCTCTGCTGCTGCTGATGCTGAGCAAACCTCTCCTGCTGTGGTGGAAGTAGAGGTCCTCTCTGCTGGCCTCCTGGTACAATGGGTGCTCTGGCTGGTCCTCTCTGAGCTGCTGCTCCTCCCTAGCGAGTCTGAATAGCTTGGCAGTCCCTCAGCTGATGTGCTGCTGATCCACACGATAAGCAAGTGCCCAACTTTTTTTGCAGATGTCTCTTGTGTGTCCCATCTTTCCGCAATACGAACATGGGGCAACGAGTTGATTATGTCTTTGTGGTTGTTATTGTTGAGCATGTCCTCGAACTGGTGCCTGTTGCTGGTGTTGCTATTGGTACGGCCTATGTTGTTGTTGTTAAAAGTGTGGGCGCTTGGCTGGTCCTGTGTTACCTCATGTTGCTCCAGATATGTCGCGTCCTCTCTTGGACCTGAGGTCCAAGTCGTCTTCGGCAATCTGGGCATCCATCAGAATACCCTCAAATGTAGCAGTACGTCGTCCCAAAGTACGAGACTTGATCTCCCTATTTAATCCCTTCCTGAATTTATGAGCTCTATCTCCTGGGTCTTGAACCATCGATGGCGCAAATCGACTCAATCGATAAAACTCTGCAGCATATTCGTCGACTGACATGCCTTCTTGGACTAAGTCATGGAACTTACTTTCTAATGCTCCCAAGGCTACGTCAGGAAAGAATTTCTCTTTGAAGAGTTCCTTAAAGTCCTCCTAAGTAAGTCCTTCAGCGGTGAGTCTCGGCTCTGTACGATACCACGTCAGTGCGATATCAAACATCTGACTGCCAGCGGCCTCTATCTGAAGAATCTCTAGAATCTGTGATAAGCGCAGATTCCTCTCTATGTCTTCTAACCATTCGTCAGCATATAGTATTCCTTCTGTGCCTTTGAACTCTCGAGGCATCATCCTCTTAAAGTCCACTATGGTACCGGGCCTCTGTTGTTGTTGACCTTGATGTCACGACCCGCACCTGGTATAGGGCACGAGAGCGTGGGTACGTCCAGCCTACGCCGCAGCATCGGCGGTAGAACGCTGTCTAGGTCACAGTAATACTATATAGCTAAACACCTGTCAATGATATCCATCTCCATAAGGAGGTCAATATACATCCCAAAAAAATCTCACAATGTAACTCAATCACAACAACTATAAGGCACGATAAAAGATAAAAGGGAATGGCATAGTTAAACACCATGTCTCAAACATAAAGATAACTCACAGTCTAGCTGTCCAATACCAGTCTCCAATTAAACTTAAGTAAGTCTAAACATAAACTGAAACAACCTCCATAAGTCTCAAGCATAAATAAATACTATCTAGGTAGTTGTAGGCAATGTCTCATCTAGAGGCATAGTCTCCTCTAGGATCTTTGGTGCGTAGTCCGCATCTATACCTGGTTCGTAGTGCGTGGTACAGAAATCCTCAAGATTCTTTGAAAAAAATATCTAGTCAAGATTGGAACAAAATATACCTCTAACAGCAGTTCCACATATATTGACAAAAAACTATAACACAGTGTAAAGAAATACAAGACAGATATGAACAACTGGCAATAAGAGATACTGGAATAAAGGAAATGCTGGAATAAGAAATACTGGAACATCATCATCAATATACATCTAGCAATAAAATAGAAATACAAGTACACGCAAGAACAATGAACTGGTAAGTAAGTATGTACAAGAATAATAACTAAAACATGTGGAAATGCAAGATCAATCTACCAAGATACATGTCAAGAATCATCTAACTAAGTGTGTGAAACATCAGTATATCATGTGATCGGCTTGGGACTATATGACTCATTACATTGATTAGCGATCATCCCCAACAGGTCAGGCTAACCAGATATAACAGCAATGAGGCATGTAAGGGTAAGGCTGCACCGACGTGAGGTGTGGGTGAGCTAATAATGCATGTAAAGTTGGGTATGATCACATAAACTACTAATATTTCCCCATTTATCTCCAGCTAGCACGATGGATTCCAATCATGACTCCTCGTGACAGGTCTCAATGATGCTAACTCGTGTAAACAGCAGTGTCAGAGTCATGTACGCTATACACCAAGAATTACAGAGATAATCAACATAATGGAAACTGTCAGAGAATGTACTCGCATGCAGTCCTTAGCTGGCAATACCACTGTCCGGGTTCCAAGGTATCGTCTGAGTGATCCCACAATCCTATAGACATATCATATAATACAATACTTCATCAGACATTACTCTAGCACACAATCAACATAATGATCTCAAGAGGCTACGCTAGGGGTCATAGGTCGATGTACCTACGGGGTGTCCGTGGTTACATTCAAGTCATCTATAATATGATCTAACATATATATATATATATATATATATATATATTAGTTACCCTTATATTTAGATATTTGTATATATATATATATATATATATATATATATATATATATATATATATATATATATATATATATATATATATATATATATATATATATATATATCTATATATACCTTAATAGAATTCATATCTTGCATCCATATTAGACAGGTACTAGGGAGATATACACAATACATATACCATCACATTTAATCCTATTCTAATACATGTACCCTACGTATATACCAATTAGGTTTGCATACGTTATGGTTATACATATATATCAATGTACACATAGTAACCATATACGTATACCGAATATCCATACGTACTTACGTACGCATCAAGTTTATATATATATCTTTATACCAGTATTCAATATAGCAAGTGCGAAGGCTCCCAAGGGGTACTATATGTATGCGTACACGTATAAGCAAGAAGGAACTCGAACCTGCGCGCGGAAACGAGACGACGACAATGATGATGACGAGGCGATGATTACGAACAGGGGGAGACCGGTCGAGTGCATAGTCTGTCGTCGAACTTCGGCTTCTCAGGTCGGGTACGAGGTCAGTGGTCGTCCGTCGCGCAGTCGGTCGACAGTGTGCAGGCGGGGGCTCTCGATCGGCAGCGTGCAGGCGGTCGACAGCGTGCAGGCGGGGCTCTCGGTCGGCAGCGTGCATCGTCGTCCGGCGCTCAGGGGTAGCGGGTCCGGCGCTCGACGGTGAAGTGGTGTGTACTCGGGGAGGAAGAGGCAGGCGGGATGTCTCGATGGGTCCGGTGGGTTGTTCGGCGAGGAACAGTAAGTCGGGGGAGGGGATTGTCGGCTGGAAGTTATCTAGGGTTAAGGGAAAATAAGAAAAGAAGGGAATGTATATATATATATGTATGGGATGTTAAGTTTGACCTAGAATATGTTGACTTTGGTCAACACTAGGGAAGGTCTTGGCTTGCTATGGGGACATTCCCATGGGTTAGGGCTCGGATGGGTTAATAAAATCGCGAAAATTGTATTGGTCTAAGGGTTTGGAGGCCTATGGTTCCAAGGGTTTGATGTTAAATTACACATTCCCAAATTTGTGGAAAAATATAATGAAGGGAAAAATGGGTTTATCTCGCGTGTCGTGTCAGATGGGTGTATACTTAATGCGCTTTTACATAATAGTGCCAATAATTAGAAAATTGCATGAATTAGGTTTATTATTTAAAATTAAACGCAAAGAGGGGTTCTAAAATTAAACAGAAGTACCAAGGCAGGATTTACGTGGGACACAAGCATCAATTAACGGTCTGGCGCGTCTAGGACAACGGTGTGAAACTCGTTGGAAGACAATGGCTAGCATAGCGTCCTAATTATCGAAGCTACGATAAATTACAACAATCAGACAATATCACAATTATTTAGATATAAGTTACTATCGTGCAATTCATTTACACATTAATTACGAAAGACGAAAATACCCCTAATTTGAAAAATGGGGGTGACATAAAGACATGGGAGTTACTCTACAATCCATCAGTCAAAACTAGGTCAAGCAATCCTAGGTGTCTCAATCGCTGACATGCAAGTAAAGTACAAGATGTATGATCACCAGACATATAATTCTCAAAACAAATTAAGGGATATTAGTTAGCATTTATTGATAAAAGGAATGGCATTTTGGTAATAATTAACACTAAGAAGAAGTAGGAACTTTCTAGAAATGGCTAGTTAAAACTAGTGGCGTTGCCAAGATTAGATAAAGCGGGGTCAAAATTGAATAGTAAATTTTTAATCCAAAAAATTATAAAAATTCAAAGGAAACTAATAGCATAAATTGGTCACAATTTTTTTTGATCATAAAGACATTAAAATAGTTGTATTACATCATAACCGACAATAATTGTTTACAATAATCCCCTGCGAGGTTTCATATTTTAAAAATGTTGCAAGATGTCCTCATTTTCAACTTTTACAAAAATATCTTGCTCAATATATGTCACCAAAAAATTATTCATAAATTATTCTCTTATTCGGTTATGAAGTGTATTCTTGATAACATTCATCGTTGAAAATTCTCTTTCAACAGTTGCAGTTGCAACAGGCAAGACTAGAGCCAACTTTAAAAGTCATAATGATAGATATATATAAGATCTATGCCACGAATCCTGTAACCTATACAGAATCACCATAAATAACTCAGAAAGATTTTATTCCATGAATAGTATCAAGTGTCCTATGGTATGACGTACTTGATAAAGCAAGCACGCAAATATAGGTTCGTAATATCAACTCTCTAGGTGACGTTACACGACTCCGCGTACGGCGTCGATACCCGAAGCGTTAAGCAACGTCTCACGGTCCTGGATTGAATATGTACATCACAGAAGTATATATATATATATATATATATATATATATATATATATATATATATATATATATATATATATATATAACTCAAGAACAATATCAGATAACTACTGCAAGTTTGGCAAGGTACACTTGCCTGGGGTTTGGACTCCTTCAGTTGCTCCGGTGTACGTGGAATCTTCAGGAACGCCTCCGAATGCTGAAACAAACATTATCATCATTCCTAGAAGATATAAAATAGCTAGGATTGACTATCCATAAGTCCAAATTGGACACAGGGACATAATTGACAGTTTATGGTCAAAGCGGGGTCCACATGTAGCCCACTTCGCACCAAAAAATGTGCCAGAGACAAAGTTCTCCAAATTCGTCAAACTTAGCGTCTACAAGTCCAGAACGATGATACGAATCCAACGGAATGTCCATAACTGAATTCCGATGAGCCGATCATAAAATCGCCCGTCAAGTGAAATCGTGTGGCTCACGATACGGGATTTTGTCAACGTTCTCAGAATCGAACCAAACATGGGTCATAGGACCAGCATAATGCTACAAACCTGATGGCACAAGTTTCGTTGCGAAACAACGAGCACACACAAAGTTACAACGAGTTTCATAATAGGGCCGATACGGGGCGTTGTCGACGGATACGCGTTGATTCCGGTGTGCACGCACATCCAAATCAACTTCCGCGAAAACCCACACGTCCGTATTAATGGTGCGCACCTTTTGGTAAAATTCGCATATGACCAAATCGTCTCGTTTAGCGGGGCGCACCCAGTTCCGAAAAAATTAGGTTTTAAATAACCAAGTTTTTGGTCAATTTTACCCGCGAATAAAATACAACACACAACAAAATAAATTAAACTAATATATGGTTTTAAAACTTGGTTATATGGTCTACATTACTGTTCAAACAGAATTTACAAATAACAAACAGGTTGGGAGTAAATCGGCCATGAACTTGTGAGTTCGGGACGATTTCTAAATTTTCAGAAATAGGGTTATTTTTTCTGTTTTTGCGACCGACACAGGACGCGATACCCCGAATGAGTTGTACTGGTTTCAAGAGGGTCGCGAGTACTACGCGTATGATTCGACAGAACAGAAATTGGATCTACGCACAGGGAGTTATGCAAGCTAGAAGAGGGGTGCCTTGCAGATCGTGGAGGGGCGTGTCCGCGGTAAGGCACGGCGGCGACGGTTCCTGTGGCCGCGGCGGCTGTTGGGGTTGACGTCACCGTCGGCGTGGAGGGGAGGTTGGCGTCGGCGGTAGGGAAAGTTGTCACCGTCGTCGGGGGAGCGGTCAGTGGTCGGAGCAGCGGGGGAGGTAGCGGTGATGGTGAATGATGGTGGTGATGGCGGTGGAGTTTCGCTGGGGGGGTTCTTTTATAGGCGAGGGGGAGGGAGAGGTGGTGGAGCGGGGAGTCGTGGGTGTGGCCGGGGGTAGTGGGCGGGGTCGTGGGCCGCGGAGCGGGGCGGGTCGTGCGGCCGGCGGAGTCGGGAAGCGGGGGATCGTGGTGTACAGGGGATTGGGGATTTGGGTTAGCGGTCGGCGGGTCGGCGGGTAGGCGGGTAGGCGGGTCGGGTCCAGAACCAACCCGTTAGGTTTAGGATTTGGGTTGGTTCAGCTGGGTTGGGTTGGTCCGATTCAGTTCGGTTTAATCTGGTTTAGTTAAACCAAGGATTTTTAGCCATTTAAAAATAGTTTTTGAGCCCAATAAATTCCAGAAAAATTACACAACAACCAATAATTAATAATATACCCAAAAATATAATATAATATAATATAATATTTTAATACTTAATTTAATACATAAAAATATTAATCCATGAAGGACACTATTAATAATTAATTAAAAATTACCAAAAAATCCAGAAAATTCATTTTTTTTAAAATTTGAAAAAAAATCGGGTGTTACACTTCTCGCCCGCTTGACAAATCCAAACATGTTATATATGTTTCGTGCACCATCTATTAAGTTGTCTTTCTATTCTTGCCTTAGGATCAGTTTTATGGCATAATGTAAAGCCTAACTCGTGTGGTAGTGTGTCATACGATATAAGAGTAACACGGTGAGACTTACCAACTTACCATCCATTATTCCCTATACAAAGATAAAACTAAATTAAACCAAGCACGAATATATGTAAGGAAATCCACAAAAATTGCATAAACAAACATGAGTGTTACAAGCGGGTTCCTGATTCAGGTGCACGAGTTACACAGATTACTCAGAAGTGATACTCAGATGGGTTGCAATAGATCGTTCAGGTGTTCAAATATGTACAGATGTCTTGTACTCATATTCATTTAGGTATTTCAGAGTAATAGGTGCGATACAATGACTTGCACGTGGATTACCGCTAAGCTATGATGACTTGTCTATATGAACAAGAGTCACTAGCATGGCCATAAAGGACGAGTTATAGTAAAGAGCGAGAATGGTATGCGACTCAAGGAATAAGATGTCACATCCATCATATCCAAATAGACGACTACTTAGTCTAAGAGAGAGAATGGCGTGAAGGAAAGGTTCACAAGGCGCTACACAGCATCGACATCCTGCCCGAAACAGACAGACTAACAGATGTTTCGTCAGGATCATATAGGCCCCAGTGCCCCAGAGACCATCCGCAAGAACAGATTGAATATACATTGTGCACACGTTGTCCACCACATGCAAGTCTAGGGTCTCAGATTCACGAGATTCATGATACGACATGATAATTCTTAATTCTTGTTCAGAATGAGTATGCTCCACGAGTTGTGATTCTTATTTTACTTGACATGATTCTCGCTCAAAGTTAAACTTGATATGGTGCAATCCCCTAGTTTGGAAATGTCTTGGCAACCTACAATCCCGAACATTTTTAGGTTCATACTTGCACGGAACGACTATTAGATAGTCTTCCGGTGAATTGGATGAATGCAAGACAAGATATTGTTACTTGATTGTGATGAAATTATGTGACAAGCATTGAAACGAGGCAAACGAGTACAAGTTACAATGTAAGCAGGCAAGAATTGTATTTGTTTGAAACATAAGCATAAGGAAATATACTGTGTAGTCTACCTTAGAACATAAGCCTTTACGTTAGCACGACTCTAAGAAGTAGTGCGAGGAGTAAAACCGTACAGGGACATATCGGACGACATAATCCATAAGGCGAGCAGTGAAAACAAGTGAAGCAGTGCACTATGAAGAGTATATAATGATCTACTCGAGGCACAGTAGGGTCTACTTTCACGAAGCTAAGGTAGCATGCGAGGGTCCATGTTATAAGCAAAGTTTTATTTCCATGTTCTAACACAAGCAATACAATATGGAATCATTTCCTTAGCTAGGTGCGTTGTATACTTTATTAGCCAGCAAGGGGTGATTAACCTAGAGACTAGCATTGTCACCACCCCATTTCCAGAGCCGGGTATTTTTTTTTTATTTTTAATTTAGTTAATTGTGGATTATTTATATTTAATTGTATTTATATTTAATTAGTGATTGCATTATTTTTTAATATTTTTATTTTGTTTGTTTTAGGATTTTGGCTAGCCTGGACCCATGTCAGACCCTAGTGGACCCATGTCCGACCCAGCCCACACCCCTGTGAGACTTATTTTGGGGCTTAGAATATTTATTTTATTTTTAGGAAGTTAGTTGGAGAGATTTGGAACTAGTTTGAGTGCTTTTGGAACCCGGAACCCAAAACCAAGTCAATAGGGGCGTTTTGGGAATTTAGAAACTTGTAAACCCTTATATGTTGTGGCCGGCCCCCTCTTCACTCCCAGACCGTGGAACAGCAGCCCCCTTCTCCCATTCATCTTCTTCTTCACTTCTTCTTCTTCTCCACTTCTTTTTCTTCTTCCTTCCTTCTCCAAGTAAGTTCCTTCTTCCCATTTCTCCTCTTTCTTCTTCTATTCTTCTTTATGATTAACCCTAACCTTACATTCTTCCCTAACCTAGGTGGGTAGAGCCTAGATTTGGTGTTGGAGCTTGGATTTGAGGCTTGGAAGCTTGGATTGGAGGATTTGGAGCATTTTGGGGATTTTTGCTTGGGATTCCAACTCCCAAGAGGTAAACCCTAAATTTCCCCTTGTAATTACTCTTTTATAGTGTAATTAATATTTTAGAACCTTCCTAGACCCTTAGGCTACCCGTGGGAGGAAGTTGGAACTAGTTTGGTTGGGTTTAGAGACTTTGACATTAGTTTTTGTGTCGATTTCGGGTGGAATCCAAATTTGGCCCAATTTTGGGTGATGCCCTAGGTTAGATGGACCTAGGTAGACGTTGTCGGGAGTCATGAGGGTGAGTGCGTGTCTCCGTTCGGACACGGGAAGTCGTGTCGCGGAGAAACGGGCGTTTCGGGCGAAATTGGGGCTTTTCGTCGTCGCCGATTCTAAGTGCGTGTGCGTTTCCGCCACGGGCCTAGAATCGACGCGGGAGTGCATTTTCTAGGATCTAGGCATCGTGTAGAGCGCGTGGGTAAATTTTGGGCCGATTCCGAGTTCGTTTGGTGTGCGTTTCAGGAGGTTTTCCGAGCCGCGCACCACGTGTTCGTCAAAATGACCGAACGGCCATTTCGACTTGGTTTTCTCGTTTCGGGCTTGTGCGCGCGTTGGGTTAGTATCGGGGAGTGTGTGCTAGAGTTTTCGAGCTATATTATATATATTTATAGGTGTTTGTGCGTGTCGGGGTCGTTGGGCGTGCGTAGGTGGGGCGTTGTGAGCGTTGTGTGCATCGTTGTGGTGGTGTTGTGTTTGTGTATATGTCTCTATATATATATTTATTTGTGTGTGTGTTCCTATATATATATATATTTCTATTTATATAGATATGTGTGGTTGTGTGTTTGTGAGTGTGTTAGTGAGTGCGTAGGTGAGTGTGTGTGTGAGGGTGTGTGAGAGTGAGTGTGTGTGAGTGAGGATAGATAAACATATATATATATATATATATGTTTATATATGTGTGTATATATATATTAGTGTATATATATATATATATAGATATATGTGTGTATGTATATATAGATATGTGTTTGTATATAATTATGTGTGTGTGTGTGTGTTGATTTGTGTTTGAGTGTGTGTGTGTGTTAGAATGTATATAAGTTAGTGTGTATATATATCTATAGAGTTATATATATGTATATATGTATGTATATATATATATATGTATATGGGTATGTGGTCGTGTGTGTGTGTGTGAGATGAGAGGGAGGGGCTGAAACTGAGAACAGCAGAAGTGTGCAGCAGCTTTAGCAGCAAAAAGCAGCAGCAACAGCAGATTTCAGCAGCGGCAGCGCCGCGGCAGCAGCTCGCTCGAGCGGCAGCACGCCGCGGCAGCAGCAGCATCAGCTGCAGGCGCAGCACGCCGCGGCAGCAGCGGCAGCACGCCGCGGCAGCAGTTCGCTCGAGCGCAGCAGCCTGAGGCAGCAGCAGCAGCCTGCGGCAGCACGTGCAGGCGCCGCGGCGCGCGCCGCGGCAGCAGATCGCTGCAGCGCAGCAGTGCAGCAGCAGCAGCAGCAGGTTTGAGCAGCAGCAGCAACAGGTTTGAGCAGCAGCAGCAGCTTGGCATTCGCGGCGGGGAGCTTGGCATTCGCGGCGGGGAGCGGGGTAGCTTAGTGTGAGAGTTATAGATAGATAGGTATCTATGATTTAATAGATAAATAGGTAGCAAGATAGATATTAGATCAATAGGTAGATGGATAGATAGATGCATAGATAGTTAGAGAGATAGGTAGATAGTTAGACATTTAGATAGATTTATGTTTATCTATTAGATAGATATATTTATGGATTGATAGATGAATAGATAGCTAGGTAAAGAGATAGATACCTATATCTATGGATAGATAGATAGATAGGTAGATTAGATAGTTAGATAAATAGATAGTATGTTAGATAGATGGATAGATTGATAGATATATATGCTAGATTAATAGATAGATAGAGTACTAGGTAGATTAGATAGTTAGTTAAATAGATAGACATATAGATAATTACATAGATAGATAGTTAAGTTATTAGTTAGATATTGGGTTTGATAGTTAGGTAAATAAGATAGATAGGTAGTTAGTAGATACATAGATAGATAAATCTATCTATGGATTGATAGATAGGTAGGTATTTGGTAGATACCTATATATATATATATATATACCTAGAGCTAGATATATATTATAGTTAGATGTATATATATGTGTGTAGGTAAGGTAAAGGGTATATATGTATATTTGTGTGGATATCTATATATATAGGTAGATACCTACTTAGATATATATAAATATGATAGATATATATATTACCTAGCCTAGATTAATAACTAGGTATATATTCAATAGCTAGATAGCTAGTTAGAGGGGTTTTAGAGCGAAACCTCAATATCTTGAGATACCAAGGTATTTCAATACCTTAAGATAACCAAGGTATTGTGTTTCGAGCGGGGTTTTTGAGCAATAGCCTAGGATTTGTCTTGGAATGATTTTTATATGTTTATATATATATAATTACGTGTGCTAGCATAGGTTTTAGCGGGTTTAGGCGGGGTGCGTGGCCTAGGTTGAGGTATCGGATACCGAGGGTATCCCGGTATCTCAAGGAGGCGAGTTTGAGAGTTTTCTAGCTTAATGAGCTCGGTTTGACCTAGAATTTCAGGAGCACCCTAGTTTGACCCAGACTTGACCGTAGTTGACTCGGTTGACCGCCAAAGTTAACTTTTGACCTAGTTTCGACCTAGAGTTGACTTTTTGGACCTAGAGTTGACTTTTTCACCCAGATTTCACCGGTTTGACCCGTTTGACCTAGAACGACCCTAGAAACCTATTTTTAGTTATTTTATATCTGTTTAACTCATTAGAATCCTGTTTAACCTTGCTTTTCGCATTAGGTCCTTGCGACACCAGTTCGGATCGCCAGTTGCTCAGGACGTCAGGCGAGTACATTCTCTGATACTTTTCATTATCTGATGATTATTATGATTCAGCTTCTAGTATAGTATCATATGATTATTCTGGCACAACACGAGACACTGATTGATATTTTTGGATTCATTTACTTGCGACACGTACATTTCATGTTTCTGGCCTCTATTCTGGAATCACTACTGGCATCACCTACAGGCATCACTCATGTTCAGGCTGGACTCATCTTGATTTGCGTGTCGGGTCTTGAATCCACTTGTATTAGTCGGGGCGGGGAAATACTCGAGTAGACATGTAAACATTCCTATCTGGCATCATCAGGAATCACTCCCTCTGGTCTAATCTGGAATGATAGCAGCCGTGCACCCAGTGTGCGGTGAGCCGTACTTACCCCTAGCCGTTTACATGTCGAAACAAGTATTTCAAAGACACCGAGTTCATTCTTTATAGTCTGGACTCTCATGCATTTCTTGACTTGTCTCACTTACATGTTTCTGGACTTGACTCACTACATGTTTTTCATGCTGGACTCACTACACGTTCATGTGCACGGACTTGATCTTAGCTTAGATTTCCTGTATCTTGCAGTTATTACTATCTTGCTCTGATATTCATGCATCTTTACCTTTATGCACCAGTGACTTACATATTTTCTTGTTCATACTTGCTCCATTTTTCTTGCTACTTGCTATAACTGTTTTATAGTTTTTATCATTTAAATGGAACTGCTGTTAGAGATGTACTTGCTCCAGTCCTGACTGGACATATTTTTTCCAGAGTATCCGGAGGATTGGTGTCCGACTTTCTATGGACCTGAGCCTGTCGATGGTGCAGACAGGGACCCTCTAGTTTAGGGGTGATTTCCGGGTTGGTAGCCGGGATCACTGAGACCTTGTTGTTGTTTTTATTAGCTTTAGCACCGGATTTGTCTCCGGTTTTGGTTTGAGACCTTGTTTGTATATTATTTTGGATATTGTTGTATTATTATTTGATGTTGTGGTTGTTGTAGTAGTTGGAGGTGGTTAGACTTTTTAGTTGTTAGACTCTCTGTGTTATCTTATCGTGCTTAGATTCGTGATTGAGTATATTGTGATTATCATTTGATATTGCTCCTCCGTTTGGAGTTGAGATCTTGGCAGATTATATATATTGTTTGTATGGTTGCCCTCCTTTTGGAGAGGTCATGCCCGATTTTTTGTGTGAGATTATTATCTAGATAGTTGACCTAGACAGCGTTCTACCGCCGATGCTGCGGCGTAGGCTGGACGTACCCACGACTCATGCCCGATTTTCTGGGTGCGGGTCGTGACACGTTTTTGGTGGCGGCCCCATGCAGGTCTCGATTCGCAATTAGTGCGATGTCGTGGTGGTACAACAACTTAGTTGTACTGCTGCGAGCCTGCTATAGGATCTAGGATCTAGGATGAGAGTGTACTCAATCACGACTAGGAATAATTCCAATCTAATTATTCTGAAATTGCTTCTTTTGAAATATTATGTCCTTCTTTGATGATATCGTATCTTGCACCGTATTGACTTCTTTTGATCTGTGTTCAGGATGCCTCCGAAGACACGATCCCATCGTACCGTTCCAGCAGTTGCCTCGGAGAGGTCTGCTACCTCTCGTCCAGCTCGTATTCAGGCAGCTGCTACCGCTCCACTCACCACTCCTGCGGTTGAGGGAGCCTCTGTTTCTCTCGGGGATCCTTCTCCACTTATCGATCCGAGGACTACCCCAGTCGTTCCGGTGGTTCCTCCACCACTTCCTGCTCCAGTAGATGCCGCGCAGTTGTTTGCGTTCTTCAGGGAGATGATGGATGCGCAGCACCGTCAGGTGGATGTGATGAGGCTGGGCATTGAGAACGCCCACCAGGTGGCCATGACGGCAGTGGATAGGGTGGCACAGAATCAGCCACAGGCAGATCAGATTCAGCTTCCGAGGCCGGGTAGTATCATTGACTTTCAGAGGATGCGGCCCAAGGAATTCCGTGGTACAGAAGGGATCCTGTACGTGGATGACTGGATAGAGCAGATTGAGGGGATCTTCAGGCTGGCGCAGATTCCAGACAGCATGCAGATAGAGGCAGCGGGCAGTCAGATGTTCGACCTCGCCTTGACATGGTATCGCACAGATACGAGGATCGCAGCGCCAGGGCTTACTTGGGAGGCTTTCAAGAGGCTTTTTAAGGAGAAGTTTTTTCCAGATGTGGCGCTCAGTGCTTTGGAGAGCCAGTTCGAGGCACTCGTCCAAGGGAGCATGACAGTGGACGAGTACGCAGCGGAGTTCTGCCGTCTGGGCAGATTCATGGATGGCTTGAGTGAGGCAGCCAAGGCGAGAAAGTTTCGCAAGGGCTTGGTTATGGCGGTCAAGTCTTTGACCAGGAGCGACCGCGAGGCGACTTTCGAGCAGATAGTAGGAGATGCTCAGAGAGCAGAGGATGACTTGGAGCTCAAGCCCAAGAGAGGCAGGGATGATTCAGGCAGTGCCAGTGGTAGTGCGGGACCAGCTAAGCGTCCCTATGTGCAGAAGGCAGCGCAGCAGGGTCAGGATCAGAGAGCGCCCACTTGTGCCTACTGCAGGAAGGCAGGACACACTTGGGATGTTTGTAGGAGGAGGCTGAAGGTGTGTTTGTTCTGTGGATCCGCTGCTCACCATATGCGAGATTGCCCCACTGCACCTCCATTGGGTGGAGCACAGGATCAGAGAGTTGGAGCTAGGCCATCTGTGGCACAGCATCAGGCCCCGCACCACCAGAGGGATACACCCCAGCAGGGCAGGGCTTATGCGTTGACGGTCGAGGAGGCCGATGCTACGGATGTCGGGTTAGCAGGTCTGTCTCTTGTTTCTTCTTCCTGTCCTTTTCCATTCCTGTGGTGTGCTTCATTAGTACCTGTTAGACTTTTTTCTTTGTGCTGTGGTAGATAGTATAGTGACCCCGATTGAGACTGTAATAACACGACCAGTAGGACCCTGATCTTGTATGTTGTTTAGGTAGAATTTCTTGACTGTGATTGTTGGGGGTTTGACCTAGAGGAGTGTGATTGACTTTAAATTTCGAGGACGAAATTTTCTAAGGAGGATAGGCTTGTCACCACCCCATTTCCAGAGCCGGGTATTTTTTTTTTATTTTTAATTTAGTTAATTGTGGATTATTTATATTTAATTGTATTTATATTTAATTAGTGATTGCATTATTTTTTAATATTTTTATTTTGTTTGTTTTAGGATTTTGGCTAGCCTGGACCCATGTCAGACCCTAGTGGACCCATGTCCGACCCAGCCCACACCCCTGTGAGACTTATTTTGGGGCTTAGAATATTTATTTTATTTTTAGGAAGTTAGTTGGAGAGATTTGGAACTAGTTTGAGTGCTTTTGGAACCCGGAACCCAAAACCAAGTCAATAGGGGCGTTTTGGGAATTTAGAAACTTGTAAACCCTTATATGTTGTGGCCGGCCCCCTCTTCACTCCCAGACCGTGGAACAGCAGCCCCCTTCTCCCATTCATCTTCTTCTTCTTCACTTCTTCTTCTTCTCCACTTCTTTTTCTTCTTCCTTCCTTCTCCAAGTAAGTTCCTTCTTCCCATTTCTCCTCTTTCTTCTTCTATTCTTCTTTATGATTAACCCTAACCTTACATTCTTCCCTAACCTAGGTGGGTAGAGCCTAGATTTGGTGTTGGAGCTTGGATTTAAGGCTTGGAAGCTTGGATTGGAGGATTTAGAGCATTTTGGGGATTTTTGCTTGGGATTCCAACTCCCAAGAGGTAAACCCTAAATTTCCCCTTGTAATTACTCTTTTATAGTGTAATTAATATTTTAGAACCTTCCTAGACCCTTAGGCTACCCGTGGGAGGAAGTTGGAACTAGTTTGGTTGGATTTAGAGACTTTGACATTAGGTTTTGTGTCGATTTCGGGTGGAATCCGAATTTGGCCCAATTTTGGGTGATGCCCTAGGTTAGATGGACCTAGGTAGACGTTGTCGGGAGTCGTGAGGGTGAGTGCGTGTCTCCGTTCGGACACGGGAAGTCGTGTCGCGGAGAAACGGGCGTTTCAGGCGAAATTGGGGCTTTTCGTCGTCGCCGATTCTAAGTGCGTGTGCGTTTCCGCCACGGGCCTAGAATCGACGCGGGAGCGCATTTTCTAGGATCTAGGCATCGTGTAGAGCGCGTGGGTAAATTTTGGGCCGATTCCGAGTTCGTTTGGTGTGCATTTCAGGAGGTTTTCCGAGCCGCGCACCACGTGTTCGTCAAAATGACCAAACGGCCATTTCGACTTGGTTTTCTCGTTTCGGGCTTGTGCGCGCGTTGGGTTAGTATCGGGGAGTGTGTGCTAGAGTTTTTGAGCTATATTATATATATTTATAGGTGTTTGTGCGTGTCGGGGTCGTTGGGCGTGCGTAGGTGGGGCGTTGTGAGCGTTGTGTGCATCATTGTGGTGGTGTTGTGTTTGTGTATATGTCTCTATATATATATTTATTTGTGTGTGTGTTCCTATATATATATATATTTCTATTTATATAGATATGTGTGGTTGTGTGTTTGTGAGTGTGTTAGTGAGTGCGTAGGTGAGTGTGTGTGTGAGGGTGTGTGAGAGTGAGTGTGTGTGAGTGAGGATAGATAAACATATATATATATATATGTTTATATATGTGTGTATATATATATTAGTGTATATATATATATATATAGATATATGTGTGTATGTATATATAGATATGTGTTTGTATATAATTATGTGTGTGTGTGTGTGTTGATTTGTGTTTGAGTGTGTGTGTGTGTTAGAATGTATATAAGTTAGTGTGTATATATATCTATAGAGTTATATATATGTATATATGTATGTATATATATATATATGTATATGGGTATGTGGTCGTGTGTGTGTGTGTGAGATGAGAGGGAGGGGCTGAAACTGAGAACAGCAGAAGTGTGCAGCAGCTTTAGCAGCAAAAAGCAGCAGCAACAGCAGATTTCAGCAGCGGCAGCGCCGCGGCAGCAGCTCGCTCGAGCGGCAGCACGCCGCGGCAGCAGCAGCATCAGCTGCAGGCGCAGCACGCCGCGGCAGCAGCGGCAGCACGCCGCGGCAGCAGTTCGCTCGAGCGCAGCAGCCTGAGGCAGCAGCAGCAGCCTGCGGCAGCACGTGCAGGCGCCGCGGCGCGCGCCGCGGCAGCAGATCGCTGCAGCGCAGTAGTGCAGCAGCAGCAGCAGCAGGTTTGAGCAGCAGCAGCAGCAGGTTTGAGCAGCAGCAGCAGCTTGGCATTCGCGGCGGGGAGCTTGGCATTCGCGGCGGGGAGCGGGGTAGCTTAGTGTGAGAGTTATAGATAGATAGGTATCTATGATTTAATAGATAAATAGGTAGCAAGATAGATATTAGATCAATAGGTAGATGGATAGATAGATGCATAGATAGTTAGAGAGATAGGTAGATAGTTAGACATTTAGATAGATTTATGTTTATCTATTAGATAGATATATTTATGGATTGATAGATGAATAGATAGCTAGGTAAAGAGATAGATACCTATATCTATGGATAGATAGATAGATAGGTAGATTAGATAGTTAGATAAATAGATAGTATGTTAGATAGATGGATAGATTGATAGATATATATGCTAGATTAATAGATAGATAGAGTACTAGGTAGATTAGATAGTTAGTTAAATAGATAGACATATAGATAATTACATAGATAGATAGTTAAGTTATTAGTTAGATATTGGGTTTGATAGTTAGGTAAATAAGATAGATAGGTAGTTAGTAGATACATAGATAGATAAATCTATCTATGGATTGATAGATAGGTAGGTATTTGGTAGATACCTATATATATATATATATACCTAGAGCTAGATATATATTATAGTTAGATGTATATATATGTGTGTAGGTAAGGTAAAGGGTATATATGTATATTTGTGTGGATATCTATATATATAGGTAGATACCTACTTAGATATATATAAATATGATAGATATATATATTACCTAGCCTAGATTAATAACTAGGTATATATTCAATAGCTAGATAGCTAGTTAGAGGGGTTTTAGAGCGAAACCTCAATATCTTGAGATACCAAGGTATTTCAATACCTTAAGATAACCAAGGTATTGGGTTTCGAGCGGAGTTTTTGAGCAATAGCCTAGGATTTGTCTTGGAATGATTTTTATATGTTTATATATATATAATTACGTGTGCTAGCATAGGTTTTAGCGGGTTTAGGCGGGGTGCTAGGTTGAGGTATCGGATACCGAGGGTATCCCGGTATCTCAAGGAGGCGAGTTTGAGAGTTTTCTAGCTTAATGAGCTCGGTTTGACCTAGAATTTCAGGAGCACCCTAGTTTGACCCAGACTTGACCGTAGTTGACTCGGTTGACCGCCAAAGTTAACTTTTGACCTAGTTTCGACCTAGAGTTGACTTTTTGGACCTAGAGTTGACTTTTTCACCCAGATTTCACCGGTTTGACCCGTTTGACCTAGAACGACCCTAGAAACCTATCTTTAGTTATTTTATATCTGTTTAACTCATTAGAATCCTGTTTAACCTTGCTTTTCGCATTAGGTCCTTGCGACACCAGTTCGGATCGCCAGTTGCTCAGGACGTCAGGCGAGTACATTCTCTGATAGTTTTCATTATCTGATGATTATTATGATTCAGCTTCTAGTATAGTATCATATGATTATTCTGGCACAACACGAGACACTGATTGATATTTCTGGATTTATTTACTTGCGACACGTACATTTCATGTTTCTGACCTCTATTCTGGAATCACTACTGGCATCACCTACAGGCATCACTCATGTTCAGGCTGGACTCATCTTGATTTGCGTGTCGGGTCTTGGATCCACTTGTATTAGTCGGGGCGGGGAAATACTCGAGTAGACATGTAAACATTCCTATCTGGCATCATCAGGAATCACTCCCTCTGGTCTAATCTGGAATGATAGCAGCCGTGCACCCAGTGCGCGGTGAGCCGTACTTACCCCTAGCCGTTTACATGTCGAAACAAGTATTTCAAAGACACCGAGTTCATTCTTTATAGTCTGGACTCTCATGCATTTCTTGACTTGTCTCACTTACATGTTTCTGGACTTGACTCACTACATGTTTTTCATGCTGGACTCACTACACGTTCATGTGCACGGACTTGATCTTAGCTTAGATTTCCTGTATCTTGCAGTTATTACTATCTTGCTCTGATATTCATGCATCTTTACCTTTATGCACCAGTGACTTACATATTTTCTTGTTCATACTTGCTCCATTTTTCTTGCTACTTGCTATAACTGTTTTATAGTTTTTATCATTTAAATGGAACTGCTGTTAGAGATGTACTTGCTCCAGTCCTGACTGGACATATTTTTTCCAGAGTATCCGGAGGATTGGTGTCCGACTTTCTATGGACCTGAGCCTGTCGATGGTGCAGACAGGGACCCTCTAGTTTAGGGGTAATTTCCGGGTTGGTAGCCGGGATCACTGAGACCTTGTTGTTGTTTTTATTAGCTTTAGCACCGGATTTGTCTCCGGTTTTGGTTTGAGACCTTGTTTGTATATTATTTTGGATATTGTTGTATTATTATTTGATGTTGTGGTTGTTGTAGTAGTTGGAGGTGGTTAGACTTTTTAGTTGTTAGACTCTCTGTGTTATCTTATCGTGCTTAGATTCGTGATTGAGTATATTGTGATTATCATTTGATATTGCTCCTCCGTTTGGAGTTGAGATCTTGGCAGATTATATATATTGTTTGTGTGGTTGCCCTCCTTTTGGAGAGGTCATGCCCGATTTTTTGTGTGAGATTATTATCTAGATAGTTGACCTAGACAGCGTTCTACCGCCGATGCTGCGGCGTAGGCTGGACGTACCCACGACTCATGCCCGATTTTCTGGGTGCGGGTCGTGACAAGCATATATCGTCCATATTTTTAAATGTGCATGATAAGCAAAGACAGGTTCATCATAGCCACCCACATTAGCGATGATTTGCCTCGGTCGAACAATACTCCGAGCGAACCTTTGAAAGTCTAAGTTTGAACTCCTGAAGGGCCAAGTCTGAAATCCTTTGCCTCAAGCAAGTCTTTTCGCTGAGCAAAGCGGGTCGGGTCATTGCACTTGTGCCGTTTGAATCGACTGTCCGCTTGAGCGAAACGGGTCATTACAGACGATGTCTTGAGTTGCGACTTCATCCTTTTTTGGAGCATGCAAGATACCTTGCCAACTCTTGTATAGTATTTGCATGCTTTTCTTTCCAGTTATTATTTTCTTATCGTATATAGTCTTGATGCTCTTTATCATATTTTATTTGTCACATGATGCTCTAGTCTTATTTTCTTATTTTACGTGCACGCATATTATTTGTCTTCCATATATGCTGCTCGTCTCTACTTTCTCATCATGTATATGATATATGCTCCACCATGTGCGTACGACTTGATATAATCTTATGGTTCCGTATTAAACTTGACTTGACATTAGTCTATGACCCTGCCTTGACCGATTTGACTTGATTCCTTAGTTCCCTAGGCGAGGATATCGTTATTAGGTGTTGGCTATTATGATTAATTTTTTACTCGTTAGTGCCTCACCGGGCTGCAATAGAGATTTTTTTACTTGACCCCTCGATCGTTAGTGCCCCACTAGGCTGCGATAAAGACCAGTGATATGACTGTTAGTGCCTCACCGGACTGCAGTTCCTATTACCCGATTTACCTATAGCCACGACTGATACCGTTGTTCTCATGGCATACCACCCTCATAGACGTCGTATTGTCATAGTTTTATCGTTTCTTGTGGTTATTTTCTTGTCTCTCTTGTATATTTAGTTACTGTACTTTTGGCATGTTTATATGTATCTTGTTACGTCCCTTTGAGGATCTGGTCCCTTGCCAGGTGTAGACGATCATGACTATTTGCAGGAGCAAGGATCAGGACTTGCTACTTCTTTCTCTTTCAAGGAGGCCTTCCCTTCGAGCTTGTGTAATCACTAGATGATGTACTTATTATATTTTCTTTCATATTCTAGTTTGGTAGTAGATTTGTCTCCACCCAACCATTGGTCTTCTCGACTATTTTATACTTGATTCATTGCCATATTTGGTTATTTATTTCTATTGGTTTTGTGGATGAGATTAGCATTGCATGTGACTTGTGATATTATATACAACTTGTGAATTATTATTCATAATACAGCGTACGTATGTGTTATGGTTTCTATATATTGGAGTTTTTATATACATATGAATGGCATGCTCATGTATTCCTAGTCCTATATATTTTGAGACTGGGGCGTGACACAAAGCCCAAGGTCCAAACCATAACCTGACTTAGTCATAATGGACTCAGCTCATGCAAAGTCACAACTAAGAGTCCATGGATCCGATCCAATATATTACCAACTCAAATCTAGTCTACAGTATTACTAAGGTAGCCGTTAGATTCAAATTAAAAACCAACTTAAATATTTCAATTACGCCTATTGAACTCGAAGTCAAAACAAGAATAGAGTTACAGCCCGTCAGGTTTGAAGGATACTGTGAATACTCTACAAACTCACTCTGTGTCAATTTGCTCGAGCGCTGGCTCCGCATAACACAAGTACCTGTGTTGGTCCACAGATACGAACATGGATGTCATTCTAGACACAATTTTTGTGTCAGAATAGAGGGTCCAACTGATACTAGGAAGGAACAATGTACATAATGAACCTATGGTGATGAATCAGAATTCAAGTGCGGAGAAGAAGTCCCTACGAGCCGGACACCACCTTCGCGTGTCCAAATATGAATTAAACTCTGTTTCGAGAATTTTATCGAACGATTAGAGTACAGAATAAGAGATATATTTCTCAAGGAATTACTTTGTTAATTTTGATTGATTTTATGCACAAAATCAAGAGAATGGAATCAAGAAAACAAGAACTAGGGTTTAGAAAACTTATGGATGATTTGAGTTATAATTCGTTCAGAAATTCCTAATTGTTCGATCGATCCGCTCCCTCAACTTGGGTCTCTATTCCTCCATAACATTCAACCCGGTCGATCAGAGGTGAACAATGATGAAAAGAACTGATCAAACAATTTAATTCGAACAACAAACAGAAAGAATTTAGATTGAAACTCACCGATTAATTATTCGTCAACTGAGTAGAGTTTTGATGGTTAGCTGCACTAATTCGATCATAACAAAATGATCAGAACATAAAATGAGTCAAGGAAGAGCAGTAATTAAGTTTAAGGAAGAAAGAATTTGAATACTCACCAATCAAGTTCGAGTCTGTCCCGATCTGCAGAGCTTGGTCGATCAGTCAAGAAATTATCGTCGATCGTTCTTCGAGCAATACGACTCTGCTTGCCGACAAATAATGGGGACTGTCGACGATCTCTGTAAACCCCCTCAATTAATTCTATAGATAGTCAGGTATGGATTGGAAAATTTGGGTTTAGCAGCAGATGTTTGAGGTTTAGAGTAAAGATGCATATGTCTGTTATTTATTAATTAGACCCTTGGCGCGCCCTACCATTGTTGATTTATTCGGAGCCCAATATCAGTCCATAAATTCCATCAGACTATTGTACTTCTGACTTGACTCACCAATTAGGCACTGGACTTTTCCGTCACACAAAAATCAAATTCGTTGTGCCTTAAATTAATCGCACAATTTTCCGTATCCTAATCCCAAATTTTAATTCCGTGTCGGACACCTGTGTCGTTACCTTCAATTTTGAAATACCAACTTAATCCGTTGAGCCGGACCAACTAAAGGGTCCAAGACTGACTCCAAGCCTACACCATTTTTGTCTTTTGTGTCACTCCTAAATTTAGACCCCAAGTGTCCCCATTGAATTTAAAAGCGCGGGACATTTTTATTCTGATTAAATCGGAGATACCAACTTTGACTAATCTTATTTTAATCCCCAATTAATCATAATGCCCATTTAATTAAGTCCATGCCAAACACACAATACCCCCTCACCCTACAAAACACCATATTCCCCCATAATTTTCCCATCATTTTATGTGATTGTACAATTATCCAAACTTAAGGGGCTAAATTGCAAATGTTATGACATATGGCACACCCTCATTGGTCAATGCCAAATGGAGAGACACCTCTTCTTTGACCGTAGTCAACTTTTCTCCTTCCCTTATTTTTTATGAAGAAACCAATTCCCTTCATGTAACATCCTCACCACTCATTTGAATTGGGAACATCACCACCCTCTATTTCAACACACCCCTTCCTATAAAATGTCACATCACCTCCCTCTTCCCTATGCCGGCCCTAATCCCCAAAAAACCTAGGAAACCCCATCCCCCTCTCTCTTCTCTCTCCTCTAAATAGAAAACTGAGCCACACTCTATTTCTTCCTTTCTTCTTCTTCCTTTCTTCTTCTTCTTCCTTTCTTCTTCCTGGAGAAGCCTAGCATACGGCCAGCTTCGCTCCGGCCAACTGGCTATTCTCCGGCGGGCCACTGACAGCTCCAACATTCGACGGGCTGCATCCGCCACTCCAAAGCTCTGGCCGGCCCTCACAGCCCTACGAGCCGTTCGAAGGGATAGAGTTCGACTCTGAGGAGGACGCGAGGTCGTTCTACGTCAATTACG
The DNA here is from genome assembly GCA_036927795.1 of Iris macrosiphon. Classification (NCBI taxonomy): domain Eukaryota; kingdom Viridiplantae; phylum Streptophyta; class Magnoliopsida; order Asparagales; family Iridaceae; genus Iris; species Iris macrosiphon. The sequence goes on along the minus strand of JAYESA010000009.1, from coordinate 150,658,269 downwards.
CGAGGCGGACCGGGTTCCGCGCCAGGATCAGCAAGTACTGCCGGTCGAGGCGGGACAACTCGATCATCTCCCGACAAATCGTCTGTTAGAAAGAAGGGGTGGCCACGGACAGTGGATGTTGCGATGGAATACAGGGTACTTCTCGAGAATCTTTGACAGTTTTGTACAACAAGTTGTGTTACGAAGCAATCAAATATGCACAAGAGGGGGGCCATGTCTGAAGAAATTTATAATGTGGCGATGTCTGCTCTGAAAGAGGCTGTGGAAAAGGTTGCTGCTGCCAAAAGAAGTGCGCCGACAGTTTGTCAACCGCTTGATTTCGGGCAATGCTCTAGTGAATTCAAGAAGGTTATTCCAGGGAAGGAGCTCGTGCTTATGCAACAGCCTGTTAGATTTGTGTTAATACCTTCGGCTTCTTTGGTGAACAATGACTCGATGCCAGCTAATATAGTTGACTCTCCGATGATCCTTAACATGCATAATGGTCAGGAGAAGAAAATCTCTACTACTGTTTCTGGTTCGATACATTTGACGCCTGCTGGAGAGTCTCTGGATGATTTGGTTTCGAATGGCATTTTAGAGCTTGACAATGCTGTTCAAAACCTTTAGAAATTGGACAATGTCAGTGTCAGCCTTGCAATAGCTACTCCAGGGAGTCGAAGTAATTTATGTAGTCCAAAGATCTCCGAGGCACAAATGGTAGATGTTCCTGCACTTCCAGTTACACTCTATATGCCTGTTATTGGAAGCTTATCTAAATCTTCTTCTGGAACAGTTACTATTCTAGGCACAGGCAACAATACTTGTACGCCAATAGCTGCTCCAGTCGAAGCACTATGGATCTCCGATAATTCTGCAACTGAGTTATGCTCGCAATCCCAGGCCTTCCTCCATCACCCAGCAGCAGCAGAGCTCCAATACACAAGCCCTATTCCTCAAGTATATTCTACTGTAATTGCTGCAGGTGCGCGTATTGTTCCTCCCCAGGAAGCCGCATCGCTGATCAAGGTCATTGAGGCTAGAGTCAGGACAGCCAAGTCAGCACTTGCATCTGGATGCAAACAAGTGGCTATAATTGACAATTGGAGTTAGCCTTGCAACAACACTGACGGTCAGAAAGCACATGCTATGGCCCAAGCGCATGGAGATGTCAGCGAAGGGCTAGGAGCAGCTAGTTCAGATAAAGGGATGCAACTGCATAGCCCTATTGAAGGATTGTTAGATAGAGGTGGGGGTGATAAGCGACTCAATTTCCAATGATATTTCCTGTGATGATCATCATATGTTCTCAGATGGAGGTACTACGGGACCTGAGGACTTGGACGTGGTACCGGATCCCCGTCAGCAACAGCCGGACGCAGGCAAGTGTACCTTGCCACCCTGTATTTCAGTTATAAATATTTTATTATTTCAGTATGTATATTGTGCGCATATTTTTGTTTACGATCGATACTTCGTGTCCGGATCACAACCGGGTGTAGACATTCGTCGTAACATCTTAGAATGAATATTAGATATTCGTAACACCTCGATGTACGTACCTGAGTATATCGATACCTCAGGACAGACTTATACACTATAATCGTACCAGATTCCTGTATCCTGATACTGACATCATGACCAGAGACTGGGATGACCTTAGGGTCGCGTCTGTTGAGTTATTTCTGTGTGTCGAGACTGTTAGATAGAGGTTCAGGTTCAGCGCACAATCGTTGACCTCTTGGGAAGGGGAAGACAGTTACTAGATGTTTGGGCTCCTCTGCACGCACTTATATATGTATATGTAGTATTTCTGTAGTGATCCTATATCTAGTGTAGTTGTATCACCCGTGTGACTCTTTGCCCGGAGCTGCGGTACGTCCCGTGTGCGTGTCCGGAGCTACGGTTTTATTTTGGATAGCCCACATGTCGAACACTGTCTTTAAACTGTGTCTCACTGGTTTGGTTATGATAGAGTACCCTATCGTTGCACCTGTACTTTCTATTATACTTGGCATACTATATTTTTGTACCTTGTTACGTCCCTCTGAGGACCTGGTCCCCTGCCAATTTTGCAGCATAGACGATTACTGAGCATTGGAGTTGCACGTCTTGCGGGCATTGTACCAGGTACTCATATCATTTCCACCGGCATTATTTTTACTTTATTCTGATTGATTATTTATCTGCTGTTGTAGCCTATTTTTGTAGACTCATCTCTTCTCGAGTCTATTCGAGTTTGTGTGTTATTGGGCGGTCGACTTTAGCACATATAGCTCTTTTTTGTATACTGCTGTACATTATGGATTGAGACATAGAGGTTTACATTTATGGGATATCTAGATAGTGACCTTTATATTACAGCTTATACGTATTCGAGTCAGACCAGAGTCTGGTCGAATACGTAGCTGGCGTGTCACGTATTCCTGGTCCTACGTATTTTGGGACTGGGGCGTGACATGTTTTTGTGGTGGCCCATGCAGGTCCGATTTAAATCGTCTTGGTCACCTGACTGTGCCAAGCGATCCTGCAAATTAGGAATATATATTATGATTTATTGTTGAATAGGATCTCAATCCATAATCGATTTTAAAAACTCACTTTGTATGTGATTATCGTCCTTGGACTTCCAATTTATAATCATTCAATTTCCGTCAATATCGTTATCCTTGTTTCTCGTCCCCTATTGTTCAGGAAGACGAATGCTTGTGACTGATGATTTCCCTCCAGAAGAAGATCGAAGACTAGACGACAGAAGATAGAATTCGTGTAATATTCCCTGAGAAGATTGTTACCTTATTAGGATAGATTGATAGGTTCTTTTTGGATTCTAGAACTAGTATGGAAGGTTAGCAAGAGAATTGGACCCAGTAGTACCCTACCTGTACTTGAGGTAGCAGTGATCTTAGGAGTACTGGGAGCTGGAAAAATTATTGATCATGACCTAGAATAATTCATGGAAATGCATAGCCTGATGATGGAAACTAGTGGTTGTATATGATAACAATACTAGGAACGATGATTATGAGCTAGAGGAGATGCAACTTTAGGACCTCACTTGGAAGATGATGATCTAATACCAGAAATTTTTGTATGTGCTTGGGTGACGTCATTATTATAATCGCACTATGTGACCCGGAACAATAAATAATGGGAAAAAGAATTTTGAGGAATAAATTTTTTGGGAAAATTTTGAGGAGGAGAGGAATTATACTTTAGGCAGGGAAGAATTTTTCTTTTAGAGGATTAGTGTGGTAAATAGAACAAGAGAATTTATTTTAAGGTTAAATCTGGACGATGACACCGTCCTAGCATGAGTTGATTGAGCCAATACCACGCGACACTAGATTGTCGACGTAGTTGCATTATTTTTTTAGGCCACCAGGTTACCCTGAGTTGAGTTTCTTCAGGGAGCCCAGGAGTATGGTGCCCATCTACCTTAGGGGTACGCAATGCAAAAGGTGAACCAGTGTACCCCCGTATTATATCAGTGTTTGAGGATGTGGTTCTAGAGAATCTTTTCGGCCTGCCACCTGACAGAGAGATAGAATTGGCTATAGAGTTAACTCCAAGAGCCGAGCCAGTTATCTTCCCATCTTCAGACTAGCGCCGATAGAGTTGGTTGAGTTGAAGGTCCATAGTAGAGGATCTCTTAGACAAGGATTTCTGTCGGGCTAGTATTTCTCCACGGAGAGTATCCATCTTATTGTACCGAAGAAGGACGGGACGGTACATTGCATAACGACTACAGGGTATTAAATGCCGTAGCGATAAAGAGCAAGTACTCATTGCCACGCGTCGATAATTTATTTGAATCAGCTAAGTGGTGCATGTGTATGCTCGAAGATCAATCTCAGATCCGGTTATCATCAGATCAAGGTACGGAGAGAGGACATCCCAAAGACGGCTTTTCGGACAAAATAAGGGCACTATGAGTTTCTAGTCATGCCGTTTGGTTTAACCAACATGCCAGCAGTATTTATGAGTCTGATGAACGGTATTTTCCACCAGTACTTAGATAAATTCATGGTGGTAGTTATCGACAACATCTTGGTATATTCCAAGAGTCAGGAGGAGTATGAGAGACATCTCAGGATCGTGTTGGAGACGTTGAGACAGGAGAGACTGTATGCCAAGCTCAGCAAATATGAGTTATGATTAGATAGAATAGATATTGTACGCATCAGGACGACTAAGGGTTCATAAGAAGAACTATCAGACACACGATTTGGAGCTAGCTGCAGTGATATTTGCACTAAGCTATGGCGACACTACCTTTATGCTGAGCGTATTGAGATTTACACAGATCATAAAAAGTCTAAAGTATGTCTACACGCGGAGGGAGCTCAACATGGGACAGAGGCGCTGGCTAGAATTTATGATAGGTTATAATATCGAGTTGCAGTACCACCCTGGCAAGGCGAATGTAGTAGCAGATGCCTTAAGCATGAAGCCTATGGCATATTTTTACGACTCATCGCCAGCTGTTAGAGGATTTTTAGAAACTCAGGATTGAGATTGTATTGCCAGGCATGGATGGACAGATGGCCAGTCTCGAGGTTCAGTCCACATTTATTGAGAGGATCAAGGCAACCCTGTCTACAGATACGAGATTTAGATGACTGCTGTTTGTGGTATTAAATGAAAGAATAAAGATGTGTATAGTACGAGGTTTGCACGAAACCCGCCTTCTTTTGTTTACAAACAAACTTGTACATTTTAATCCTATACGAGGATGTGGAAGTACAATTTATTTAATTTGGGTAAATATTGCTATAGGTGTCTGATCTGCAGTCGATCACTTTAGCCCTTGGACCACACGATGTTGAAGAAGTGCCGTGAAAGACAGGTAGCAGCTTCGAAGGTTGCAGAAGAGGGTGGATCCACGATGCCAAAGTCGCCGATCCTTACTCTTTGCCTGAGCTCCGGATTCTCCTCTCTCTCTCTCTCTCTCTCTTGACCTCCGGTTCGATCTTTCTTTCAAAGTTTCGACCTTGTTTGATTTTTAAAGTCTCGACCGTTTGATCTGATATTGGTTTTATTGACCAATTTTCTGACCTTTTTTCCCATTGATAGGGGTCTCTATTTATAGAGTTTTGGTGACAGTGACCACTCCGTCGGTGTAGAAACCGAGGAGTGGAAAGTACAGCACCCTTTTATACGACGGTTTAAAATAACCAATGCCTGCATATAGATGACCTTTTGAGTGAGCATGTGACGCGTATCCATCTAAGGGGACAAAATACGCATATCTGCTGCGAAGATCACGGCGTAGAAGCCACGTAGGTAGGTATCCCTCGTGTAGAAGAGGTTGGCGTAGAAGCCAAATGACTGTCACCATAACGTAGAAGCCAAGTAGTTATCAAACCGGCATAGAAGCCGAAAATAGGCGTAGAAGTCGAGTGGTCGTAGAAGCCGAATGAGCACAGAAGCTGAGAGGGCGTAGAAGCCGCATGAGCACAGAAGCTGAGAGGGCGTAGAAGCCGTTGCGTACCGTGCCAGAGTGCTGATGTGGACATCTTAGCCAAAATTATGACTTTTGAAGATATAATCAAATCCCTTGCATTAAATGCAGAGATTTGCCACCATCCTGTGCATTAAATGCGGAGGCGTATTTTGAAGGTCTGCAGCCCTTTTGTGCATCCGTCGCTGGGACGTGCCTCAAGAGAAACTGTCACCGTTCTGTGCGATTTAGACGTAGAGACGTGCTGCACTTATGCGGATGAATTTTACGCCATGGAGGCGATGAAGAACCCTATTTATGCCGAAGCGGCCTGGACGTACTGCACTTATGCGGATGGTCCTTTGAGCTTATACTTCACACTGTATTTAGCGAAAAAAGCTCTGTCTGTACGCTTGATGGCTCTGAAGGCCTCTGTTTATGCTGCTTTGCATCAATATGCTGCGTAGAGTTCCCAAGCATATTTTTTATGCTTCTACAAGACCCCCTTCAAAGCTTTTAAATTCCTCAGAATTTGAAACGCTTTGAATGAAGCATGAACGGCCCCTCGTAAGTCGAAACATTTCTGATTGGAGCGTTGAAACGGTCGATGCTGACTTTATGGCGGGTTTATTGGGGACCGGTGTGATCTCTTTCGTCTATAAAAAGGCTCGGGGGTTAACCTGTTCTCCCCACATTCCCATCACCACGCAGAGATGATCGCCGAAGTTCGTCGGGTCGACCTGAGGAAGAAGGAGATCATGTTCTTCCAGCGTGTAAGGAGCCAAAAAAGATGGCGTCTTCGAGCAAGTGTCCACTGCAACGATGGATCATGGAAGGATATCTTAGCCTCCCTTGCTCGGGATAATCAGCAACTTTATATGGCGTTTGCCCAGGAGAGAGGAAGGGTCGTATTAGACCACACAGCTTGCAAGCTGTATATTTTCCCCTGAGACCTCCGCGGACAAGAGCAGACAAACTGTAACTTCTGTCCTCGATCGAGTTGGGTCTTAAAGAAGCCTCAACTGGATCGGTCATGGCGTGTGAAGGATGGGCCCTGAAGAAGTTCAGGCAGGCCCAGTGTTGTATCCTCCCGCCAGCAACCATCTTCTTGTTCATGACTGTGGAAGTCGATGAACCGTCTTCGAAGAAGAGGAAGACCTGCACCGATGCGAGAACCCGGTAGAACAGATTCTCGGTGCGATCTTCAGACGATGATGAGGAAGCCCTTTGTAGACGGGGTTTCCCTCAGATGTAATCATGGAAAATGAAGAAAAAACCCCTTTGTAGACATGATTTCCCTTATATGTAATCATGATTTTTTATTTTAATAAAATCGTCTTTCTTCTCTGCATATGATTATTTTTGTCATACGTTGCTGTGAAGTCTGAATATGTGTAGCTTCGACACGTCTGATTCTTTATGCCGACTCTGATAGAAAGAGTATTAGGCCCTATCTTTTACGCATAGTGAATAGTCCATAGAACGTTGTTGAGCATCTTGAACATTTAGAACTGTCCTGTTGCTAGGACTGAGGGACCGCGTAGAGCTCTGAACTGTTGTTTTTTACTTCTGATGAACAGAATTTTTGTTCAGACTTCGTCTTCAAGAATGACTCCTCGAAAAATCCCTTGGAACAGGGTCGAGAAATGGCTGTCAAACTGAGTTGCCATCTTGATAGATGAAATATTCGGACTGGAGTCTGGATGAACCTCTAATTGACCCGAGAAGAGTAATTTCTCAATGTTTGAACTCTGTATGCTTCGGGTATTTGGGATATCTTGGGGTCAAGAACGAGTATCTTCTGCGTGAACTCTTTGCAATTGACCGCTCTGGGGACTGTTCAGATGTACGCGTAATCTGGCCGGTGTATCTTTCAGATGTGCGGGAAGTCGTGGAGCGTGAAATCATTAGTCTGTAGCCTCTAAGCATAAACTAAACACCATCGAGCGTGAAATCATTGACTTGTGGTTCCTGAGCGTGAAGTCGTAGGTTTGTAGTCTCTCGAGCATAAAAGCTACCGAGCACAAAGGCATCCGGGCGTAAAACCATAGACTTATAGCTGTCGAACGTAAAGCCGTAGATTCGTAGCTGTCGAGCGTAGAAAGATCTTTTAGCATAGAACTGTAGATCTGTAGCTTCTGAAAAGAAAATTTCTCCGAGCGTGAAGTTTGCGGATCTGTTGCTTCTGAGCGTAAACTGAGCGCCACCGAGCGTGAGATCATCGATTTGGTATCTGCTGAGCGTAAAGTCGTAGGTTTGTTGCCTCTCGAGCATAAAAGCTACCGATCACAAAGGCATCCGGGTGAAAAAACTATAGACCTATAGCTTGCGAGCGTAAAAACCGTAGATCTGTTGCTGTCGAGCGTAGAAAGCTCCTTAGCGTAGGAACCGCTGAACTGCTTTGCGCGAAAAACTTTTCGAATTCGCTGACTGTCCGCCTTCTCTGAATAATAGGCTGACGTAGGACCCAATCATAACCAAATATTTAATTAGGAGATTTGGTTCGGGTTTCGAGGAGTCCGTCCGAGGATTCGAGGAGTCGACCCAAACTCTATATATATCCCAAGCTTTTGAGAGAAAAACTTTTCATCCGTTTCTGCGAAAGAGAGCTTCCGACTGTTTGAGTTTCTTCCCTCGTTCTTTCTCTGAGCCCCCGAGTTTTTAGAAATAGCGCCGAAACAAATCCCCTCCCTTAAGGGAAAGGGTATAGGTTCTTCTTCTCGTTCTTCTGCCCCAGCGAGAGAGTCTTCGGTCGGGCAAGGTGAACTTTCTTCTGAGCGAAGCATCCCGCCGACGAGCAGCGCACCCGGCCTTAGAGGTAGAGCCTTTGGGATGACAAAGAATGACGAAAAATCCTTCGCACACGTTGAACGTGACCGCGCTAGTTCGTCTTCTGTGCTGATAGCCTCTTTGAGGAAGATGACGCACGGAGACGTTTTCATCTTTTACGCCCACATTTCTAATGTGCCAACGTAAAAACTCCATATTTCCGCAGTTTTGAGCGTAAAAGCTCTGACTGCTAAAAACTTGGTGTATACTATAAAATTTTAGTTTTACGTTTACGGATGGGACCTCCGGCGTAATAACTAGAATTTTTGGCAGTCTGGTGTAAAGCACGGACCGTATACCGCCAATTACGCTTCTGGATGTGACTTTCGGCGTAAAGTGACCAAATTTTGTACAGTCTTGGCGTAAAGCACAGACTGTCGTTTCTTGGTCTTTATGTTGCAAGATTTGTAATGACGTGTTTCCTTTGCACTTTTGCAGTTAACTTGCATGAGTCTCCACTGGCCGAGGTGATGGGTTCCGCTGCCGGGATGCTGCACTCAAACTATCTTGAGGATCTGTCCCACTTGACATTTCCTATCTCCGGACCCCAGTATCCTGAAGGAAAGGGGATCTTGATATCGGCTTGATATACAGGGTGAGCGGATGTTGCTGAGCATGATTAACGGGGAGCCCCTGACGTACATAGACGGGGACCAGTATATCAAGCCGGCTTTTCTTTTTGGGGACATGATTAACAAACAGTCCCAGACGAAGCCCAAGAGAGAACCCTGGATTTTCCCCGCCGAGAGTGTGGTCTTGTATCTGCCGACGATGCCAAGAGATTACCCCATCTCGGCTTTCTCCCATGCGACAAATTCCAGGAGGATGTCGTGGACACTGACTCCCGATCTTCACGGCAAGCCGGGGAAGATCTTTCATATGAAAGGAGCTGACCAGGGGTTGTTTGTCAGCCATCCCTTCGGTGTTGTGACGTTGTTCAGGGGACTGTGCCCGGGTAGCGTCCCGAGTGAAGACAGTTCTGTGATCCAGCCTGTCCAGTTGCCGACTTTCTGAAACAACTTTATGGGGCGAGGGGGGTATACCCCAAGGAGAATCCTCGGTGCAATGGGTGGATCACCCCAATAAACCTCCGATGGACTTGCCTAGTTGATTGGGCCTTGAAGCATTTTTGGAGCGAGCTGGAGGTCATCGGACTGTATGCTGCTGTGAGTGCAACGAGTGTTGGGTTGCCTCCCAACCCTAACTTGTTTCTGGCACTGATGGAGCGATACATTCCGCTCACCGGGACCTTCGCCACTCCACTGGGGGAGTTGGGGTTGGCCCTCTATGAGATGGCAGTGATCTCGAGACTGCCGATGGGTGATACCCCATATGAAGAGTATGTTCCCACCAACCGGGAGTTGGAGGACTCGGACCCTCGGGTTGTGGAGGTGTATCAGGAGCTGATGTGCCACTACTTTGCGTGCACCACTTTTTATGAAGAGCCTTCTGATTTGGCTTACACCACTAAGTGGATGTCCTACCTCTTCTTCCACCGGGCCAGGACCGTCAAGTCGGAGAAAGTCTCGGGGGGCAAGAATGAGCCTGTGAATTGTTTGGGCATGCTTAGTGCCCAGGTCGTCGAGGATCTCATGGAGGATGCTAAGGCTCCAGATCAGATTCTCAATGACGGGGTAGGAAAGTATCCCGAAGGCACTAAGGACTACAGTTACTTAAGGCACTGCCGCAGGCCTCTGTCTAAGGAAGCCAGGCTGGCTGGCTTTCTCTCTATATGGCTGCGTCGAGTAGTGGTGCCTGGTATCGCGTCCGCGGACCGTATTCACCGGAACATCCTGTGGCCTGTCGTGCGCCTGGTGTTCGGGGCAAGACTGGGCTTGCTCCCTGCCATGGTGTGCCGTATACAGGCTGGTTTGAGAGCCATGACTGATGGACTGCTCGTCGATGAAGCTCGGCATGATAGCTTTCCCCGGGTAGAGTTACCATACCTGTACTTGATGGGATGGTTAATTCTCCATAACCCCCGGGTGATGTCTCCCGGCCCTGGCAGTAGTTCGGGGGGTAGTTTATTGCTGAACTACAAGGACTCTCCCTGGAACGTGAACACAGTTTTAGACTGTCAGCTGGCGCTTAGCCTCGGTCATTGCTGGAAGCTCCTCTGCACTGTCCCCTCTGTACATCGTAATCAGTCGAACATTAGGCTTGAGGATATAGGCGGAGAGAAGACCAATCTTTCTTCGAAAGCTTTTAATTAGTTGGTCTGTATCAGACCCTCCCATTTGCTGTACAGAAGCGAAGATCATTGCTTCTTCGAGCCCTACTTGCCCAGTCGGTTCGCAAGGCAGTTTGGGTACGATCAGCTGTACGTGGGCAATGTCGTCACCAGCTTCAGGTCCAGGGGCGGACTCATTGATGGAGCCAGAGGATGGCGGTATTTTATCATGGGTTGCACGGGAGCAATCTTTATCGTGCCGGTCGTCACACTCTCCATGGAGCTGCGTATCCTCCATTCGTATGCTCAATTCTACATGGCGATCAATACCTTCCATCGCAATTTTGACATGCGTGAAAGCTTTAGGGTGCCTTCTCCCAAGTCTGGGGGAAGAGTCGAAGTCCCCTCGGTTTCATCTAACGAGGGTGAGGGGTCCGTCACTCCGGACGAGCCTCTGGTGTCGGTGCCGAGGTGTGAAGTGCCTCCGCCTGTAGGGGCTTTGGCAGTCTCTGGGAAGCGAAGGGCCCCCGCTTCGAAGCAGACTTCCCATCGCAAGAGGAAGAAGAAGACGGTTGCTCGTTCTCTTCGGATTCCGGGTATTGAGGCTCCTAGAGAGGAACCCGCTGTCTCCCCTGTTGGGGATATCTCTTTGATTGGAGGTTCCTCGCCTTTCGGAGAGGGACCCTTAGTTTCGGCTGGTGATGCCGGAGAACTCCTGCCTGAGGCTGTCGTTGCTGCCACCGCCTCTGGTAGTGGAACGAAGTCACCCGCGTGGCCGAGGCAAATGAGAGAATCTTTCCCTGGACCAGCAACGGATAAAACTCCTGCCATGTCCGCGAGCATGCCTAGAGAGATTTCGGCTGACGAGCCTCGACTGCGTCTTGGTGAAGGCTCGGTAGAGCACCTGGTGGTGTCGTTTGGCCCACCCCCTTCTCCAGGTATAACAGTTCGCATTGCGTCGTTAAGGCATAATTTAGCTACGTGGGCTGCAGACGCGACATATATACCGTTGGCTACGGGTAAATGTCATCTTTATGTCTCTTCTTAGAAAGATTACCATCATATTGATATCGACTTTCTTATCCTCTTCTCAGGGGACGGCATCCACGGGGAGCATAGCGTTGAAGTGCCTTCTGGCTCTGCTTCGGCTCCTGGTGATGATACGGAGGCACCCGACTTCGAGGAGGAAATATCTTCGGGGGCCAGCTTGCCCGGAGTGGTTTCGTCACCTCAAGAGGAGGACGAACCTATTGTCGTGACCTCGTCTCTCGCGAGTATGCCGATGACTTCGACCGTTGTTGTCGCACCTCCTTCGGTCGCACCACCTGTCGAGGCGGCGGCTGTGGCCACCTCATCTGCAATCATTCCTAGAGGGGGACTTGCCAATATCGCGGCCACTCCTGGCGTCCAATCGGATCTAGTTGCGCTGACTGAGCAACATACTAGCCTCTTTTATACCGGTTTGAAAACGATGATATCAATGGTGTTGGCGAAGAATCTAGACTTCGAGCGTCTGAAGAAGGCTTCTCAGTTTTCGATCGGGGTGGTCAGGGAGTTCGGCGATTCTGGGGTGGCTGACGCCCTGGAGGCGATGGTTAATGGTTTGGAGCAACCCATTAACGAATACTTGCAGCTGGCTCGGGGCAGCCTTGAAGCTGAGGTCCAGGCCAGATATGACCTCATGACTGCGCGGCTTACTAAACAGCTGGGAAGCCTAGATGACTCCATCAAAGCACATAAGCTGGAGATGGATGAAAGAAAAGCTGTCGTGGAGGAGGCTCTTGTCCTTCAGACGAAGTGCCAATCCGAGCATGAAGGGAACGTAGCGAGGGCCCGCAAGTTGAAGGAAAAAATTGCTCTGGCAGAGGAGTGGGCTTCTCAGTCGTTGGCGGGTCTGGATGTAGCGACCGGTCGACTGAGCACAGCACGACGGGATCTGGAGCGCGCAGAAGCTGCCCGTGCTGGCTCTCTTCGGGCAAAGGCCGAGCTGTCTTTTATGAACAACCCCAAGGCACGGTTGGAGCGGGCCTGCGCTGATGCCTTGGTTTCCAGGGATGAGAGGATAGCTGCACTGGTGAAGCTGATTCACGATCTGACCGCTCCCCCACAATGATGTACCCTTTCGTCTTTTTGCTTCCCAGATGTAATTCTGCTCTCTTTTGGGAATAAATAAAGCGAATCTTTTCTGACTTTGTGGACCCATCATTTCGGAATATAAATGACAGGTTTGGGCGAGAGTGATATCAGAGGTAGTATGGACGTGATAAACTCTCGATAAACTTTTAGCAGGACATATCTACTCAGAGGTCATACGGACATGATAGAATATAACCCAACTAATTGCGTTTTGGAAGTAGTTTTGTCAGAATTGAGATTCTCGCTATATTCTACTTGAGCAGAGGAGATTAAGCATAGTACCTTTTCAGGAATTTACCGTTGATAGGAGCCATTAACAGGTCTCCATTAGGCTGGGCTAACCTGTAAGCGTCGTTTGAGAACGTTGTCTCGATCACATAAGGGCCTTTCCACTTGGGCTGGAATTTGCCTTTGCTCCTGTGAGTAAGGATCATCGGCCTTCTTACGGCTAAAACTAGCTCGCCGACTTTGAACACTCTTTCCTTTACTTTATGATTGAAAGCTTTGGAAATGCGTGCTTGGTAGAACGCGATGCGCTGTTGAGCTTGGAGGCATTTCTCGTCTAATCCTTCTAGCTCTTGAAGCCTTAACAGGTCATTCTTTTCTCGAGTCAGCTCATTAGTCACGGCTATCCTGAGTGACGGGATCTGGATTTCAATGGGGAGAACTGCTTCGCTCCCGTAGACCAGTAAAAATGGGGTACAACCCGTCGGTGTTTATACCGTTATGCGGTATGCCCAGAGGCATTCGCCCAGCTTCTCATTCCAATCTCTTTTGTTTGAAGAGACAAACTTCTTCAAGAGTTTGATAATGGTTTTGTTGAAGGCTTCCGCCAAGCCATTAGCAGCTGGATAATATACCGTAGAGGCAATATTATGTATCCGATTTTTATCGCAAAATCGATGAAACGCTTGGCTGATGAACTGAGGCCCATTGTCATGGATTATCCTTCGGGGAATCCCAAAGCGATAAATGACGTGATGTTTGATGAAGCTGATCACATTAGATGCCTTTACCTCAGCAAGGGGGATCGTCTCTGTCCATTTGGAGAAGTAATCCGTGATGGCCAGTATGAACCTGTGACCTCTGGAAGAAGACGGGTGAATAGGACCAATAATATCCATACCCCATGCTTCGAAAGGCCAGGATGCAACCGTAGGATGTAGATATTCAGACGGTTGATGTATGAAGTCTGCATGAACCTGACAGGCTCTGTATTGTCTTGCATAGTTGATCGCGTCTGCGATCATAGTGGGCCAGTAATAGCCCATTCTCCTGATACGATCCTGTAGCTTGGGACCGGGTTGATGCGCTCCGCATAAGCTATTGTGAGCTTCCCGGATAATCTGCTGTGCTTCGTCGTCAAAGAGACATCTCAATAGCAGTCCGTCGTAGGTCCGACGATATAGGCATTGTGAAGATGCGTCGAAGTAGAAGCGTAATGATCGTCTTTTGACGAATACTGCTTCTTTGGGGTCCTCTGGCAAGATTTTGTATGCGACAAAATCTATGAAGGGACTTCTCCAGTCTCTTCTAGGGGGATCTGTGTTCACAGCGTAGCTGCATTCTATATGAAAGTTGTTCTTCACACAGAACAAATCTCTGTTAAGAAGGATTACCGAATCCTGCCTTCTTATAGGAGTGGCTAAATCCGCAGCTAGACTGGCTAGGGCATCAGCTTCCAGATTCTGAGATCGAAGTACATGCTCTAGGAAGAACCCTTTGAATGTCATGGCCATCTCGACCGTTGCTAGGTGATAGGGGATGAGGTCTGGATTTCGGACTTCATATATTCCTCGGACTTGATTGACGATAAGCAGAGAATCACCGAAAGCTTCCAGGGACTCGGCCCCCAGCTCTTTGGCGACTTGGAGCCCGATTAGCAGAGCGTTGTACTCTGCCACATTGTTGGAGCATGGCTCGCTAAGAGAATATGCTCGGTAGATGACGAGTTTATCAGGAGTGACCAGGACGATTCCTACCCCTGAAACCACGTTTCCCTTGGGACCAGTCCTGGAGGCGCCGTCGAAGAACAGTTGCCATGCGTCACTTTCCATTGCGGAATTACATTCTGCAACTTCGTCAGGGATGTCCTTGTATAATTTGGAGGCCTCCGGGATCGGATGAGCAGCTAGGAAGTCGGCCAGCGCTTGGCCTTTGATGGACTTTTGCGGGACGTATACCATGTCATATGGTGTTAACAGCATCGCCCAAGTCGCAAGTTGAGAATTAAGAGTACTTGGCTTGCTCATCAGTACTCAAAGAGGGTTGATCCTGGAGATGATATGAATAGTCTGGCAGGTGACATAGTGTCGCGTCTTCTGGATAGCGAACATCAGAGCCAAGCATTCTTTCTCCACTGGGTTGTACCAGAGTTTGGCTCCGACCATCATCCTGCTGAGGTAGTAGATAGACTGTTCATGCCCCATATCGTTCTTCTGTGCGAGAAGAGCTCCTAGTGAATGATCCATCGCTCGGACGTACAGCAAGAATGGTCTTCCCATGACCGGAGGCACCAGAACTGGCGGACTGGTGAGGTAGCGTTTGATATCTCCGAACGCTTGCTGACAGGTTTCGTCCCATACGAAGGATACATCCTTCTTCATGAGATGCGAAAAGGGCTGACATCTTCCCGAGAGGTTGGATATGAATCTCCGGATATAAGCCAGACGGCCTTGAAATCCCCGGAGTTCCCTCAGATTGTGGGGCAGTCGCATTTCTACGATAGCCTGGACTTTGTCAGGGTCCACTTGGATACCTTTGGCGGTGATGACAAATCCCAGGAATTTGTCACTGGATACACCCAGAAAGGACTTCGTAGGGTTCATCTTGAGTTGATGTTGGCGCATTAACTCGAATACCGTCCTCAAGTCTTGAATGTGATCATCTTTGAGGCAGCTCTTGACGGCTATGTCGTCCACGTAACATTCTACTATTTTGCGTAAATGCTCATGGAATATGTTACTCATAGCTCGCTGGTATGTAGCCCCGGCGTTCTTTAATCCGAAGGGCATGACCGTATAGCAATATACCCCCAACGGTGTCCGAAAGGCAGTGTGCTTCTCGTCTTCGGGATGCATCTTGATCTGATTGTATCCTGAGAATCCGTCCATGAAAGATATGCGTTCAAAACCGTAGGTGTTGTCGATCATGATGTCCATGATGGGAAGAGGGAACTCATCCTTGGGGCAGGCTGCATTCAGATCTCGATAATCGATGCAAATACGTATTTTCCCACTCTTCTTCATGACTGGGATAACATTGGCGACCCAGTCGAGATGTTGTTCTTCCTGGATGAAACCGCAGGCTATCAACTTCTTGACTTCAGCTTCGATGGCGTCCATCATATCCGGGCGGAACTGGCGTTGGTGCTGCTTCACAGACTTTGAGTCGGTCAATATGTTGAGTTTGTGAGTACCCACCTTTGGGTCAAGGCCCGGTATGTCCTCATAATCCCATGCGAAGACGTCGATGTACTCTTTTATCAGCTGGATAACTTCTTCCCTTTCAGCTGGGGAAAGATTGTTACTGATAAATATCGGCTTTGGCGAAAGTTCACCCCCAACATCAACCTGGATAACTTTATCTTTGGTGGGAGGTTCCCTTTGCTCGAAGCGGAATTCCCACTGCGTATCCATTTGTTGGGCCCAAGAGTCATTCTCAAATGGCTCAGGATCCTGTTCATATGCTTCAAAGGGATCTGCCACTACCATATTCACTGATAGTGTTTGTTCGAGAGCATTAGGTGAGTCAGAGGGCGACGAGCTGTTCTGAGAAGAGGAAAAGATGTCCTCATCTGACTTGGAAGTCGTAAAGGAGGTGGCATACCCTAACCCGAAATGAGTTTGTCGATAGCGGGGGTCGCCGCGCGGCGGCGTTCGTCTGCCTCTTCCGTAGTTGACTCCTGGCTTCCGCTTCAAGTCGTAGCCCATGTTTTGCATGATCCTCAGCGCTTGCGGGCTGTATCGGTGAACTTGCATTTTTCCAGCATCGTCATCGAAAGGATCTTCCTGGACAGTCGGTTGATTGCTCATGCGGCCGAAGACTATTGATCGCTGGCTGCTGCAGGTAGGAGGGACAATGAAGATAGACTCCTCATGTGGTCCATACGTCGTGACGACGTTGGATGATGACACTACTTCCCAGACATACGGACGGTTGGAGTTCATAGCTTCCAAGAATCTTTGTGCTATGGGTTCTACCTCGCCACGGGGAGCAGATTCCTGTTTTGGGATGTGAACGCCAATATACTGGGAAAGAGGATATTTATTATCATCTGGAACTCCGTTCCTGGTTGCATTTACATCAGTCGGCTGCCCGTTGCGCCTAAGGTTGATGACCAGGGGTGGAGGCTTCTGGTTCAAAGTGATCACTAGAGGATCACTCCCTTTTCCTGACTTGGTCTTGTTCAGGTGAATAGCCATAGGCTCCATGGCTTTCGGACGAGTGGTTTGTCCTTTTACCTTGATTGACAGCGGTAGTACGGCAGAGGGTTCTTCTGGCTCCCGATGGGATTCCTTCTCTGCCTCGCCTGACCCTTCTTCCGTGTGTTCTTGAGAGTACAATACGGCATCGGAATAGTAGGATTCTACTCCTTTAAACGGGTTTAGGTCAGCAACCTCCGTCTGTATTGTTCTTTGGGGGTCTACATATTTAAGACATTGATGTAGAGTTGAAGGAACGATGTTATGGTCGTGGATCCACGGTCTTCCCAGCAAAATGTTGTAGGACACCTCTGAATCGATGACGTAACATGTGGCCACTGATCTGAGGTTGCCAATCTGGATCCTTAGGCAAATTTTCCCCAACGGCTTACTTCTTCCGGCGTTGAAACCCACGATTGTAGTGGAGGTGTAAGCCAATTCGCTGGTAGGAATCCTCAACGGTCTGAGCAGACTGTGAGGGATGATGCTGATCGACGAACCCGGATCTATGTGAATCCGATCGACCTCCATGGAATTGACGTACCCGGTGTAATAGAGGGGCCTGTCATGTCTGTTATGTTTTAACAGCATGTCGTCTTGAGTGAAAGTGATATTTGGGACCACTTCCATTACACTGTGGCATTGAGGACATACCACCGGTTCTTCGTCGGGGGACTTGAGCTGGGTCAAGCATGCCTCCGCCTGCATCAGTGCTTCACTCAGGGCTAGACGAGTGTCTTAGGAGAGCCTGAGTAGCTCGAAGATGGACAGCCTGGCTGGTGTATTAGCCAGTTGGGCCAGTATGTCAAAGTTGTATGGCTTCTCTAAACCTTTGTTTGGAATATTTTTCACAGGTTTATCAAAGCGCACTTTTCTTTGCTTCCCCTTGTCCGCCAGAGTTGGTTTTGAAGGACCGGCCTCTGGTACGACGGGGTTTGGTCCTGAAGGTTTGGCAGCTGAAGCGTCCGCCGGTGCATCTTCCTGACTTGCTCCGTAGTCGTTAAGATAGGCTTTTCCTGAATGGGTTGCAGCAAATACCTCGTCTTCGTCTGATGGCGAAGAAGTTGCGACCATATGGCATGGTTTGTATTTGGAGCTCTTTCTAGACGTAGCCTTAGTAGCTTTAGTCTCCTCCCCGAGCTCTGACACCAAATCTGGATGAACCCACATAATCTCGTCTTGCCGGGTGGTTAGGGGTACCAGGTCATGATTTTGACCCCTAGCCGGAGGAAGATTGACGATGTTCATTGTGGTCCGGGAAATGGGTGTGACATCGTTCGGGACTTCTTGGGAAGGCAGGTTGCCGAACCGCAGAGAGATCATGTTGGTCGTGACCGTCTTCTCGGTGTTGTGCAGAGTGATGGCTTTAGCATCGATTAACCCCTGGATCTTCCTTTTCAGTATGTAATACGCCTTTGTCGGGTGGTGCACGTATCTGTGGAAGATGCAGTATTTGGGGTCGTTAGTGCTGCCGACTTCTTGGGGCCGTCTTAGCTCTGGAAGGATAATCTTGCCACTTTTGATGAGACACTCGAATATACTTGGGATATCGTCGTCGTCGAAAGAGTAGACTTCGACGGGCCTGGAGGTCCCGGGTCTCGCTTGTGCGGTTGCCGCGGTCTTTTGTCTGGCCGTATTGATCGCCAGAGCTTCTTTTCCCTTGGAGCTGCGAGGATGGTCGCTGCTGGGAGATGACCTTTTGCCTTTGTCAGAGACGGAGATCATGATGCCATTGTCGTGCGCCTTGCGACTGTTGTCTTCGGCGGCTACTGCCGAGATGATGAACGAGGGCCAATCATGAAACTGATATGGTCCTGTAAACACCAAGACTACGGAAAGGAGGTTCTTCCTGCAAATGTCTACTAATGCAGAGTCTGGAACTCCTGGAGGCATCTGTAAGGTGGCCTGACGAAAACGTTCGACGAAGGTGCGAACGTCTTCCTTTTCCCTCTGCTTGACTTCGATGAGAGAGGACATAGACATGTCCATTCCTCCCTCGTAGAATCGCGTGAAGAATAAAGCTTTGAAGTCTTCGAAGGAAGTAATGCAGTTGTCCGCCAAGCTACGGTACCACTGATAGGCTACTCCTGAGAGGCAGTCTTTGAACACCCGAGTGAGGAGGGCGTCGTTCCCTTGTAGCAACACCGTCATCATACTGAAATAGTTCATGTACTGACTTGGTGATGTTTTTTCCTCGAACAGAGCCATAGTCTGAGGTTTGTACCTCGGAGGAAAAGGGACCTCTTCCCAGATAGCTGGGTAAGGCTGGTTGATTCCCAGTTTTTTGAGCTGATCTTTGTGCTTCAAGGCGTCAAACTGGGCTTTCAACTCCCATATTGCCTGCATCAGATTTTTAGTCGAAAGCGGGACTACGGTGTAGTGCGGAGCTGGTTGTATCGTAACTCCAACGGGAGGTAATGCATTCTCTGAGTGAGGAAGCGGAGGAACTGCTGACTCTTGATCTAGAGCAGGCTCTTGGCTCGGGTTAGATGGTGGTAAGTCCACCCCCACACGTATCTGAGTTAGCAGGACCGATGCTTGAGCCATGGCAGTTGCGTGCTGAGTTAGCATCTTCTGGTGCATGTTCTCCATTATGGATTGCATTTTTTCAGAGATGTCTCCAGTATAGTAATGCGTTGTTCCGCGTTTCCTGACGGCGAAGCTTCCTCGCATTCATCTTCAACGGCATAAACTTCCATTTCCCTAGGCATCGTCGAAGGATGCGTATAGGTTGTTGCAGAAGTCGACTCTATACTCTCAGTATTTGATTCGGGAGAATGGTGACCCCCAGCGTCGGAATCAGAGGAGTACGAAGTCAGTTGTTGTGACCTTGAACGAGTGTTCTGGAATACCCCATCTTCAGTGTCTCTGAGGAGCATGTTGGATCTCCTCCGGCTCGGAGTTCTAGAGGACAGATGTCTTGAGCCTGAGCTTCCTCCAGGTATATGTGAAGCCATGTTCACGGATGCATGCGCGGGCTCTTCTTCCTGGAAAGATAGAGAGTAGCTCAACCGGTCAAAAATCGACCGTTTTACTTTAAAACAGCAGCAGTCAATCACAATCTTATGACTATTACAACATTGCTCGCCAGGGGGCATAATAGACATGTTGGAAGGTCCCCTTCCCTTACGCTTCTGGATTAGATATTCGCGCAAGTCAGGAGAAGAAGAAGATGATGACTTGTTTCTTTTGTTTCCACCAGTGGGCATGCGGAGATTGGGCACCATGGTTTTCCCTGTGCCACCTGTGTACAACCGGTTGGCCATCTGGGTGGCGGATAATCTCCGGGGAGGGTGTTTTTCTGTAACCTGAGCTTGCTTTACGTCGTGGAACTTCGCCTGGCATAATTTGGAGATTTGCTCAGACTGGCGTAAAGCTGAAGAGGTTCTCAGTCGGCCATCGGCTTCCCGCGTAATCCGGAGAGTAGGCAGATTGCTCCCTCGCTAGCATAAAGGCCGAGATGTTGAGTACTCTGCCGCTTGCTTTCCCTTGCGGAGATCACAGCGCTCATCTGGTTCCCCGTCGAGGTCAGATGTTGTCTTGCGCACGGAGCGTGATTTGTACTTTCGATTTGGCGCTGAGGCATCATCAGAAGTTTTGTCTGTACCGCGCGTAGCGGGAGACTGGCTTCTACGCGAAGAGCGCAGTGGATACTTCTGGGTTAGCGCTAAGGCTTTGCCCGAAGTTTCGTTTGTACCGCGCATAGCGGGAGACTGGTTTCTATGCGTAGAGCGTAGTGGATACTTCTGGGTTAGCGCTGAGGCTTTGCCCGAAGTTTCGTCTGTACCGCGCGTAGCGGGAGACTAAATTTTACGTGCGAGGCACGAAGGGAGCAATGCTACAACCTCATTGGTCGGTGAGATCGGAGAGATCGGAGAGTCCACAGGAATGGTAGAGGATGTCTTGGGCATCCAGACCTTACGCAGCTTCCTGTTGTCTTGGACGAAGAGAGGGTGAGAGCTACCCCCGGTTCGAAGCATGTCTTCGTAGGCAGACTGGTCGAATTGGATGACCAGTGTCTTCTTCACGGTTTCTACAGATATCGCGTCATGTTGAGCAATTACTTCCTCATCAGAAGAGAAAGATTTCCCCAGCAGAGTCGCCATCTTGTTTGTGGTATTAAACGAAAGAATGAAGATGTGTATAGTACGAGGTTTGCACGAAACCCGCCTTCTTTTGTTTACAAACAAACTTGTACAATTTAATCCTATACGACGATGTGGGGGTACAATTTATTTAATCTAGGAAAAATATTGCTATAGGTGTCTGATCTGCAGTCGATCACTTTAGCCCTTGGACCACACGATGTTGAAGAAGTGCCGTGGAAGACAGGTAGCAGCTTCGAAGGTTGCAGAAGAGGGTGGATACACGATGCCAAAGTCGCCGATCCCTACTCTTTGCCTGAGCTCCGGATTCTCCTCTCTCTCTCTCTCTCTCTCTCTTGACCTCCGGTTCGATCTTTCTTTCAAAGTTTCGACATTGTTTGATTTTTAAAGTCTCGACCGTTTGATCTGATATTGGTTTTCTTGACCAATTTTCTGACCTTTTTCCCCATTGATAGGGGTCTCTATTTATAGAGTTTTGGTGACAGTGACCACTCCGTCGGTGTAGAAACCGAGGAGTGGAAAGTACAGCACCCTTTTACACGACGGTTTAAAATAACCAATGCCTGCGTATAGATGACCTTTTGAGTGAGCATGTGACGCGTGTCCAACTAAGGGGACAAAACGCGCATATCTGCTGCGAAGATCACGGCGTAGAAGCCACGTAGGTAGGTATCCCTCGTGTAGAAGAGGTTGGCGTAGAAGCCAAATGACTGTCACCATGGCGTAAAAGCCAAGTAGCTATCAAACCGGCATAGAAGCCAAAAATAGGCGTAGAAGCCGAGTGGTTGTAGAAGCCGAATGAGCACAGAAGCTGAGAGGGCGTAGAAGTCGCATGAGCACAGAAGCTGAGAGGGCGTAGAAGCCGCTGCGTACCGTGCCAGAGTGCTGATGTGGACATCTTAGCCGGAATTACGGCTTTTGAAGATATAATCAAATCCCTTGCATTAAATGCAGAGTTTTGCCACCATCCTGTGCATTAAATGCGGAGGCATGTTTTGAAGGTCTGCAGCCCTTCTGTGCATCCGTCGCTGAGACGTGCCTCGAGAGAAACTGTCACCGTTCTGTGCGATTTAGACGTAGAGACGTGCCTCGAGCCTCGTACGAAGTGCAGCTTTTGACGTGGCAGGCGGTTTATTTACTGTGGAGCGTAAACAGCTCATGTCTGCCTGTGTAAAATAAGGCAGCGTATCTCCTTGTATGTGACAGAGCAGTTTACGCTGAGGGAATTTCAGTAAACGACAGTTCGGTGATATTTAATCAAATCCTCTACATTAAATGCAGAGATCCGCCATCATACTGTGGGGCGCGTCCCGAGTGGTCTGCCATCGTTTCCAGCCATCGTCTGGGTAGCCGTGCAGCACTTTTTGTCAAGAGCCAGAGGTCAGGTTCATTGCAGGGTCTGACAAGTTCATTTCGGGGAAGACGAAGCGTTCCTCGTACGCTTTAACGCTGCTTTGAAAGCGGATGAGTTTTACGCCATGGAGGCGATGAAGAACCCTGTTTACACCGAAGCGGCCTGGACGTACTGCACTTACGCGGATGGTCCTTTAAGCTTATACTTCACGCTGTGTTTAGCGGAAAAAGCTCTGTCTGCACGCTTGATGGCTCTGAAGGCCTCTGTTTATGCTGCTCTGCATCAATATCCTGCGTAGAGTTTCCCAGCATATTTTTTATGCTTCTACAACTGCGAGAAAAGACAGAGACCGACGTGCAAACGGGACTCAGGATTCATGAAGACGGAATATTGAGGTTGGGAGATCGCCTATACGTTTCGAGTGGTGAGCTACGCCAAGAGTTGATGACCGAGGCTCATAGCTCGATTATTCTATTCATCCCGGGGGTACGAAGATGTACCGAGATTTGAGGCAACATTACTGGTAGCATGGGATGAAGAGAGAGATTGCAAGATTCGTGGCAAAATATTTAGTTTGTCAGCAAGTCAAGACTGAACATCAGAGGACTGCAGGACTATTGCAGCCGCTTCCCATTCCCGAGTGGAAGTGGGAACACATTACCATGGACTTCGTCAAAGGATTCCCGCGGAGCCCTAGCAGGAAGGATGCAGTTTGGGTTGTCATGGATAGACTTACCAAGTCTGCATATTTCTTGCTCCTCAGAGTTGGGTAGCCCACGAAGATATTAGCTGACATGTATATGAGATAGGTAGTACGATTACATGGAGTGCCTGTCAGCATCGTATCGAATCATGATTCCAGATTTACGTCGTATTTTTGGCGGAGTATACAGAAGAGCCTAGGAACTCATCTCAAGTTTAGTACTGCATATCATCCATAGACTGATGGCCAGTCAGAGCGCACGATACAGATATTAGAGGATATGTTGAGAGCGTGCATAATTGATTTTGGAGGATCTTGGAAGGACCACCTATACTTGGTAGAATTCTCCTACAATAACAGCTACCAGGCTAGCATACAGATGGCACCTTATGAGGCACTGTACGGCAGGAAGTGTAGGTCACCAGTATGTTGGAGTGACGTGGGAGAGCGTCAGATACTTGGTCCAGAGTTGGTGACACAGACAGTGGAGAAAGTCAAGCAGATTCAGAGCCACCTGCGTGCATCACAGGACAGACAGAAACATTGGACAGATGCGCACCGCAGACCATTGGAGTTCAAGGAGGGTGACCATATATTTTTAGAGATATTGCCTACTCGTGGTACCATCAGATTTGGAGGCAGAGGCAAGCTGAGTCCGAGGTACATCGGACCATTTGATATCTTGGAACGAGTTGGCAAAGTGGCTTACCGTCTTGCATTGCCTCCATCATTAGAAGGAGTGCATGACGTATTTCACGTATCGCAGTTGAGGGATATGTGGCAGACCCTAGCCACGTGCTTGATCATTTGGAGATTACAGTCGGGCCCAGTCTATCTTACATAGAGCAGCCAGTTGAGATCCTTGATCGCAGCGAGAAGACTTTGAGAGGGCAGACTATTCGACTGGTCAGAGTTGCATGGAAGCATCATTCGCCAGGCGAGTCTACCTGGGAGTGCGAGAATTCCATTCGACAGCGGTTCCCGTATTTATTTGAGGAGCAAGATACGAATTTACGTACGACAATTGATTACTAGTTGTTTTAAAATTCTCTTAGCTATTATCGTGCTTTACTTTTAATTTCGGGGACAAAAATTTTCTAAGTTGGGAAGAATGTAAACCCCCTCAATTAATTCTATAGATAGTCAGGTATGGATTGGAAAATTTTGGTTTAGCAGCAGATGTTTGAGGTTTAGAGTAGAGCTGTATATATCTGTTATTTATTAATTAGACCCTTGGCACGCCCTACCATTGTTGATTTATTCGGAGCCCAATATCAGCCCATAAATTCAATCGACTATTGTACTTCTGACTTGACTCGCCAATTTAGGCACTGGACTTTTCCGTCACACAAAAATCAAATTCGTTGTGCCTTAAATTAATCGCACAATTTCCCGTATCCTAATCCTAAATTTTAATTTCGTGTCGGACACCTGTGTCGTTACCTTCAATTTTGAGATACCAACTTAACTCGTTGAGCTGGACCAACTAAAGGGTCCAAGACTGACTCCAAGCCCACACCATTTTTGTCCTTTGTGTCACCCCTAAATTTAGACCCCAAGTGCCCCCATTTAATTTAAAAGCACGAGATATTTTTATTCTGATTAAATCGGGGATACCAACTTTGACTAATCTTATTTTAATCCCCAATTAATCCCAATGCCCATTTAATTAAGTCCATGCCAAACACACAATACCCTCTCACCCTACAAAATACCAAACACCATATTCCTCCATAATTTTCCCATCATTTCATGTGATTGTGCAATTATCCAAACTTAAGGGACTAAATTACAAATATTGTGACATGTGGCACACCCTCATTGGCCAATGCCAAATGGAGAGGCCACCCTCTTCTTTGACCATAGTCAACTTTTCTCCTCCCCTTATTTTTTATGAAGAATCCCTTCATGTAATATCCTCACCACTCATTTGAATTGGGAACATCACCACCCTCTATTTTAATACACCCCTTCCTATAAAATGTCACATCACCTCCCTCTTCCCCATGCCAGCCCTAATCCCCAAAAAACCTAGGAAACCCCATCCCCCTCTCTCTCCTCTCTCCTCTACATAGAAAACTGAGCCACACTCTATTTCTTCCTTTCTTCTTATTCCTTTCTTCTTCTTCTTCTTCTTCTTCTTCCTTTCTTCTTCCTCGAGAAGCCTAGCATCCGGCCAGCTTTGCTCCGGCCAACTGGCTATTCTCCGGCAGGCCACTGACAGCTCCAACATCCGACGGGCTGCATCCGCCACTCCAGAGCTCCTGCCGGCCCTCACATCCCCACGAGCCGTTCGAAGGGATGGAGTTCGACTCGGAGGAGGACGCGAGGTCGTTCTACGTCAACTACGCGAGGCGGGCCGGGTTCCGTGCCAGGATCAGCAAGTACTGCCGGTCGAGACGGGACAACTCGATCATCTCCCGGCAGATCGTCTGTTCTAAAGAAGGGGTGGCCACGGACAGTGGATGTTGCGGTGGAATACAGGGTACTTCTCGAGAATCTTTGATATTTTGTACAACAAGTTGTGTTAAGAAGCAATCAAATATGCACAAGAGGGGGGCCGTGTCTGAAGAAATTATAAGAACCCTAATTCTGAAAACCGTATTTCTATATATTAATTATGTAAATTATTATTTATAGTAATTATGAATAATAGAGAAAATAGAATTTCCTATTTGATCAAACCCAAAACCCGTAAACCGTTAACCACCCTTCCCGCGTAAAAGAAAGAGTTAATCAGTAGCAGCTCATCACCCCGCGTAAACATCCATTTAGCAGAATCCGCGTATACTACTTCCTTGCGTAAAATCTACAATAGCAGAAACAGCCGCGTAAAACTTTGCCTCCCTTCTCCGTGCGTAATTTTAATAGCAGCAGTAGCAAAACCCACACGTATAACTCAAACGCGTAAACTTTTCTTTTCCTACGCGTAAAAGCAATTCCCTGCGTAACATTCTTTACCCCTTAAAGATTCCTTTCACCACGCGTAGAACCACACCCTTTAGAAAATGTCAGCAACAGAAGCAAAACTCAACTTTGCTTTGCTTTTCTGACCTACACGTGTAAGTTTCTCATTCTACCACTCCTTAAAAATCTCCTCAGCCGCACACCTAAACCAATAAAAGAAAAACAACAGTGGCAACAGTTTCTTAACCATTAAGTAAATCCCACCGCCTCTTTATTCCTATATATAGTTACTATATATCCTAAACCCTCACTTCCTCTTACCATACCTTAGCATTATTGAAACGTGCACTACCCAGAACTTTGTTTGGCAAGTATACCTTGCCACAGTACTATTATTTATATTTTATATGAAGCATGTTTCTGTTTTAATTATGTAATTTCATTGGACCTTGTTCATGAGACCACCCAGTATTATGGAGCATTTTTTGTTCATTGGCCGTGACACAGTTGCTACACGAGTTGTGAGTCTCATATAGCTCTCGGCCTACGTATTGGGTTGGTCGTCCGTACGTAAGAGCCGTACGTTAGGGATGACTGCTGATAGAAACTTGGTATGCTAGTAGACCTGGCAGTTATCTAGAGGTATTATTCGTGTTGTGGATACAACATGCTTAGATCATTGGGTGGGGAGGACGACTAGTAGGCGTATGGGACACCCATTTCCATTATGCTGATTTTATGTTCCTGATATTACAGTGCGCCCTTGTTCTGGGGGGCATATGTGGCATATACTTGCCAGTGTCACGATTGGTGAATTATGTCAGCATATGTCCAGCCTACACTTTCCCATATACTCCAAGGTTGTCCTCAAACTGCATTCACTTAGACGGATAGGCGACCCAGTGGATGTTTACTTATCTGTACTCTATTGGCATATTTTTATGTATCTTGTTATGTCCCTCTGAGGACCTGGTCCCTTTCCAAATATGGACGAGCAGGAGTACCCACAGGAGTACGGACCTGGACCTGACTCTACGTACCTGGCCGAGGAGATCTTACCCTCAGAGTACCTGTGATCTACTACCACTGTTCTGAGATTTTGTGCTACTTCGAATAGTTATTTTGTAGTGGATTTGTTTCCACCAGACTACAGACTCGATACTCATTTTTGGATATCCAGTATTATTATTCAGCTCTTTATTTGTGCTATGGATGAGATATAGATTCTGTGTGACTTGTTGTGACAGTATATTACCACTTGTGGATTTGATATTCATATTACAGCGTACATGTGTATATGGTTTCCATATATTGGAGTTCATATACATACGGCTGGGCGTGTTACGTATTCCTAGTCCTACGTATTTTGGGACTGGGGCGTGACATATTTTTAGTGGTGGCCCATGCAGGTCCTGAATATATTGTCTTGGTTACGTAACTGTACCAAACAAGCCTGTGTCTAGGAATATAGAATAAGGATCTCATTTACACTTGACTAAAATCTCATTCTTCCTCAAATTTTACGCCAAAAACCCTTTACTCTTATTGGCGTAAAAGGCCAAACTGACTATCTTGTTGGCGTAGAAAGCTAAGCTATGATTACCTACTTAAGCTGTAGAAGATTGCCTATTTTATGCTGTAGAGTGTTCCTAAAATCTAGCGTATAAGACAACAAGTAAGCCACATAGGTAAATATCCAGCGTAAATAGCTTGATTAGGCATAAATAGAAGGATGATGAAGTGAGCGTATTACCACTGTCCTAGTTTTAAGTTTTCCCATTTGAAACCAGTCAGAACCAAATCTCGTGCATTAAATGCAGAGATATACCTCGAGCCCTGTGCAGAAATAGCTTTTGACTTAGCATCTGATTTTGTTTTATCTTAAGCGTAAAACTCATTCCTGTAGATAGCGTATGCAGAAGCCCCAACTTTTCTTCCTTATTGGATGCGTAAAACGACGTGTATTAATGATGCCGCTAAACGACAACCTAGGTCCCTGTGCAAAATCATCATCACAGCCGTCCTCTCGATCATCGAGCGGTACTTTTGTCAGATGTCAGGATCACTGATTTGATTGACAAATTCGTTCGAGGAAAAATAAAAAGTTCCTCGAAACCAACTTTACGCAATAACGTATGTTAGACTTTCTCTCACAGAGTACAGATTTTATGTACAAACCTTTTGTGCAAGCTTTACTCAGAAAGTATAGCAAGACTTTACAGACAGATTTTATGCCACATATCTTTTACGCATTCGATCTTTTACGCATAGAATTTTCACATAGAAACTTTTACGCAGACTTTTCCCAGACAATTCTGAAGCCCTATTTTACGCGAACAGTTTTGAAGCTCTATTTTGCTGACTTCTTTTGAGTCTCTGTTTTACATAGACAACTCTAAAAACCTTACCTTACGCTTCTCTGCTTTACGTAGATATTTCTGAGACCTTGTTTTATGCCAACAATTTTATAACTCTGTTTGATCCCTGTAAATCCTTCTAAACATTGTGTACATCACCTGCAGAGAAATGGATATGCAGAAGGGATGTACTGTTGTCGATTGTGACTCAACTCCTGGAGTCAATGATCAGACTCAAGGAGAGACCTCAACGAATCCTAGACTTTCAGGACCAGATGGACAGATTCATAATCAAATTCCATCTGACTTTCCTGTTCCACCAAATGGGGACCTCCCAGCCTCATCAACACCGCAGGATGGCCAGGCTTAACTGTTCTAATTCTTTCAGTTAATAATGAAGGAACAGCAACAATAAGCCACCACATTAGCTGAAGAATAGAGACAACAATCAGCAGAACAGAGATAAGAGTTCCTAGCAGCACTTGAAAGGATGGCTGCAAGGACTACTGTACCAGCTCAAGCACTAGCTCCAGAACATCGAGCTAGAGTTGGTTTAGTAAAAGACTTTGTACAGATGGGTCCAAGGCCGTACAAAGGTATTGAGAGCCCAGAAGAAACTACCAACTGGATCACCCACACTCGAAAGTTATTAGAAGCATCACAGCTACCTACAGAGCTGTGGATGACAGGTGTAAGGACGCTTCTAGATGGTAATGCTCATCACTAGTGGGAATCCATGGAGCGCCAGCTAGGTACTTACCAGACATGGGAGCAATTCTTGGAGTACTTTGAAAGGAAGTACTTTCCGGACACTGTCAAAGATGCGTTGTACGACTAGTTTCTCCACCTGGAGCAAGGAAACCGAACGGTGGACGAGTACGATGCTGAGTTTAGTCGTCTCAGTAAATATGGCCCTGCCTTGATACCAGATGACTTGGCCAAGGCTAAGAGATTTCATCGTGGACTGACTCAGGAGCTTCAACATTACACTAGCTCACAGTCCCGAATATCTTATGCCGAGTTATTGACAGAAGCCAGATTACAAGAAACTATCAGCAGAGGAAAATGAGGGCAG
Organism: Iris macrosiphon; assembly: GCA_036927795.1. NCBI lineage: Eukaryota > Viridiplantae > Streptophyta > Magnoliopsida > Asparagales > Iridaceae > Iris > Iris macrosiphon. The sequence goes on along the minus strand of JAYESA010000009.1, from coordinate 150,628,786 downwards.
CAGAGGACGCATCAAGGACCAGCCAGGACACAACAAGGGGGACTTATCAGGTGTCCTTTAGTTCAGCAACAACAGTCCCAGCATAGAGCGGGACCATACCAGATCCCAGAGAAGCCCCTCTGCCATCATTGTGGGAAGCACGGACATATCAGGAGGGACTGTCGAACTCGCCTAGGATAATATATGAGATGTGGTTCTGTACAACATATATTAAAAGATTGCCCTATGCAACAAGCAACAACACTTCCACCACCAGCACAGAGGCTAGCACTTCCAGCACCAAGGCCAGCTCAACAGATGGCTAGACCAGGAGAACCTCGACCTCCAACAATAGGAGGATTTCAGCGAGGACCACCACTACCTACCCAGGAGGATCAGTACCTGAGGGCTAGTAATGGACAGCCACAGAAGAATGGGCAAGCTTTTACAATAGAAATAGATGACATGGATCAGGAGATTGATGTCGTAGCAGGTATCACTCTTGCTTTTACTTTTCCTGCTATGACATTATTTAATACGGGAGCCACCCACTGTCACGCCCCAGTCCCAAAAATACGTAGGACTAGGACACGTAAGCATGCCAGCCGCATGGATATGGCAACTCCAATAATGGAAACCAAATCCATACGTACGCTGTTTTATGAATATCAAATCCACAAGTGGTAAAACTGTAATACAAGTCACGGTGTAAAATCTAAATCTCATCCACCAAAATTATATAGAAATAAATAATCAGTATCTATAAAACTAGATCTCAACAAGAAGTATCTAAGGATGATAGTTGGGTGGAAACAAATCTACTACCAACTCAAATGGAAAAGTAAATACAATATAAGTGCAACTCACTCAAACAATATAAGCACCAGCTACCAATCACGGCTCGAAGAGAAGACATCCATGAAGCATCTATATCCTTCCACATCTGTGCTCCTATAAATACTCAAAAACAGGTACACCTGGCAGCGGACCAGGTCCTCAGAGGGACATAACAAGTATACTTAAACACATGCCAATAAAGTACTGAAATAAATATCCAAAGGGGTCGCCTAACCGTCTAAAGTGAATGCAGTTAAGAACAACTTTCCCCACAAGTGAGCTATCTGGCTGAAAACTGGGATTTGGCATGGTTCTCTTTTGAAGATCCAGGGGCCTAAAAGGCACGTCGTCTTTTGAACGCCGGTGGCCCGCCTGATAGTACATAATATATAGTGGTCATCATGACCCGTATCTCCAGCGGAGAATCCGGACGTACAGGAGAAAGTGCAAATGAGCTCAAATGCGGTACTTGTTGTTCTCCCCACCCCATGCTCTAAGCATGTCATATCCATGACACGATAACACCTCTAATAACTGCCAAGTCTACTAGCATGCAAGTTTCTAACAGCAGTTATTCCTAACGCACGGCCCATACGTACAGGAGGCCAGACCTGTCACGCAAGTCCGTGATCTACATGAGACTCACAACTCGTGTAACAACTGTGTCACGGCCAATGAACCTAATGGTGCTACATGATAATGGGGTAGTCTCATGAACAAGGTCAATGCAATACATAAATAAAAATATATCGCGACGACACCGTCGCGTGCATTTTATATAACAGTTAAAATATATGAACTAAAGACAGAAAATAAAGATGCATGCAACATATGGAATAAAAATAACAGTACAATGGCAAGGTATACTTGCCTGGCAAGAAACTGCAAAATGTCACGTCTAGATGTCCAATACACAGGACCAGAAGCTATGGCCTCAGAACAAATATCTCCGGATGCTGAAATAGATATCACCAACATTTCCAAAATAAGCAAAATAGCTAGAAAGCACATCCCTTTCGTCCAATTTGGACACAGGGGCAAAACGGTAATTTCGGGCAAAAGTGGGGTCCACGTGTGGCCCACTTTGCACCGAAAAGCGTATCGAGGGTAACAGTCTCTAAATGGGATAAACTATGGGTCAAACAACTCTAAATGTCAATACGAACCCAACGGTATATCCAAATTTGGATTCCGATGAGCCGAACAAAATTTGGTCCAAAAAGTCAACTGTGGGGCCCGCCAATTGGCGATCTGGTCAACCGTCTCAGAAATGAGTGAAAATTTGGTCACAGGACCAGCGCGTTACCACGAGTCCAGTGGCGCAAGTTTCGTCGCAATCTGACAAGCGTGCACAAAATACGCGCGAGTTCCACAAAAGTGGCGACACGAAATGTGTCCGCGGATACGGTCTGATTCCGACGCGCCCACGCGTCCGAATCAGTCCCCACGAATTTTCACGTGTCCAATTATGCTGCGTGCACCATTCGGTACACTTGGCACACGGCGGGGCGGTCCCGTTTGGCGGGGCGCGCTCCGATCTCCAACTTTTGGAAAACCGGAAAAAGTGGGTGCGCGCAGTTTTGTGACGAATATAATTTTGTCCACAGCAACTAATAGCACAAAGTTATAATACAGAAAATAAACTAGGTCATGTAATCTATAGGTATTAAAAAGAATCATCAAATTCGAATCTCTGTGGTGGGAGATACGAACTCGACAATATGGGTGGTCATCGCAAGTTTCTGCGATTTCAGAATTGGGTAAGTCCGGGCCAACTTGGGCGCTGTTTTTCACCTAGGGGCACACGTTTTCTGTCACCACCCCATTTCCAGAGCCGGGTATTTTTTTTATTTTTTTTATTTAGTTAATTGTGCATTATTTATATTTAATTATATTTATATTTAATTATTGATTGTATTATTTTTATATTGATTGTTTTAGAATTTTGGCTAGTCTGGACCCATGTCAGACCCTAGTGGACCCATGTCCGACCCAGCCCACACCCTTGTGAGAATTATTTTGAGGCTTAAATTTATTTATTTTATTTTTAGAAGGTTAGTGGGAGAGATTTGGAGTTAGTTTGAGTGTTTTTGGACCCCGAAACCCAAAACCGAGTTACGGGAGGGCATTTTGGACATTTGTCAACTTGTGGAGCCCTTTTATATGTTATGGCCGGTTCCCACATCCCCCTACCCGACCAAAATAGCAGTCACAACACAGCCACCTCCCATTCCACTCTTCTTCTTCTTCTCCACTTCTTCTTTCTTCTTCCTTCCTTCTTCCAAAGTAAGTTTCCTTATTTTTCTTCCTTCCTTCTTCCAAAGTAAGTTTTCTTATTTTTCTTCCTTCTTTCTTCCATTTCTTTCATTTGTTTGAAACCTAACCCTACATTCTTCCCCAACCTAGGTGGGTAGAGCCTAGATTTGGTGTTGGAGCTTGGATTTGAGGCTTGGAAGCTTGGATTGGAGGATTTGGAGCATTTTTGAGATTTTGGCTTGGGATTCCAACTCCCAAAAGGTAAACCATAATTTTCCTCTTGTAATTACTATTTTATAGTGTAATTAATATTTTAGAACCTTCCTAGACCCTTAGGCTACCCGTGGGAGGAAGTTGGAACTAGTTGGGTAGTGTTTGGAGACTTTAACACTAGGTTTTGTGTCAATTTTGGGAGAAATCCAAATTTGGCCCAATTTTGGGTGATGCCCTAGGTTAGACGGACCTAGGTAGACGTTGTCGGGTGTCTTGAGGGTGAGTGCGTGTCTCCGTTCGGACACGGGAAGCCGCATCGCGGAGAAACGGGCGTTTCGGGCGAATTTGGGGCTTTTCGTCGTCGCCGATTCTAAGTGCGTGTGCGTTTTCGCCACGGACCTAGAATCGATGCGGGAGCATATTTTTTAGGATCTAGACATCGTGTAGAGCGCGTGGGTAAATTTTGGGCCGATTCCGAGTTCGTTTGGTGTACGTTTCAGGAGGTTTTTCGAGCCGCGCACCACGTATTCGTCGAAATGACCGAACGGCCATTTCGACTTGGTTTTCTCGTTTCGGGCTTGTGCGTGCGTTGGGTTAGTATCGGAGAGTGTGTGCTAGAGTTTTCGAGTTATATTTTATATATTTTAGGGCATTGGTGAGTGTCGGGGTCGTTGGGCGTGCGTAGGTGGGGCATTGTGAGCGTTGTGTGCATCGTTGTGGTAGTGTTGTGCTTGTGTATATGTCTCTATATATATATTTATTTGTGTGTGTGTTCCTATATATATATATACATATATTTCTATTTATATATATATATGTGTGGTTATGTGTTTGTGAGTGTGTTAGTGAGTGCTAGTGTATGTGTGTAGGTGAGTGCTTGTGTGAGTGTGTGCTAGTGCGTAGGTGAGTGTGTGTGAGTGTGAGTGAGTGCCTATATATATATATATATGAGTTTGAGTGAGTGTGTATATATGCATATATATTTATATATATGTAGGAGTGTTTGTGTGTGGGGTTGTGTGTTTATGAGAGTGTGTGTGTGAGAGTGTGTGTGAGGGTGTGTGAGTGTGAGTGTGTGAGGGTATATGTATTTATGTTTGAGTGTGTGAGTGTGTATGTGTATATATATATATATATAGATATATGAGTGTAGTTATATATGTGTGTATATATATATATATGGTGTTTATATATATATATAGATACGTGTATGTAATTATGTGTGTGTGTGTTGATTTGTGTTGAGTGTGTGTGTTAGATATATATATATATATGTTAGTGCGTATATATATATATATACCTATAGAGTTATATATATGTATATATATGTTTGTATATATATATAGATATATATATATGTATATGGGTATGTGGTCGTGTGTGTGTGTGTGAGATGAGAGGGGGGGGGAACTGAGAACACAGCAGCAGCAGAAGCACAGCCGCTGCAGCAGCAGGTAGCAGCCACAGCAGCACGCAGCAGTAGCCGCTGCAGCAGAATGCACGAGCAGCAGCAGCCGCGCAGGCGCCGCGGCAGCAGATCGCTGCAGCGCTTGCGCTGCAGCAGCAGCAGCAGCAGGAACAGCACAGCTGCAGCAGCATTTTGCTGCAGTAGCAGCAGCAGTTTTTAGGAGGAGCAGCCGCAGTGTTCAGCGAGGCGTGGCATTGGCTAGCGGCTAGTAGCGAGGGTTAGTGAGGTTTAGTGAGAGAGAGAGATATATATAGATATATATATATATCTATGTTAGATAGATTAATAGGTGGATAGATAGGTTGATAGATAGAGAGATTAATAGATAGTTAGATACTTAGATAGTTAGCTAGATAGATTGATAGAGAGATAGATAGATTAGTGGATAGATAGATTAACTAGATCGTAGGTAGATAGATTAATACATAGATAGCTAAATATTAGATAGATAGTTAGATATCTATATGCATATATATATATATATATATATATATATATATATATATATAGATATATACATAGCTAGATAGATAGATATATGAGATAGATATATTAGATAGAAGATAGATAGATATATAGTTATATAACTAGATAGGTAGATGGATAGGTAGAGGGGTAGCTAGAAATATAGATCTATATGTATAGGTATATACATATAGCTAGGTAGATAGTTTAGATATCTAGATATGGGGATACATATATATTTATGAGGAGGGTAAGGTAAGGTAAGGTAAGTTAAGGTAAGGTAAGGTATGTAGATACCTAGGTATATGCCTATATGTATTAGATATATATATTTTAGCCTAGATTATAGCTAGATATATATGTTTATGCATAGTTAGCTAGCTAGAGGGGTAGTCGGGTTGAGTTTAGAGCGGTATCTCAATACCTTGAGATACCGAGGTATTTCAATACCTTAAGATATTCAAGGTATTGAGTTTCGAGCGGGGTAATTGAGCATTAGCCTAGGAAATGTCTTTGAGTGATTTTTATATGTTTATGTGTATATATTTACGCATGCTAGCATAGGTTTTAGCGGGTTTAGGCGGGGTATATAGCGTAGGTTGAGGTATCGGATACCGAGGGTATCCCGGTATCTCAAGGAGGCGAGTTTGTGAGTTTTCTAGCTTTAATGAGCTCGGTTTGACCTAGAATTTCAGGAGCATCCTAGTTTGACCCAGACTTGACCGTAGTTGACTCGGTTGACCGCCAAAGTCAACTTTTGACCTAGTTTTGACCTAGAGTTGACTTTTTGGACCCAGAGTTGACTTTTTGACCCAGATTTCACCGGTTTGATCCGTTTGACCTAGAACGACCCTAGAAGCCTATTTTTAGTTATTTTATATCTGTTTAACTCTTTAGAACCCTGTTTAACCTTGCTTTTTGTATTAGGTCCTTGCGATACCAGTTCGGATCGCCAGTTGCTCAGGACGTCAGGCGAGTACATTCTCTGATAGTTTTCATTATCTGATGATTATTATGATTCAGCTTCTAGTATAGTATCATCTGATTATTCTGGCACAACACGGGACACTGACTGGTATTTCTGGATTCATTTACTTGCGACACGTACATTTCATATTTCTGGCCTCTATTCTGGAATCACTACTGGCATCACCTACAGGCATCACTACAGGCATCATTCATGTTCAGGCTGGACTCATCTTGATTTGCGTGTCGGGTCTTGGATCCACTTGTATTAGTCGGGGCGGGGAAATACTCGAGTAGACATGTAAACATTCCTATCTGGCATCATCAAGAATCACTCCCTCTGGTCTAATCTGGAATGATAGCAGCCGCGCACCCAGTGCGCGGTGAGCCGTACTTACCCCTAGCCGTTTACATGTCGAAACAAGTATTTCAAAGACACCGAGTTCATTCTTTATAGTCTGGACTCTCATGCATTTCTTGACTTGTCTCACTTACATGTTTCTGGACTTGACTCACTACATGTTTTTCATGCTGGACTCACTACACGTTCATGTGCACGGACTTGATCTTAGCTTAGATTTCCTGTATCTTGCAGTTATTACTATCTTGCTCTGATATCCATGCATCTTTACCTTTATGCACCAGTTATACATATTTCCTTGTTTCATACTTGCTTCATTTTTCTTGCTACTTGCTATAACTGTTTTATAGTTTTTATCATTTAAATGGAACTGCTGTTAGAGATGTACTTACTCCAGTCCTGACTGGACATATTTTTCAGAGTATCCGGAGGATTGGTGTCCGACGTTTTATGGACCTGAGCCTGTCGATGGTGCAGACAGGGACCCTCTAGTTTAGGGGTGATTTCCGGGTTGGTAGCCGGGATCACTGGGACCTTGTAGTTGTTTTTATTAGCTTTTAGCACCGAATTTGTCTCCAGTTTTAGATTGAGACCTTGTTTGTATATTATTTTGGATATTGTTGTATTATTACTTGATGTTGTGGTTGTTGTAGTAGTTATTGTTGGTTAGACTTTATAGTTGTTAGATCTCTGTGTTATCTTATCATGCTTAGATTCGTGATTTAGTACTTGATTATCATTGTGATATTTGCTCCTCCGTTTGGAGTTGAGATCTTGACAGGTTTATACTTGTTTGTGTGGTTGCCCTCCTTTTGGAGAGGTCATGGCCGATTTTTGTGTGAGATTATTATCTAGATAGTTGACCTAGACAGCGTTCTACCGCCGATACAGCGGCGTAGGCTGGACGTACCCATGACTCATGCCCAATTTTTCGGGTGCGGGTCGTGACTCATTTTTGGTGGCAGCCCATGCAGGTCTCGATTCGCAATTAGTGCGATATCGTGGTGGTACAACAACTTAGTTGTACTGTTGCGAGCCTGCTATAGGATTTAGGATCTAGGATGAGAGTGTACTCAATCACGACTAGGAACAATTCCAATCTAATTATTCTGAAATTGCTTCTTTTGAAATATTACTGTCCTTCTTTGATGATATCGTATCTTGCGCCGTATTGACTTCTTTTGATCTGTGTTCAGGATGCCTCCGAAGATACGATCTCATCGTACCGCCCCAGCAGTTGCCACTGAGAGGTCTGCTACCTCTCATCCAGCTCGTATTCAGGCAGCTGCTACCTCTCCACTCACCACTCCTGCGGTTGAGGGAGCATCTGCTTCTCTCGGGGATCCTCCTTCACCTGTCGATCCGAGGACTACCCCAGTCGTTCCGGTGGTTCCTCCACCGCTTCCTGCTCCAGTAGATACCGTGCAGTTGTTTGCGTTCTTCAGGGAGATGATGGACGTGCAGCACCGTCAGGTGGATGTGATGAGGCTGGGCATTGAGAACGCTCACCAGGTGGCCATGACAGCAGTGGATAGGGTGGCACAGATTCAGCCACAGGCAGATCAGATACAGCATCTGAGGCCGGGCAGCATCATTGACTTTCAGAGGATGCGGCCCAAGGAGTTCCGTGGTACAGAAGGGATCCTGTACGCGGATGACTAGATAGAGCAGATTGAGGGCATCTTCAGACTGGCACAGATTCCAGACAGCATACAGATAGAGGCAGTGGGCAGTCAGATGTTCGACCTCGCTTTGACGTGGTATCGCACAGATACGAGGATTGCATCGCCAGGGCTTACTTGGGAGGCTTTCAAGAGGCTTTTCAAGGAGAAGTTTTTCCCAGATGTGGCACTCAGTGCTTTGGAGAGCCAGTTTGAGGCACTCGTCCAAGGGAGCATGACGGTGGACGAGTACGCAGCGGAGTTCTGCCGTCTGGGCAGATTTGTAGATGGCTTGAGTGAGGCAGCCAAGGCGAGAAAGTTTCGCAAGGGCTTGGTTATGGCGGTCAAGTCTTTGACCAGGAGCGACCGCGAGGCGACTTTTGAGCAGATAGTAGGAGATGCTCAGAGAGCAGAGGATGACTTGGAGCTCAAGTCCAAGAGAGGCAGGGATGATTCAGGCAGTGCGAGTGGCAGTGCGGGACCAGCTAAGCGTCCCTATGTGCAGAAAGCAGTGCAGCAGGGTCAGGATCAGAGAGCGCCCACTTGTGCCTACTGCAGGAAGGCAGGACACACCTGGGATATTTGTAGGAGGAGGCTGAAGGTGTGTTTGTTCTGTGGATCCGCTGCTCACCATATGCGAGATTGCCCTACTGCACCTCCATTGGGTGGAGCACAGGATCAGAGAGTTGGAGCTAGGCCATCTGTGGCACAGCATCATGCCCCGCACCAGCAGAGGGATACATCCCAGCAGGGCAGGGCTTATGCGTTGACGGTCGAGGAGGCCGATGCTACGGATGTCGGGTTAGCAGGTCTGTCTCTTGTTTCTTCTTCCTGTCCTTTTCTATTCCTGTGGTGTGCTTCATTAGTACCTGTTAGATTTTTTTTGTGCTGTGGTAGATAGTGTAGTGACCCCGATTAAGACTGTGATAACACGACCAGTGGGACCCTGATCTTGCATGTTGTTTAGGTAGAATTTCTTGACTGTGATTGTTGGGGCTTTGACCTAGAGGAGTGTGATTGACTTTAAATTTCGAGGACGAAATTTTCTAAGGAGGATAGGCTTGTCACCACCCCATTTCCAGAGCCGGGTATTTTTTTTATTTTTTTAATTTAGTTAATTGTGCATTATTTATATTTAATTATATTTATATTTAATTATTGATTGTATTATTTTTATATTGATTGTTTTAGGATTTTGGCTAGCCTGGACCCATGTCAGACCCTAGTGGACCCATGTCCGACCCAGCCCACACCCTTGTGAGAATTATTTTGGGGCTTAGATTTATTTATTTTATTTTTAAAAGGTTAGTGGGAGAGATTTGGAGTTAGTTTGAGTGTTTTTGGACCCCGAAACCCAAAACCGAGTTACGGGAGGGCATTTTGGACATTTGTCAACTTGTGGAGCCCTTTTATATGTTATGGGCGGTTCCCACATCCCCCTACCCGACCAAAACAGCAGCCACAACACAGCCACCTCCCATTCCACTCTTCTTCTTCTTCTCCACTTCTTCTTTCTTCTTCCTTCCTTCTTCCAAAGTAAGTTTCCTTATTTTTCTTCCTTCTTTCTTCCATTTCTTTCATTTGTTTGAACCCTAACCCTACATTCTTCCCTAACCTAGGTGGGTAGAGCCTAGATTTGGTGTTGGAGCTTGGATTTGAGGCTTGGAAGCTTGGATTGGAGGATTTGGAGCATTTTTGAGATTTTGGCTTGGGATTCCAACTCCCAAGAGGTAAACCCTAATTTTCCCCTTATAATTACTCTTTTATAGTGTAATTAATATTTTAGAACCTTCCTAGACCCTTAGGCTACCCGTGGGAGGAAGTTGGAACTAGTTGGGTAGTGTTTGGAGACTTTAACACTAGGTTTTGTGTCAATTTTGGGAGAAATCCGAATTTGGCCCAATTTTGGGTAATGCCCTAGGTTAGACGGACCTAGGTAGACGTTGTCGGGTGTCTTAAGGGTGAGTGCGTGTCTCCGTTCGGACACGGGAAGCCGCGTCGCGGAGAAACGGGCATTTCGGGCGAATTTAGGGTTTTTCGTCGTCGCCGATTCTAAGTGCGTGTGCGTTTCCGCCACAGACCTAGAATCGATGCGGGAGCACATTTTCTAGGATCTAGACATCGTGTAGAGCGCGTGGGTAAATTTTGGGCCAATTCCGAGTTCGTTTGGTGTGCGTTTCAGGAGGTTTTCCGAGCCGTGCACCACGTGTTCGTCGAAATGACCGAACGGCCATTTCGACTTGGTTTCCTCGTTTCGGGCTTGTGCGCGCGTTGGGTTAGTATCGGAGAGTGTGTGCTAGAGTTTTCGAGTTATATTTTATATATTTTAGGGCGTTGGTGAGTGTCGGGGTCGTTGGGCGTGCGTAGGTGGGACGTTGTGAGCGTTGTGTGCATCGTTGTGGTAGTGTTGTGCTTGTGTATATGTCTCTATATATATATATTTATTTGTGTGTGTGTTCCTATATATATATATACATATATTTCTATTTATATATATATATGTGTGGTTATGTGTTTGTGAGTGTGTTAGTGAGTGCTAGTGTATGTGTGTAGGTGAGTGCTTGTGTGAGTGTGTGCTAGTGCGTAGGTGAGTGTGTGTGAGTGTGAGTGAGTGCCTATATATATATATATATGAGTTTGAGTGAGTGTGTATATATGCATATATATTTATATATATAGGAGTGTTTGTGTGTGGGGTTGTGTGTTTGTGAGAGTGTGTGTGTGAGAGTGTGTGTGAGGGTGTGTGAGTGTGAGTGTGAGTGTGTGAGGGTATATGTATTTATGTTTGAGTGTGTGAGTGTGTATGTGTATATGTATATATATATATAGATATATGAGTGTAGTTATATATGTGTGTATATATATATAGATGGTGTTTATATATATATATAGATACGTGTATGTAATTATGTGTGTGTGTGTTGATTTGTGTTGAGTGTGTGTGTTAGATATATATATATATATATATGTTAGTGTGTATATATATATACCTATAGAGTTATATATATGTATATATATGTTTGTATATATATATAGATATATGTATATGTATATGGGTATGTGGTCGTGTGTGTGTGTGTGAGATGAGAGGGGGGGGAACTGAGAACACAGCAGCAGCAGAAGCACAGCCGCTGCAGCAGCAGGTAGCAGCCACAGCAGCACGCAGCAGTAGCCGCTGCAGCAGAATGCACGAGCAGCAGCAGCCGCGCAGGCGCCGCGGCAGCAGATCGCTGCAGCTCTTGCGCAACAGCAGCAGCAGCAGCAGGAACAGCACAGCTGCAGCAGCATTTTGCTGCAGTAGCAGCAGCAGTTTTTAGGAGGAGCAGCCGCAGTGTTCAGCGAGGCGTGGCATTGGCTAGCGGCTAGTAGCGAGGGTTAGTGAGGTTTAGTGAGAGAGAAAGATATATATAGATATATATATATATCTATGTTAGATAGATTAATAGGTGGATAGATAGGTTGATAGATAGAGAGATTAATAGATAGTTAGATACTTAGATAGTTAGCTAGATAGATTGATAGAGAGATAGATAGATTGGTGGATAGATAGATTAACTAGATCGTAGGTAGATAGATTAATACATAGATAGCTAAATATTAGATAGATAGTTAGATATCTATATTCATAGATATATATATAGATATATACATAGCTAGATAGATAGATATATGAGATAGATATATTAGATAGAAGATAGATAGATATATAGTTATATAACTAGATAGGTAGATGGATAGGTAGAGGGGTAGCTAGAAATATAGATCTATATGTATAGGTATATACATATAGCTAGGTAGATAGTTTAGATATCTAGATATAGGGATACATATATATTTATGAGGAGGGTAAGGTAAGGTAAGGTAAGTTAAGGTAAGGTAAGGTATGTAGATACCTAGGTATATGCCTATATGTATTAGATATATATATTTTAGCCTAGATTATAGCTAGATATATATGTTTATGCATAGTTAGCTAGCTAGAGGGGTAGTCGGGTTGAGTTTAGAGCGGTATCTCAATACCTTGAGATACCGAGGTATTTCAATACCTTAAGATATTCAAGGTATTGAGTTTCGAGCGGGGTAATTGAGCATTAGCCTAGGAAATGTCTTTGAGTGATTTTTATATGCTTATGTGTATATATTTACGCATGCTAGCATAGGTTTTAGCGAGTTTAGGCGGGGTATATAGCGTAGGTTGAGGTATCGGATACCGAGGGTATCCCGGTATCTCAAGGAGGCGAGTTTGTGAGTTTTCTAGCTTAATGAGCTCGGTTTGACCTAGAATTTCAGGAGCACCCTAGTTTGACCCAGACTTGACCGTAGTTGACTCGGTTGACCGCCAAAGTCAACTTTTGACCTAGTTTTGACCTAGAGTTGACTTTTTGGACCCAGAGTTGACTTTTTGACCCAGATTTCACCGGTTTGACCCGTTTGACCTAGAACGACCCTAGAAGCCTATTTTTAGTTATTTTATATCTGTTTAACTCTTTAGAACCCTGTTTAACCTTGCTTTTCGTATTAGGTCCTTGCGATACCAGTTCGGATCGCCAGTTGCTCAGGACGTCAGGCGAGTACATTCTCTGATAGTTTTCATTATCTGATGATTATTATGATTCAGCTTCTAGTATAGTATCATCTGATTATTCTGGCACAACACGGGACACTGACTGGTATTTCTGGATTCATTTACTTGTGACACGTACATTTTATGTTTCTGGCCTCTATTCTGGAATCACTACTGGCATCACCTACAGGCATCACTACAGGCATCATTCATGTTCAGGCTGGACTCATCTTGATTTGCGTGTCGGGTCTTGGATCCACTTGTATTAGTCAGGGCGGGGAAATACTCGAGTAGACATGTAAATATTCCTATCTGGCATCATCAGGAATCACTCCCTCTGGTCTAATCTGGAATGATAGCAGCCGCGCACCCAGTGCGCGGTGAGCCGTACTTACCCCTAGCCGTTTACATGTCGAAACAAGTATTTCAAAGACACCGAGTTCATTCTTTATAGTCTGGACTCTCATGCATTTCTTGACTTGTCTCACTTACATGTTTCTGGACTTGACTCACTACATGTTTTTCATGCTGGACTCACTACACGTTCATGTGCACGGACTTGATCTTAGCTTAGATTTCCTGTATCTTGCAGTTATTACTATCTTGCTCTGATATCCATGCATCTTTACCTTTATGCACCAGTTATACATATTTTCTTGTTTCATACTTGCTTCATTTTTCTTGCTACTTGCTATAACTGTTTTATAGTTTTTATCATTTAAATGGAACTGCTGTTAGAGATGTACTTGCTCCAGTCCTAACTGGACATATTTTTCAGAGTATCCGGAGGATTGGTGTCCGATATTTTATGGACCTGAGCCTGTCGATGGTGCAGACAGGGACCCTCTAGTTTAGGGGTGATTTCCGGGTTGGTAGCCGGGATCACTGGGACCTTGTAGTTGTTTTTATTAGCTTTTAGCACCGGATTTGTCTCCGGTTTTAGATTGAGACCTTGTTTGTATATTATTTTGGATATTGTTGTATTATTATTTGATGTTGTGGTTGTTGTAGTAGTTGTTGTTGGTTAGACTTTATAGTTGTTAGATCTCTGTGTTATCTTATCGTGCTTAGATTCGTGATTGAGTACTTGATTATCATTGTGATATTTGCTCCTCCGTTTGGAGTTGAGATCTTGACAGGTTTATACTTGTTTATGTGGTTGCCCTCCTTTTGGAGAGGTCATGGCCGATTTTTGTGTGAGATTATTATCTAGATAGTTGACCTAGACAGCGTTCTACCACCGATGCTGCGGCGTAGGCTGGACGTACCCACGACTCATGTTCGATTTTCCGGGTGCGGGTCGTGACATTTTCCGAGGTTGGCTATAAAACAAATATTGGAGAGGCTTAAGGAATGATCATACCTATGAAGACGGAATAGCGTTTGGTCGAGCGAGTCGACGGGAAATCGCGCCGGAGCGAAGGTGCCTCGAGTGGGAAACTGCAGGATGCGAGGTCGGCGTCGACGGGATGGTTGGATGGCTTGGGGGGCTTCTCTGGCTGCGGTGACGGCTCTAGATGGGAAGGGGAAGTCTGGGAATTAGGTTAGGGTTTTTGGGATAAGAAACTATATATATATATATATATATATATATATATATATATATATATATATATATTATATATATTAAGAGAGAGGGGGAAGTGGACGGGTCCGCAGGTGAAGCAAAGGGCTGAAGGGTTAAGTGGCTGTTGGTTTAAGGGGGCGGTCCTGGAAGCATATGTTGAAGAGGCGGCAACAGCAACTTACTGGGAAATTTCACATTGCTAGGAAATGGATGTACTTAGTTGTGTTATTATTATTATTATTATTATTATTATTATATTAGTAACTTATTTAATAATTTTCTTTTCCTTTCTTTCTTTAAATATATATATATACATATATATATTTGTATATATATACATATATATATATATTCACACATAAGAAAATTTATATATTAGGGTATTGCACATCGTTAGGCTAGCAACTGCTCAAGGGGTCCCCTACATGGAATAAATTCCGAAAAATTCCTGAAGGTCCCACAAGTCTTCTAAGTGCCCGAACACCTAACATAAAAATTATTAAAAATCTATTTAGACCTAATTACTTCAATTTAATTAATAATTAATAAATAAATGGGTATATACGATTTTCTAGGAAGGAGGTTTTACATTCTACCCAACTTGTAAAAATTTCGTCCTCGAAATTAAAATTAAGCCACGATAGAATGCAAGGATGGTATAAGATTTGCATTGTTTAAAATGCAAGGCTAGGTTTAAAGGGGTGGGTGATGTTGCACGTTGCACATCCCAAAAAAAATCATGGAAAAATCCATATGAGCGAAAAATAGGTTTCTTCATGTGTCATGTCCAATGGTGTGGACACATAAATGCTCTTTTGCATAAAAGCGTCCAACAATTGGAAAATTGCACAAAGATGAAAATTGGATGATGGGCATGTCTAGGATAAGGGTGTAGAATTTGTAGGAAGGCAGTGGCTAGTGTAGTGCTCCAATTATCGAAGCATGGTAAGGCGTGTCAAGTGATATCACTATTATAAAATAAAATATCGTGTTCTATCTCTAACTGGACTCAGCTAACCTCAGTCTCACTATCTAAGCCGAGTAGGTCAATTTTTGGGTGAGGAGTTCACAATCTGCCGAACTTAAAATAATGTCGTCCTCAAAATTGAAATAAGGCAGAAGCGGTTAATCCTTTATGTACAATAAGGCAAGTCAGTCACAATCTTCTTGCGATAACTAAATCCGAATCATATCCATGGCAATCACTTCTAGGTTAAGATGACCACTGCTCCAATCAAATTTTAACCTATGGTTATCTCTTCTCCCCTTGTGTCAAATTATCTATATCCACATAACATCTCCAAGATTTACATACTCATATAACTTTTACCTCACGATCTCTAACTATCATAATCTCCTTTAGAAGTGGTTTGAGTCCAATATATTCCCATTTTCACTTATAAAATTTTGTATGCCTCAACTCTTTAAATTCCATTCACATCCTCATTATTTCAAATAGATCGCCCAACCAAAATTTTAATTCTTAATTCAATTCACCAAATTGAAAAATAATTTAAATGCAGTCCCCCTTATTCAAGTCTGAATTTCTATATTTACCCTCTAAATTCAAATTGGTGATTCTACCTTCATTGTTCAAAATTTAACTCATGCACTTAAGGTATAAATATTGGATCCTCAATATCAATTCATTGATCCTCATCATCTTAGTCATCCTTCTAAATTTCTCAAAATTATAATGGCTTGAACCTCTCCCAATCTAATCTTACCCGATCATAATCTAAGAGAAATTCCTCCTGAGTTGACAATGCACTACTACCCAACTTAGAATTTATCCACCTATCACCTAAGGCTATATACCTTAAGAAAATATCCCTTAATTTATTTACTCATGTCGTTCAATCCTCGAAACCTCAACGCCGATCATATCACATATGATATGTCCTTAATTATGAAAGAAATAATCCTCAAGTATGTAATCGGCCTATGGGGTATATCTAGTACTCTCTGTGTATCAAACTTTATACCCAGCACGAGGTTTCATCTTTCCGAAATAAGGGAAGACGAAGATCAATAATAAAGAGTTCAAGGGCAGCGTAATAGTATAGAAGTATTGGGATCAAGGCGTTTAAAGAATTCAAATGAGAATCGTCAAGCAGTTGTGGATTGAAATCCTGTTCTGGTAATCCTTTGTTCGTATGCTCGTATTAGTACAGTTATGTAACCGACACGATATGTCAGACATGTCCAGGGCAAGTATATTCGTCTACTAATCACTACATATCTCAATCCACATAAAGTAGCGTTACGAAGGGCGAATCAAGCGCACTAAGGTTAGCTAGACCTTAATACACTGATTCTGAAATGTATTAATGTGTATACCCAATAATACATATGTCATGAATAAGCTCGATAAAGAATAAGCTTGCAAAAACTAGGCTATAATAGCAGCATAATTCGAGGTAGCACAAAAAAATATAACGCTAGATTATGATGAGAGAAGTTACAAAGAATTCAAGTTTGCAAAAACAAAAACAACATAAGCAATAATAACAAAAGACTCTACAATCTCTACAGTTATCATACAACCTCCTTGTCTAAGTCGCTAGTCGACCAAATAGGGCATGGACCTCTAAATTCTACCGTCTGAATAAACACTGTCGTCTAATGCTAGCATACCATTAATGTCATTCGGTTATACTACCTCGATGGGTCAAGTGGACTATGTGATACTAGGTTGTGAGGCATACCACCCAACTTAAAAGAATTAAACTAATACTGTGACAGTCTTAAGAGGATCCTACAAAATAATCTTGCACATGTAAATAAAACAGAACTCTTATTAGGATATATAAGGAAAGATCTTGGTACTTATTAGGGTCTCATATTGCATTATATAGGTAAGGGTCACCTTAAGTCTTAATCATAGTGCTCATAGAATATGTATAAATAGTAAGAATAGAAGAGTTACTAGCCATTAAGGGGAAAGGGATCTAACTTGTATCGAGGTGGGGTACAAATTATGTGGTCTACAACTAGGGGTAATCATCACAATCTAATTGAACAACTCAACTATCAGGTTCTAGCTACAAGGTACACAATTCAAAATTCAAGATTACAACTATGACTATAGCAAACTATATATCCTATCATAGAGTATAATCACTTGGTCTATGATCAGAGGTGGCAGGTGGCACGAGTTAAAAGACGAAGAAGAGAAAACATGATTAGTCGTCGCACAAATAGCGAGCTCTAGGGTTTCAGAGGAACAAATATATGAAATTAAATGGAGGACTCTAGATAGCATCATGGTTTTTCAAGGGAAAGGGGTATACTAATATCTGTGTTTGAGGTATGATTAGGAAAATATTCTATGCATTGCTCTTGACTTTCTAAGGTACTGCCTGCTTATCTCAAGACAAGAATCTAAATTTATAGTTCTCCAATACTTATATAACTGTGAAGGTTAGGTTCAGTCCTAATATTAAATTTTGGTTTTCTATTGGTTCCTCAATGCTAGGGTCAAACATTATGGTAAACTTCTAACTATCTCTAGTAGTGTCTATACTACTCAAGTCTTCTTAATACGTCAAGGGGTAATGGTATACCAATCTAAAGATGAGGAGTTCTAGGGTTCACTAGATATTCTAAACTTAGTGGTGTGTCTATATCCTCGTTGTATTCTTAATAGGTGTGCTACTGTAAACTCCCTCACCCAAAATAGGTATTTGTATATATTTTATATTATTATATTTATTATAGATGTTGAATTTATTTAAAGTATTCTCTTAGTTAATTAGAAAATAATTTTTTTAGTATATTTACTTATATAAATATTCATTTAGAATTATTTTAGCTTATTTTAGATTTTTGGAGATTTTTTCTAGAATTTTTGGTAATTAAAACTTAGAAAACATAAATTTTTAGGACTTCTATGATTTACTATACGACCATACTTGCATGTCGTTCCTACCAAATATTTATTTTAGTTCAAAATATTTAATTATATTTTTTTGTAATTTATTTAGAATTTTAAGAAATTTATTTAAATTTTTGAAATTATTTAGGATTTATTTGGATATATATAGTCTTAATATTAGATAGATGCTAATTTAGTGTTAATAGATATTAATAAGATTTTATAAATTATTTGTATTATCTTTAATTATATTTAAGATTATAAATTATTGAGATAAATTCAAACTCTATTTTAAATTAATTCAAATCCTGAACCTACTAGGAAATCAACTTCATGCATATCCTATCCTTATTTAAATTCATCATAATCCTATCCAAATTAACCAATCCTAGTCGTATTTAATTAAGTAGTGTCCACCATTATAAATACCCCATCCTTCATATTTTTCTTCCCCAAATTCCTCTCTTTTTCGTCCAAAAATAGTCAAAATTGGTCATAAATTCAGCCTCATTTTCTACTAGTTATGACGAATTAAAAAGACGATATCTCCTAGCTCCGGACTCCAAACGTGCTCCAGTTTTTTTTGTTAGAACGATAATGAGGTTAGATTTCTGATTATATAAATTTTTTTTCTAAATTATTAGTATTAAATTCTGTAAAATTCGTAGAACACAGTATGTCCAAAAATAGACGTGTTTTGATGTATTCACGATTCCGGGAGAACCAGAAATTAGAATCATGAACCGTTTAAAGTTTCAAAAAGCTAATGTCAAGATAATCGACATATATTTTTCCCAGAATTTATTTCAAAAAATTTATATACTGTTAATTCTGTAGAACTTCTAGGTTAGAATTTAACCATCGTTGCACAATACAAAATTTGTATGTGCCATAATTCCCAAACGAATTTGAATTCGGACGAGCCGTAAATTCCAGCATATTTTTGACGCTGAAATCTACAGGAAATCATGCATGAAAGTTGAGTTTGTGTCGGTTGACTTTTTGGTCAACAGATTGTCTCGATTTGCGTGCCATGAGTCTCGAGTTGATAAAATTCAGTTTTTTTTGACAAAATTTAGGAATTAACATAAAAATCAGAATAATAAGATTAAAATAGGATTTTAGAGTAATTATTCCAGAATTAAATAAATTAAAATAAATTATCTTTTGACGTGATAAATTTGTAATACATAGGCTATTTGGACTGTGACTTGGACTCTGATTCATACCAGCAGCAGGACCCCAGGCAAGATACCTTGCCAAATTGCTTACAGTATTTTGCATGCTTAGTATATTTATGTATATTTATTACATTTATGTTTATTTATTGCATGTGTAGTTTCTTTTAGTTATTACTATATATTAGATATGTTGACACACACTTGCCACTTAGTATCATAGAGGACAATCATTAGGCGTATGGGCTTTTAACCACTCTGGTAAACCGTACTATATAGCTCGCACTACGGGCGTGTGTCGCGCTGGTCGCTACCCCCGCGGTATGTCGATTTCTGGAGTCTCGCTGGTCGCTACCCCCGCGGTATGTCGATTTCTGATGTCCATTGACGTGTGTGTGAGTTGTGAGGTAGATCGAGTAGCCTATCCTTGCCCATATGTCGAAAAGTTGTCCTCATTTGCATTCATATAGATTGTCCTGTACAGCATACTTATCTATTTTCAAACATTATGCATGTTTACTGTATTCAAATTGGCTCGTATTTTCTGTATCTTGTTACGTCCCTCTGAGGACCTGGTCCGCTGCTAGGTGTATCTTTTCTTGAGTATTTACAGGAGCGCAGATTTGGATGGTTACATGTGATCCGAGGATGTCTTCTTTTCGAGCTGTGATGGATAGCTGGTATTCTTATATTGTGTTGTGGTGTTGTACTCATATTGTATTTGCTCTTATATTCGAGTTGGTAGTGGATTTGTTTCCATCCAACTATCATCCTTAGATACTTCTTATTGAGATCTAGTTTCATAGATACTGGTTATTTATTTCTATATGATTTTGGTGGATGAGATTTAGATTTTACCCTGTGACTTGTATTATATTTTATACCACTTGTGGATTTTGTATTCATATTACAGCGTACGTATGGATTTGGTTTCCATATATTGGAGTTGCCATATCCATGCGGCTGGCATGCTTACGTGTCCTAGTCCTACGTATTTTTGGGACTGGGGCGTGACAGCTACCATAATTATCATCATAATAATAGGGGTTCCTATATTCTAGCAGAAGGCTATTCTCAAAGAACTATTAGGGAAGTACAAGAACCAAGCAGGATACAATTGTTCGAATAGAACAGAGAGGAGGAAGATGAATCATAGTCAACTGTGGATGAGATCCTATACTCTAGTCCTAGGTGCAGGCTTGTTCGGTACAGTAACGTAACCGAGACAATATGCTCTGGACCTGCATGGGCCACCACAAAAATATGTCACGCTCCAGTCCCAAAAATACGTAGGACTAGGACACATAAGCATGCCAGCCGCATGGATATGGCAACTCCAATAATGGAAATCAAATCCATACGTACGCTGTTTTATGAATATCAAATCCACAAGTGGTGAAACTGTAATACAAGTCACGGGGTAAAATCTAAATCTCATCCACCAAAATTATATAGAAATAAATAATCAGTATCTATGAAACTAGATCTCAACAAGAAGTTTCTAAGGATGATAGTTGGGTGGAAACAAATCCACTACCAACTCAAATGGAAAAGTAAATACAATATAAGTGCAACTCACTCAAACAATATAAGCACCAGCTACCAATCACGGCTCGAAGAGAAGACATCCACGAAGCATCTATATTCTTCCACATCTGTGCTCCTGCAAATACTCAAAAACAGGTACACCTGACAGCGGACCAGGTCCTCAGAGGGACATAACAAGTATACTTAAACACATGCCAATAAAGTACTGAAATAAATATCCAAAGGGGTCGCCTAACCGTTTAAAGTGAATGCAGTTAAGAACAACTTTCCCCACAAGTGAGCTATCTGGCTGAAAACTGGAATTTGGCATGGTTCTCTTTTGAAGATCCAGGGGCCTAAAAGGCACGTCGTCTTTTGAACGCCGGTGGCCCGCCTGATAGTACATAATATATAGTGGTCATCATGACCCGTATCTCCAGCGGAGAATCCGGGCGTACAGGAGAAAGTGCAAAGGAGCTCAAATGCGGTACTTGTTGTTCTCCCCACCCCATGCTCTAAGCATGTCATATCCATGACACGATAACACCTCTAATAACTGCCAAGTCTACTAGCATGCAAGTTTCTAACAGCAGTTATTCCTAACGCACGACCCATACGTACAGGAGGCCAGATCTGTCACGCAAGTCCGTGATCTATATGAGACTCAAAACTCGTGTAACAACTGTGTCACGGCCAATGAACCTAATGGTGCTACATGATAATGGGGTAGTCTCATGAACAAGGTCAATGCAATACATAAATAAAAACATATAGCGACGACACCGTCGAGTGCATTTTATATAACAGTTAAAATATATGAACTAAAGACAGAAAATAAAGATGCATGCAACATATGGAATAAAAATAACAGTACAATGGCAAGGTATACTTGCCTGGCAAGAAACTGCAAAATGTCACGTCAAGATGTCCAATACACAGGACCAGAAGCTATGGCCTCAGAACAAATGTCTCCGGATGCTGAAATAGATATCACCAACATTCCCAAAATAAGCAAAATAGCTAGAAAGCATATCCCTTTTGTCCAATTTGGACACAAGGACAAAACGGTAATTTCGGACAAAAGTGGGGTCCACGTGTGGCCCACTTTGCACCGAAAAGCGTGCCGAGGGTAACAGTCCCTAAATGGGACAAACTATGGGTCAAACAACTCTAAATGTCAATACGAATCCAACGATATGTCCAAATTTGGATTCCGATGAGCCGAACAAAATTTGGTCCAAAAAGTCAACTGTGGGGCCCGCCAATTGGCGATCTGGTCAACCGTCTCAGAAATGCGTGAAAATTTGGTCACAGGACCAGCGCATTACCACGAGTCCAGTGGCACAAGTTTTGTCGCAATCTGACAAGCGTGCACAAAATATGCACGAGTTCCACAAAAGTGGCGACACAAAATGTGTCCGCGGATACGGTCTGATTCCGGCGCGCACACGCGTCCGAATCAGTCCCCACGAATTTTCACGTATCCAATTATGCTGCGTGCACCATTCGGTATACTTGGCACACGGCGGGGCGGTCCCGTTTGGCGGGGCGCGCTCCGATCTCCAACTTTTGGAAAACCGGAAAAAGTGGGTGCGCGCAGTTTTGTGACGAATATAATTTTGTCCACAGCGACTAATAGCACAAAGTTATAATACAGAAAATAAACTAGGTCATGTAATTTACAGGTATCAAAAAGAATCATCGAATTCGGATCTCTGTGGTGGGAGATACGAACTCGACAATATGGGTGGTTATCGCAAGTTTCTGCGATTTCAGAATTGGGTAAGTCCGGGCCAACTTGGGCGCTATTTTTCACCTAGGGGCACACGTTTTCCGAGGTTGGCTATAAAATAAATATTGGAGAGGGTTAAGGGATGATCATACCTATGAAGACGGAACAGCGTTTGGTCGAGCGAGTCGACGGAAAATCGTGCCGGAGCGAAGGTGCCTCGAGTGGAAAACTGCAGGATGCGAGGTCGGCGTCGACGGGATGGTTGGATGGCTTGGAGGGCTTCTCTGGCTGCGGTGACGGCTCTAGATGGGAAGGAGAAGTCTGGGAATTAGGTTAGGGTTTTTGGGATGAGAAACTATATATATATATATATTATATATATTAAGAGAGAGGGGGAAGTGGACGGGTCCGCAGGTGAAGCAAAGGGCTGAAGGGTTAAGTGGCTGTTGGTATAAGGGGGCGGTCCTGGAAGCATATGTTGAAGAGGCGGCAACAGCAACTTGCTGGGAAATTTCACATTGCTAGGAAATGGATGTACTTAGTTGTGTTATTATTATTATTATTATTATTATATTAGTAACTTATTTAATAATTTTCTTTTCCTTTCTTTCTTTAAATATATATATATACATATATATATATTTGTATATATATGCATATATATATATATATTCACACATAAGAAAATTTATATATTAGGGTATTGCACATCGTTAGGCTAGCAACTGCTCAAGGGGTCCCCTACATGGAATAAATTCTGAAAAATTCCTGAAGGTCCCACAAGTCCTCTAAGTGCCCGAACACCTAACATAAAAATTATTAAAAATCTATTTCTCCTATTTAGACCTAATTACTTCAATTTAATTAATAATTAATAAATAAATGGGTATATACGATTTTTTAGGAAGGGGGTTTTACACCCACTCATTCATATCATCTAGTTTTATTGCCAAACACAACATTACCTCTACATCATTACCTAGTTGTATTAGAATTTTTACCTGAGGAGGAGTTGTAACTATTAGTAGAATTTGTAGAACGTGTCCTATAATGATACGTAGCAGAGAGATGAATGCCCGACTCTTAGTCCTTCCCATGCCGACTTTTGATATTGTGCTCGGAATGGACTGGCTAAGCAAGCTTTCTTCAATTGTTTTGGAGGAAGCATTCTTTTCAAGGTACCGGGCCAGCCTAAACTTGAGTTTGCACGAGGATCCACAGAAATCCTTGAGGGTATACAACTCGCAATGGACGATGTTGTCTATCACCCCATTATTTTAGAATTTTAAGACGTCTTTCCAGAAGAATTGCCAAGACTACCCCCAGATAGAGACGTAGAGTTTTCGATTGAATTAATACCAGGAGCAGCACCTATAGCATCACATGTTTATAGACTGACAAAGAAAGAGATGGATGAACTAAAGACGCAATTGAAAGAACTAGAAGAGAAAGGTTTCATCCGACCAAGTGCATCACCCTGGGGAGCACCAGTATTGTTTGTACCAAAGAAAGATGGGTCAGTGCGTATGTGCATTGACTATAGAGTATTAAATACAGTGACAGTGAAGAATAAATATCCATTACCACGCATTGATGACTTATTTGATCAACTTAGTGGAGCCAAGATATTCTCTAAGATAGATTTAAGATCGGGATATGTAACCTCCGATTTCCAAATTCCCGAAATATTTAGATTTTAAATTATTTTAAAATATCAAGTTTATAAAATATTTTCTCCTTGAAATTTTATTTGATTTTAAACAATGTTTGATTGTAGAAGGTTATTTAAAATCTTTTATAAAAATTATTTTTCCTAAATGTCGATGTATTACAAAATAAATAAATAAATAATAATATATATATTTTTCTAGTTTCAAATGTTTATTGGCTTGAAATCATAAATTATTTATTTGATGAAATTATTATAGGACTAGTTGTTTTCATAATAAAATTTCATATCCATTTTTGGAATAGTAAATAAACAAATTACATATTTTCTAGGGTTTTGCAAAATGAGGTTAATTAGTAGCTAATTTAATCAGTTAGCCTTTGAAAGCCTCTTAAAAACATTTCTTAAATTTCTTTTCTATTTAATTTACCCGTTTATCGTCTCCCATTCACACCCTCATTTTTCTACATGAAAAACCCGTTTAATTATGATCTGGGCCATTCATTATTGGGCCAACCCGCACCCTTTAGCCCACAACTCTTTCCCTATTTAAGTCCCTCATCACAACTCCCTAGAAACCCTAGCTAGCCCTCATAAATCCCCACAAAGCCAAAGCCACCACCATTTTGTGTGCCCGTGTCCGTGTGTCCAGCATCACCGTGTCAGCCGTGATGGCCTCGGGTCCGACCCCAGGTGTCCCACCGTATCCATTCATTTTCTGTGTCCGGTTATAATATTACAACCAGATTTCCTGTGTCCAACACCCGGACACGTCCACAGTTCATTCAAACCCCTGTGTCCAACACCCGGACACGCCCGCAGTTCAACGAACCCATCGTGTCCAGCCGACACGATGCACCCCGACACACCCAAACCTAACCCTAACCTAACTCCGACGAGCGCCGGTGGCCGTCCAGATCTCGATCGCCGCCCGGGGCCGTCGTCGCCGCCGCTGAAGCCGAGCACCGCCGCCGCAGAAGATCCGCCGCCCTCGAGTTCGATTGCCGCCGGCGACTGGACCCCCTCGGCGTTGAGCGCCTGTCGTCGAGCTCGCCGTGGCCGACCAGACGCAGCCGCCTCGAAGCCACCGTCTCCTCGAACCGAGCGTCGCCTCGAGCCGAGCGCCGCCGCCGCCTCAGATCGGTCGAAGCCGCCGCCGCGGATCCCCTCCTCGCCGAGTTTCCGCTGCCGCCTCGGATCCGTTGACTGCCGGTTCCTCGAACCGCCGCCGCCGAGACAAACGTCGACCGACGACCGCAGCAGATCCGCCGATCCGCCGTCGGGCTTCGCCGCTGCCGCCTCGTGCCGATACCCCACCGCGCCGACGCCCTGCCCGGCCCGACCTCGCCGGAAAACCCCACGTGAGCTCCCTCCTTCCCCTTTTTCCCCTTTCTTCGTTTCAGACTGAACCTTTAGAATTCAATTAGTTAGTTAAATAATTAATTAGTTTAGTTAATTAGATTAATTAGTTGAGTTAATTATTAGATTAGTTAGTTTAATTAGTTTAATTATAATAATTAGATTAGTTAATTTTTATTAATTAATTTAGTTTTAATTAGATAAATTAGTTAATTTATATTAATTAGTTGTTAATTGTATTAGATTAGTGATTAATAATTAGATTAGTTAAATTCATATAACTAGTTGTTAATTGCATATAATTAGTTTAGTAATTTCCTATAATAAGTTTGGTAATATATATATATTAGTTTTATTGTTTATAATTTAGTTATTTATTATGTGTATAAATTAGTTATGTATTATATATATAAGGATTTTGATTTTATAAATATATAATAAGTTTGGGTTGTAATATTAATTGAGTAATGGTTTCAACATTAAGCTTAGTTTAAAAATTAGTTTATTTGGACTGATATATATTTTACTATAGACATAATTGTATACTGGCTTTTACATAAATTCTAGTTTTTATAAATAAACTTTATTTGAAATTATTGTTCAAAATAATTTCGAAATAATTTATATATGTAAATACGTATTCTAGTGTATGTAATTGATTTGGTATCTATGTATATATATTTTAGTATATGTATATAATTATTTTGGGGTATATACTTATATATATATATATATACATGTATATATGTATGTATATTTTTGGTATAATTATACATATATTTAATTGGTATAATTTCATGTAGTATAAGTGTAATAAAACGTATTTTTTATATATGAATTAATTGGCATCTGTATGTATATATATATAGTATAAATTTGAATTGGTAATTTAATATTAGTATATTTTAATAATAACATTGACAATATACATATATATATATTGTAAATACATTTAAATTGGTGCATGTATATATATATATTGTAAGTATTAATGATAATTAATAATATGTGTATTTATATACGTATCCCTACTAGATGACCCTAATTGACTAGTGCCCTGCCTGGCATAGCCCTGAGTTAGTATTTTGTTTGTGTGTTAGTATAGCATCTGATGCAAATGTGATATTGTGATATGTTTATAGGACTGTGGGTTCACCCAGGGGATACTCTGGAACAGGACATCAATAATTACCAGCTAAGGACCCAAGGCGAGTACATTCTCTGATTAGTTTCTAATTTATGATATCTCCTATGTTCACTGTATCTAGTGTAAATATCCATGTTCCTGACACGTTGGTTACACGGATTGGTATACACGGATCTCGTCATGAGATGTTATTCCTTATTCATGGTGTAGCTTACACAAGACTTGTTTCCTTGATATCTTGTGCATGTACAGACACTGAGACCCGGGGAGAATTGCTACCTCCCTAGGGAATCCCGTGCCATAGCGTACCATGATTGGATCTACTATACCAGTCGGGGGTTTGGGGAGTACTTTAGTGTAGATATGTGATCATACCCAACTTTATATGCACCATAGCTCACCCCATATCTCACGTCGGGTGCGGCCTGACCATTTACATGCTCCATAGCTGTTACGTGTGATTAGCCTGATCTCTACATGCATCATAGCTAACCAACGGTTAGCCTGACTTTATATGAACCATAGTTAATCACATGTAACCAGCCTGATCAAGTTCCCAAGCCGATCACATATTAAAGCTAGTACTCACACACTTAGTCATAGGTTCCTTGCTCATGGACATATTGTTTCTTTTCCTGCAGTTACTTACAGTATTTCCAGTATTTCTTTCATTGTACATTTCTCGTACCTATACATGCATCTGGTATATTTCCATCTAGAACTGCTACATAGTTTATGTCATTTATATAGAACTGCTATTTAGAGATGTACTTTGCTCCTTCCTGACTGGAAAATATTTTTCCAGACTGTGACCTTAGTAGACTGGTTCCGACACTCTTGGAGATTGGAAGTTAATGATTGCAGGTATGATTATGTTATCGTTAGACTTGTGCTGTATTCTTTTATTTCTTCAAATTCTTATCGTGCTGTAGTTGTGATTGAGTATGTTGTTCATTTTTTATAGTGTTATCCGTGTCTCCTTATGGAGTTGGATACTAGTGTGAGATTATTTAGATAGTACTTGACCTAGACAGCATTCTACCGCCGATGCTGCGGCGTAGGCTGGACGTACCCACGTACTCGTGCCCCTAAATCGGGTGCGGGTCGTGACACATTTTAGTGGTGGCCCATGCAGGTCAGACTTCGCGAGTTGTGCGATGTCGTAGTAGTATGGCATCCTTGTTATACTACTGCGTACCTGCGATAGGATATAGGACATAGGATACTAGGATGAGAGAGGATACTCAATCACAAATTCTTGAGAGATTCCTGGGACGACCCCTTGAGAATCTTATTATAATTTCCAATTTAAATCTTTTCCTTGTTTCCGTCCGCTCTCGCTTGTTGTCACTGAACTTGATTCTTGTTGAGCAGTTATTAAATTAAATTCTTGGTATCATTGTTGAGTTGATTCTTGTTGACCAGTTGTTAACTTTAATTCTTGGTATCATTGTTGAGTTGATTTCAAATTGAGGTGAATTTTACGGACTAAAATTTACGGTATCATCTGATGACATATATTGATGAGGACAGTGAGAAAGGTAAAAACGTCTACTTTGGTTATGGAACCTAGAGTTTATCGCAGCCATATTAGCTGTCGTGACGAGAACGTAGGAACCTAACTTGGATGTACATACTTTAGTTATGAGATTTAGAGTTTCTCGCAGCCATACCGGTTGGCGTGGCGAGTATTCTAGATGACATGATTATAGGGTTGCATACCTTAGTTACGGAACCTGTCGTTTATCGCATCTATGCTTACTGGCGTGGCGAGGATTCTGTGTGTCATAATTTCTGACAGACGTGTATGATTATCAGGTTGTATCTTAAATTGGTTCTTAAAGTATCATCTCAAGACTTATCTATTTCTGTTATTCCAGGACTTTGTTCCATCGCTTCTTTTCTTTACTAGCAGTAAAGATACCTTCCGTCCTTGATCCAGTTCCTTTGAGCTTATTTTCTTTGAGAATTCCTTGTTAGTATGATAATTAGTGACTTGTAATTTTGTTGGTGTCTTGTATTAGTATTGACTGTGTTGCTAGTAAGTTGTAAGTGTTTCTTAGTTGGACCTGTGAGCAGTAGGCTTTAATCAAGAGTTAGCCCTTAGCATAGTACCTTGTACCAATGGTTCTAGGATAAGTGTCATTATAGTACTATAAGTAGAAAGAGAGTATAGAGTATCAGTGATATTTCAAGAGTTAGTATCAGAGCCCATTTACTCGTCCTGGATAATCATGATTATGTAATTGAGTGATCTATGTAAACAATTAGGTATCAAGGAATTGTGTTAAGAATTAATGGAGCATAACGTTCAATCGGATGATTGATATCGGGCGTGTTAAAGGTAAAGAAATTTATATGCATGAGGAGTTATAATGAGGTGTCATGAGTAGAGAAATATCAGAATCGGTAATGAAGATGGTGAAGCGTATCACAGATTAGTGTAACAGGCTATGAAAGGTTAAAAGGAAATACCTATACAACCATCGAGATGAGGAACCATATACATGCCCATGAGAGTAAAGAAACATGAGTGTTATAGTAGATACATGTAATCATGAGTTATATTGAGCTTGATGAATGATCCATTAATGAAGCTAGTGATATAATACCAAGAGTGCTAATAATTCTATATCAAGGATTTGTCAAGAATGACGTTAATAACAGTGATCACCCTGTATGATGATAATTAGATGATATACCAGTTGACATAAATTGAAAATCATGAAAGAAATTACAGGTGATGATAACTTTGATCATTGGAGATAATGGTGCAAGTGATTCAGGCAGTACAATTTTAGTACACAGTTCTAGACATTAGATGCATTGAGTGCACCTTGAGTATCAGAGACCGTGAGCACCGATATGTACACTGTGGAATTATAAATTAAAAGGTGGAAATAAGATTGTATTTTAGAATGATTGAGGAGTTGAGATTTTGTCATTAAATTTTTGAGGATTTCAAAATATGAATTCAATAAACATGGTTAAGACTACAAAGATTTTAGAAGTGATTAAAATTTTATTCGATGTTGAGTATTTGACTTTGAAGAGGCATATGCATTTATTTTAAGTTGATCGAGAAGTTGAACCTTGATGATTATTTTTTAGAATTAAATTTATGGTAAATGAGAAATATGAATATTAATATATGAGTAGATGATATACATGTGTAAGGATCTGATAACTTGAGCAGGATTGAGGTGGCACCACAGACTGACTTGGGTGTCCATTTAAAGTTGTATTGGGAAGAACAGTATTTAGTATGATGTGTTACACTTGGCGTGCACTTGAGTGAGGAGAACGACTAGTATGAACAATTGTAGTAGGAACGGGAACTGACAGAGAGTATGGTACTAAAGAGATAGAGGTATCCACTTGGATGCATTATTGAATCATGGTTATATTAGAGATTCTTGGCATCAGATTTTGGTATTAATAAACAGGTGTGCAATACGGATGTATTCATGGATTTTGTGGATTAATGAGTAGTTGATATGGGTACCAGTGTATATGAATAGGAATTAGTTAGTGAATGTGCTAGAGTTAAGTGTTTGATAGCAGATACCGCAAGTAATATGTTAGCAGGTTCTTTCTTTTTCTCATGTTGTTTTTGTCTTCTGATTAATTGATTCCCTAGTATCGTGGTTTGTATTTGTGATTTTTGATTGATTGTAGCTAGTAGTACACCTTAACAGAGACTGAAATACCATGACAAGATACATGACCTATATATTTTCTTAAATTGCATGGCTGAAGGTAAAATTTTCTTAAACCATGATCATTAGGGTTTGACCATAGCAAAGATCTGTGACGAGGTTATGACTGACAAAAAAAAAAAAGACAAGAGGATTAAAGTTGTGGATGAGCATTAAATTAAATAAAGAATTTAGGGGTTGTTATAACGGAGTTGATGGATCATTGATTTTATGAAAATAGAGGTATGATTGAAATTCGAGGACAAACATTAACTTAAATAGAGAATTAAGAAATTTACAGGACAAAATTGAGGATTTATTAATTTTAGGAAAATCTTGATATTATTAAAGTGATTAATAAAAATTTGAGAAAATTTGAGAGATTATCATTTTTCTATTTGATTGCAAGATAGAAATTTTATAGTTTATATTATGGATGTTGCATTGAAGATTCTGAAAGTATCGCATCGTTGAGTATTTGAAAAAAAAAAAGAAAAAAAAAAGAAAAGAAAATCAGGAAATAAATCGTTAATGGAATAGTGTCAAATTCAATTCTCGGGAGGAGGATTTATATTTGAATAAGCATCAATTGAATTTGGGTTAGAGGAGTAAGATGAATGATGGATTAGTGTTTAAAAATTTAAATTTGGGATACAGATTTTTTTTAAAAATGTTATAAATATACATTGATTGGAATTCAATTGGAGGATTGGATATTAAAATCCTTGAGTAATTAGATACGAACAAAAAATTTTGGAGGAGATTATGATAAAAATTTGAATTTGATTTTAAAACTTGAAGATTTTCAGGAATATGATATTATAAATTTTTGAAAGGTTGTGAAATAGCAATATGGAATTACTTCATGATTATTTGGTTTGAAATTTAAATTTTGATAGAAACAATACAATGTGTAAATGCAATTATTGAGGATCTTAAATTTCGAGGACGAAATTTTTCTAAGGTGGGTAGACTTGTAACCTCCGATTTCCAAATTCCCGAAATATTTAGATTTTAAATTATTTTAAAATATCAAGTTTATAAAATATTTTCTCCTTGAAATTTTATTTGATTTTAAACAATGTTTGATTGTAGAAGGTTATTTAAAATCTTTTATAAAAATCATTTTTCCTAAATATCGATGTATTACAAAATAAATAAATAAATAATAATATATATATTTTTCTAGTTTCAAATATTTATTGGCTTGAAATCATAAATTATTTATTTGATGAAATTATTATAGGACTAGTTGTTTTCATAATAAAATTTTATATCCATTTTTGGAATAGTAAATAAACAAATTACATATTTTCTAGGGTTTTGCAAAATGAGGTTAATTAGTAGCTAATTTAATCAGTTAGCCTTTGAAAGCCTCTTAAAAACATTTCTTAAATTTCTTTTCTATTTAATTTACCCGTTTACCGTCTCCCATTCACACCCTCATTTTTCCACATGAAAAACCCGTTTAATTATGATCTGGGCCATTCATTATTGGGCCAACCCGCACCCTTTAGCCCACAACTCTTTCCCTATTTAAGTCCCTCATCATAACTCCCTAGAAACCCTAGCTAGCCCTCACAAATCCCCACAAAGCCAAAGCCACCACCATTTTGTGTGCCCGTGTCCGTGTGTCCAGCATCACCGTGTCAGCCGTGATGGCCTCGGGTCCGACCCCGGGTGTCCCACCGTATCCATTCATTTTCTGTGTCCGGTTACAATATTACAACCAGATTTCCTGTGTCCAACACCCGGACACGTCCACAGTTCATTCAAACCCCTGTGTCCAACACCCGGACACGCCCGCAGTACAACGAACCCATCGTGTCCAGCCGACACGATGCACCCCGACACACCCAAACCTAACCCTAACCTAACTCCGACGAGCGCCGGTGGCCGCCCAGATCTCGATCGCCGCCCGGAGCCGTCGTCGCCGCCGCTGAAGTCGAGCACCGCCGCCGCAGAAGATTCGCCGCCCTCGAGTTCGATTGCCGCCGGCGACTGGACCCCCTCGGCGTCGAGCGCCTGTCGTCGAGCTCGCCGTGGCCGACCAGACGCAGCCGCCTCGAAGCCGCCGCCTCCTCGAACCGAGCGTCGCCTCGAGCCGAGCGCCGCCGCCGCCTCAGATCGGTCGAAGCCGCCGCCGCGGATCCCCTCCTCGCCGAGTTTTCGCTGCCGCCTCGGATCCGTTGACTGTCGGTTCCTCAAACCGCCGCCGCCGAGACAAACGTCGACCGACGACCGCAGCAGATCCGCCGATCCGCCGTTGGGCTTCGCCGCTGCCGCCTCGTGCCGATACCCCACCGCGCCGACGCCCTGCCCGGCCCGACCTCGCCGGAAAACCCCACGTGA
The DNA here is from genome assembly GCA_036927795.1 of Iris macrosiphon. Taxonomy (NCBI): domain Eukaryota; kingdom Viridiplantae; phylum Streptophyta; class Magnoliopsida; order Asparagales; family Iridaceae; genus Iris; species Iris macrosiphon. The sequence continues at coordinate 150,595,910 of JAYESA010000009.1, read as the reverse complement.
GCTCCCTCCTTCCCCTTTTTCCCCTTTCTTCGTTTCAGACTGAACCTTTAGAATTCAATTAGTTAGTTAAATAATTAATTAGTTTAGTTAATTAGATTAATTAGTTGAGTTAATTATTAGATTAGTTAGTTTAATTAGTTTAATTATAACAATTAGATTAGTTAATTTTTATTAATTAATTTAGTTTTAATTAGATAAATTAGTTAATTTATATTAATTAGTTGTTAATTGTATTAGATTAGTGATTAATAATTAGATTAGTTAAATTCATATAACTAGTTGTTAATTGCATATAATTAGTTTAGTAATTTCCTATAATAAGTTTGGTAATATATATATATTAGTTTTATTGTTTATAATTTAGTTATTTATTATGTGTATAAATTAGTTATGTATTATATATATAAGGATTTTGATTTTATAAATATATAATAAGTTTGGGTTGTAATATTAATTGAGTAATGGTTTCAACATTAAGCTTAGTTTAAAAATTAGTTTATTTGGACTGATATATATTTTACTATAGACATAATTGTATACTGGCTTTTACATAAATTCTAGTTTTTATAAATAAACTTTATTTGAAATTATTGTTCAAAATAATTTCGAAATAATTTATATATGTAAATACGTATTCTAGTGTATGTAATTGATTTGGTATCTATGTATATATATTTTAGTATATGTATATAATTATTTTGGGGTATATACTTATATATATATATATACATGTATATATGTATGTATATTTTTGGTATAATTATACATATATTTAATTGGTATAATTTCATGTAGTATAAGTGTAATAAAACGTATTTTTTATATATGAATTAATTGGCATCTGTATGTATATATATATAGTATAAATTTGAATTGGTAATTTAATATTAGTATATTTTAATAATAACATTGACAATATACATATATATATATTGTAAATACATTTAAATTGGTGCATGTATATATATATATTGTAAGTATTAATGATAATTAATAATATGTGTATTTATATACGTATCCCTACTAGATGACCCTAATTGACTAGTGCCCTGCCTGGCATAGCCCTGAGTTAGTATTTTGTTTGTGTGTTAGTATAGCATCTGATGCAAATGTGATATTGTGATATGTTTATAGGACTGTGGGTTCACCCAGGGGATACTCTGGAACAGGACATCAATAATTACCAGCTAAGGACCCAAGGCGAGTACATTCTCTGATTAGTTTCTAATTTATGATATCTCCTATGTTCACTGTATCTAGTGTAAATATCCATGTTCCTGACACGTTGGTTACACGGATTGGTATACACGGATCTCGTCATGAGATGTTATTCCTTATTCATGGTGTAGCTTACACAAGACTTGTTTCCTTGATATCTTGTGCATGTACAGACACTGAGACCCGGGGAGAATTGCTACCTCCCTAGGGAATCCCGTGCCATAGCGTACCATGATTGGATCTACTATACCAGTCGGGGGTTTGGGGAGTACTTTAGTGTAGATATGTGATCATACCCAACTTTATATGCACCATAGCTCACCCCATATCTCACGTCGGGTGCGGCCTGACCATTTACATGCTCCATAGCTGTTACGTGTGATTAGCCTGATCTCTACATGCATCATAGCTAACCAACGGTTAGCCTGACTTTATATGAACCATAGTTAATCACATGTAACCAGCCTGATCAAGTTCCCAAGCCGATCACATATTAAAGCTAGTACTCACACACTTAGTCATAGGTTCCTTGCTCATGGACATATTGTTTCTTTTCCTGCAGTTACTTACAGTATTTCCAGTATTTCTTTTATTGTACATTTCTCGTACCTATACATGCATCTGGTATATTTCCATCTAGAACTGCTACATAGTTTATGTCATTTATATAGAACTGCTATTTAGAGATGTACTTTGCTCCTTCCTGACTGAAAAATATTTTTCCAGACTGTGACCTTAGTAGACTGGTTCCGACACTCTTGGAGATTGGAAGTTAATGATTGCAGGTATGATTATGTTGTCGTTAGACTTGTGCTGTATTCTTTTATTTCTTCAAATTCTTATCGTGCTGTAGTTGTGATTGAGTTTGTTGTTCATTTTTTATAGTTTTATCCGTGTCTCCTTATGGAGTTGGATACTAGTGTGAGATTATTTAGATAGTACTTGACCTAGACAGCGTTCTACCGCCGATGCTGCGGCGTAGGCTGGACGTACCCACGCACTCGTGCCCCTAAATCGGGTGCGGGTCGTGACAGGATATCACCAGGTGAAGGTACGAAAGGAGGACATCCAGAAGACCGCATTCCGGACAAGATATGGGCACTACGAGTTTCTGGTCATGCCATTTGGGTTGACCAATGCTCCAGCTATTTTTATAGACTTAATGAATCGAGTATTCCATCAGTATTTGGACCAGTTCGTGGTTGTCTTCATAGATGATATACTTATCTATTCAAAGAACCGCGAGGAGCACAAGAAACACCTGCGGATTGTTCTGGAGACCTTAAGGAGAGAACAATTATATGCGAAGCTCAATAAATGTGAGTTCTTCTTGGACAAGGTTTCATTTCTTGGGCATGTCGTTACAGGAGATGGTATTTCTGTTGATCCATAAAAGATCTCGGCAGTTGAGACATGGCCTGTTCCTAAATCAGCAGCAGAGGTGAGAAGTTTCCTTGGACTTGCGGGATATTACCGACGGTTTGTGGAGAATTTCTCAAAGATAGCAACACCTATGACTCGGTTGACTTGCAAAGATCAAGAGTTCATATGGACCAACGAGTGTCAAGCCGCTTTTGAGGAGTTAAAGAAGCGACTGACTTCAGCACCAATATTGACTATTCCATCAGGATTATGAGGCTATATGATCTACAGTGACGCATCAGGGAAAGGTTTGGGATGCGTATTGATGCAGCATGGCAAGGTAATTGCATATGCATCTAGACAATTACGAGTACATGAGAAGAATTATCCAACTCATGACTTGGAACTTGCAGCAGTTGTATTTGCTTTGAAGCTATGCAGACATTACTTATATGGGGAACGAGTGGAAATCTATACAGACCACAAAAGCCTCAAGTATGTCTTCACACAAAAAGAGTTAAATATGAGGCAACGTCGATGGCTTGAACTGAAGAAAGATTTTGAGATAGAGCTACATTATCATCCAGACAAGGCTAACGTCGTAGCAGATGCGTTAAAGCCGGAAGCCAGCAGCTTACTTCTTAACAACACAGAGAGAATTATTAGAAGAATTGCAAAATCTTGGCATTAAAGTGATATTACCCGGAGCAAACGGGATACTAGCCAATTTGCAAGTACAATCATCATTAGTAGAGAGGATCAAGGCGGCTTTGCCTACAGACGCCAGATTCAGAAGATTAAAGGAAAGGACAGAGGCCAGAGAACAGACCGGACTGCACATTCATGATGACGGGACACTACGATGTGGTAATCGTCTTTATGTTCCCAATGGAGAGATTCGACAGGAGCTGATGACAGAAGCTCATAGTTCGATATATTCTATTCATCCTGGAGGCACCAAAATGTATCGTGATTTACGACAGCACTTTGGTGGCATGGAATGAAAAGAGAAATAGATCGCTTTGTAGCTAAATGTCTGGTATGTCAACAAGTAAAGGCAGAGCACCAGAGGACAGCAGGTTTATTGCAACCACTCTCGATTCCAGAGTGGAAGTAGGAACACATCACTATGGACTTCATCACGGGTTTTCCCAAGAGTCCAAGTGGAAGAGATGCAGTATGGGTAATAGTGGATCGACTCACCAAGTCAGCCCATTTTTTGCCTTTTAGAGTTGGCCAAACTACAGAAGCTTTGGCTGACTTATACATGAGGCAGATCGTGAGATTGCACGACGTACCAGTCAGTATTGTATCCGACAGGGATTCACTTTTTATATCATATTTCTGGAGAAGCATACAAGAAAGTCTTGGAACTCGTCTAAAATTCAGTACGTCTTATCACCCGCAAACAGATGGGCTGTCAGAATGTACTATTCAGACATTGGAAGATATGTTGAGGGCCTGTATGTTAGACTTTGGAGGATCATGGGAGGATCTTGTGGAATCTTCTTACAATAATAGTTATCAGGCAAGCATCCAGATGGCTCCATTTGAAGCATTGTATGAAAGGAAGTGTAGATCTCCCGTATATTGGAGTGACGAGGAGAACGTCAAATTTTGGGACCAGAGTTAGTGGTCAACACCGTGGAGACAGTTAAGAAAATACAAGGTCACTTGCGAGCAGCGCAAGACAGACAGAAGCAGTGGACAAACCTTCATCGTCGTCCCTTAGAATTTAAAGAGGGCGATCATGTCTTTTTAAGGATATCACCTACCAGAGGCACTATTCGATTTGGAGGGCGAGGTAAGTTGAGTCCTAGGTATATTGGACCATTTGACGTGCTAGAGAGAGTGGGAGAAGTAGCGTATCGACTTGCACTACCACCTTCACTTGAGGGAGTACATGATGTATTCCATGTGTCACAACTCAGGAAATATGTGGCAGACAACAGTCATGTTCTAGATCATTCGGAAATCACCATTGGGCCAAGCTTATCATATCAAGAGCAACATGTGGGAATCCTTGATTGTAGAGAGAAAGTATTGCAGAACCAGTCTATTCCCTTAGTCCGCGTGGCATGGAAGCATGGCGCGCCAGGAGAATCTACTTGGGAGCGCGAGGATGACATGTGTGAACGTTTTCCAAACCTATTCATAGACCAAGGTATAAATTTACTCTGGTAATTTATATCTACTACCATTCTTGATTTTCTACTGTGACTTAGTTTTAATTTCGAGGACGAAATTTTTATAAGTTGGGTAGAATATAAGAAACCTAATTCTGAAAACCGTATTTTTATATATTAATTATGTAAATTATTATTTATAGTAATTATGAATAATAGAGAAAATAGAATTTCCTATTTGATCAAACCCAAAACCCATAAACCGTTAACCACCCTTTCCGCGTAAAAGAAAGAGTTAATCAGTAGCATCTCATCACTCCGCGTAAATATCCATTTAGCGAAATCCGCGTATACTACTTCCCTGCGTAAAATCTACAATAGCAGCAACAGCCGCGTAAAACTTTGCCTCCCTTCTCCGTGCGTAATTATAATAGCAGCAGTAGAAAAACCCACACGTATAACTCAAACGCGTAAACTTTTCTTTTCCTACGCGTAAAAGCAATTCCCTGCGTAACATTCTTTACCCCTTAAAGATTCCTTTCACCACGCGTAGAACCACACCCTTTAGAAAATGTCAGCAACAGAAGCAAAACTCAACTTTGCTTTGCTTTCCTGACCTACACGTGTAAGTTTCTCATTCCACCACTCCTTAAAAATCTCCTCAGCCGCACACCTAAACCAATAAAAGGAAAACAACAGTGGCAACAGTTTCTTAACCATTAAGTAAATCCCACCGCCTCTTTATTCTTATATATAGTTACTATACATCCTAAACCCTCACTTCCTCTTACCACACCTTAGCATTATTGAAACGTGCACTACCCAGAACTTTGCTCGGCAAGTATACCTTGCCACAGTACTATTATTTATATTTTATATGAAGCATGTTTCTGTTTTAATTATGTAATTGCATTGGACCTTGTTCATGAGACCACCCCAGTATTATGGAGCATTTTTGGTTCATTGGCTGTGGCACAGTTGCTACACGAGTTGTGAGTCTCATATAGCTCTCGGCCTACGTATTGGATTGGCTGCCCGTACGTAAGAGCCGTGCGTTAGGGATGACTGCTGATAGAAACTTGGTATGCTAGTAGACCTGGTAGTTATCTAGAGGTATTATTCGTGTTGTGGATACAATATGCTTAGATCATTGGGTGGGGAGGACGACTAGTAGGCGTATGGGACACCCATTTCCACTATGCTGATTTCATGTTCCTGATATTACAGTGCGCCCTTGTTCTGGGGGGGCATATGTGGCATATACTAGCCAGTATCACGATTGGTGAATTACGTCAGCATATGTCTAGCCTACACTTTTCCATATACTCCAAGGTTGTCCTCAAACTTCATTCACTTAGACGGATAGGCGACCCAGTGGATGTTTACTTATCTGTACTCTATTGACATGTTATTATGTATCTTGTTACGTCCCTCTGAGGACCTGGTCCCTTTCCAGATATGGACGAGCAGGAGTACCCACAGGAGTACGGACCTGGACCTGACTCTACGTACCTGGCCGAGGAGATCTTACCCTCAGAGTACCTGTGATCTACTACCACTATTCTGAGATTTTGTGCTACTTCATATATTTATTTTATAGTGGATTTATTTCCACCAGACTACAGACTCGATACTCATTTTTGGATATCCAGTATTATTATTCAGCTCTTTATTTGTGCTATGGATGAGATATAGATTCTGTGTGACTTGTTGTGACAGTATATTACTACTTATGGATTTGATATTCATATTACAGCGTACGTGTGTATATGGTTTCCATATATTAGAGTTCATATACATACGACTATGCGTGTTACGTATTCCTAGTCCTACATATTTTGGGACTGGGGCATGACAGAAATTTACAATGTGGCGATGTCTGCTCTGAAAGAGGCTGTGGAAAAGGTTGCTGCTGCCAAAAGAAGTGCGCCGACAGTTTGCCAACCGCTTGATTTCGGGCAATGCTCTAGTGAATTCAAGAAGGTTATTCCAGGGAAGGAGCTCGTGCTTATGCAACAACCTGTTAGATTTGTGTTAATACCTTCGGCTTCTTTGGTGAACAATGACTCGATGTCAACTAATATAGTTGACTCTCCGATGATCCTTAATATGCATAATGGTCAGGAGAAGAAAATCTCTACTACTGTTTCTGGTTTGACACATTTGACGCCTGCTGGAGAGTCTCTGGATGATTTGGTTTCGAATGGCATTTCAGAGCTTGACAATGCTGTTCAAAACCTTCAAAAATTGGACAATGTCAGTGTCAGCCTTGCAATAGCTACTCCAGGAAGTCGAAGTGATTTATGTAGTCCAAAGATCTCCGAGGCACAAATGGTAGATGTTCCTGCACTTCCAGTCACACTCTATATGCCTGTTGTTGGAAGCTTATCTGAATCTTCTTTAGGAACAGTTACTATTCCAGGCACAGGCAACAATACTTGAACGCAATAGCTGCTCCAGTCGAAGCACTATCGATCTCCGGTAATTCTGTAACTGAGTTATGCTCGCAATCCAGGCCTCCCTCCATCACCCAGCACCAGCAGAGCTCAAATACACAAGCCCTAATCCTCAAGTACATGCCACTGCAATTGCTGCAGGTGCTCGTATTATTCCTCCCCAGGAAGTCACGTTACTGATCAAGGTCATTGAGGCTAGAGTCAGGACAGCCAAGTCAGCACTTGCATCTGGATGTAAATAAGTGGCTACAATTGACAATTGGAGTCAGCCTTGCAACAATACTGACGGTCAGAAAGCACCTGCTATAGCCCAAGCGCATGGAGATGTCAGCGAAGTGCTGGGAGCAGCTAGTTCAGATAAAGGGATGCAACTGCATAGCCTTATTGAAGGATTGTTAGATAGAGGTGGGGGTGATAAGCGACTCAATTTCCAATGATATTTCCTGTGATGATCATCATATGTTCTCAGATGGAGGTACTACGGGACCTGAGGACTTGGACGTGGTACCGGACCCCCGTCAGCAGCAGCCGGACGCAGGTAAGTGTACCTTGCCACCATGTATTTCAGTTATAGATATTTTATTGTTTCAGTATGTATATTGTGCGCATATTTTTGTTTATGATCGATACTTCGCGTCCGGATCACAACCGGGTACAGACGTTCATCGTAACGTCTTAGAATGAATGTTAGATGTTTGTAACACCTCGATGTACGTACCTGAGTATATCGACACCCCAGGACACACTCATATACTGTGATCGTGCCAGATTCCTGTATCCTGATACTGACATCATGATCAGAGACTGGGAAGACCTTAGGGTCGCGTCTGTTGAGTTATTTCTGTGTGTCGAGGCTGTTAGATAGAGGTTCAGGTTCAGCGCACAATCGTTGACCGCTTGGGAAGGGGAAGACAGTTACTAGACGTTTGGGCTCCTCTACACGCACTTATATATGTATATGTAGTATTTCTGTAGTGATCCTGTATCTGGTGTAGTTGTATCACCCGTGTGACTCTTTGCCTGGAGCTGTGGTACGTCACGTGTGTTTCCGTGTCCGGAACTACGGTTTTATTTTGGATAGCCCACGCGTCGAACATTATCTTTAAACTGTGTCTCACTGGTTTGGTTATGATAGAGTACCCTATCGTTGCACTTATACTTTTTGTTATACTTGGCATGCTGTATTTTTGTACCTTGTTACGTCCCTCTGAGGACCTGGTCTCCTGCCAGTTTTACAGCATAAACGATTACGGAGCATTGGAGTTGCTGATGGAGCTGCACGTCTTGCGGGCATTGTACCAGGTACTCATATCATTTCCACCGGCATTATGGTTACTTTATTCTTATTGATTATTCATTTGCTGTTGTAGCCTATTTTTGTAGACTCATCTCTTCTTGAGTCTATTCGAGTTTGTGTGTTATTGGACGGCCGAATTTAGCACATATAGCTCTTTCTTGTATACTGCTGTACATTATGGATTGAGACATAGAGGTTTACATTTATGGGATATCTAGATAGTGACCTTTATAGTACAGCTTATACGTATTCGAGTCAGACCAGAGTCTGGTCGAATGCGTAGCTGGCGTGTCACGTATTCCTGGTCCTACGTATTTTGGGACTGGGGCGTGACAATCTCGCGGGGGAGAAAGTTGCTATGCCACCGCGGCTCCTTCGACAGACTCGATCTCCATGGCGGGGAGCTTCGAATTAGGGTTCCCATGCGTAGTGGAGTGAGGAAGAAGTCGAATGGTTCAGAGGGTTAGGATTTTGGCAAGGCTTCACTGAGATAATCGATGGTGAAGAATAGGGGAGGGGTCAGAGCTATTTATAGCCGGTGGAAAGATCGGTGAGGCGGTGGCGGAGAAGACTCATAAAGCTTCCTGAGGGATCGGTTGAGGCGGTTAAGATGAAGCTTATAGGTCAGGTTGGAAGATTCGCTAGCCCTCAGGAAGCGCCTGGCAAGTTGGTGGTCGGCGGTCGGTGGAGATAGGAGTAACGCACCTAGTCGAAGAAAAAGGGAGACAACATAGGCTCTGCTATATTCGTCTGCTCAGTTGACTTTATAAACCGACGGGTGGCTACTAAGTCTATCGGGTTTTGGGCTAAAACCTGACCCACTGGCCTAAGGCCTAATGTTGTGCTAAAAAAAAGAGGACTTGGATAAATGTTAGTTTTAATATTAGTAAATAATATATATATATATATATATATATATATATATATATATATATATATATATATATATATATATATATATATATATATATATATATATATATATACATACATACTTAGCAATTACAATTATTTAGTAATATTAAAGTAGAAATTATTTACTAAAAGAATTATAGAAATTCTATTGATTTAGAGAAAGAGGAGTTACAACCATAGACAAAAACCAGAAAAGAAAGGACAAGATTATAATTACTATGTGTCAGTACATAGCTCATTTATTCATTCTAGGAAGGAAGCAATGGCATCATCCTTCTTCGCTCTAGCCCGGTGCTCAGTCTCTCGAGCTACGACGGCGGATCATACAAACGTCGCCTCTATAGCTGATTCGTCTCAATCTTCACAAAACTGTCGCCTCGATCCTTGTGTCCCACGGCAGCCCAGAATTCTAAAATATTTTCTCGATCCTTGTGTCCCACGGCAACTGCGTCTATGCGACAAGAACGCTTATACGATATTTCCATCTATGCTTCTTTTCAAAGTATTTCAAAACTTATCCAAGTTTTAAAAACTTTGAAGGGGGTCTTGTAGAAACATATAAAAATTCAGGACCATGCATCAAATCCTTGAGTCAGTGAAGTCAGGCCGCATACACTCAAACACCATACGGAATAGAACTTAAGGCGCATATAGATCAAAAGCAAAAAAACCCTTGTCTATGCGGCACAGGCAATGACCTTGAGACCATACGACAAAGACAGTTAGCCGCATAAGACGTACAATGTCAACATTAATTTTTTTGAGTGCTTCGTAAACCATACAGATGGCAGGCGTCAGTGCTTGCATAACCAGCATAATTACTTTTGTCAGTTACAATCGTATTGTGCCACGTGTCTCTGAGACGATGAATCTTCATGTGGCAGTCTTCATGCGATAGAGTTCCCTTAAGCCTTTATGCGACAGTATTCCTATAAGCCTTCATGCGGTAGAGTCTTCATACAGTAGTGATCCAATGAGTCTCCATGCGACAAAATCTTTTCTTTTGTAACCAACAAGAGATCATCAATAGCCAGCACATGCTACGTGTCAAAGTTGACCAGGTCATGAATGCAACGGGTGCAAATAACCCAGATAGTGTGGGTACATCCCAAGATCTCAGCAGCGTGTTCTCCTAACAAACGTCGCGTGGCAGCTGGACCGCGATATATGCGTGCGGTTACAACCGCATACTGTTATAAATACCATGTGGCAGCCCAAAATCCATGTGCATAGACTAAAAGCAGTGATTTTTCAAGACATGCGCGTGCATGGCCATTTCAGTACAAAATGGCTATAAATAGCAAAAACTTGTACGTTCCAGGGAATACATGGACACGGAGAGTGAGAGAGTCTAATTGTTGTCCTTCTTACAAGTGAGCCAGAGACCATGTAATTTTTTCGTTATTAGATCGTTAACGGAGTAAAGGAGTCAGTTGCAGAACTCGATCTCAATCGTCACACTTCCCCATATCTTTCTTTGTACTTAGAATCCCCAGTGTTATGGTTCTTTTGTACTCTCTTTCTGTTGTAATTTACTTAATACAAAAGTAAGTAAAACTTTAATTTCGCAATAGCAACAGAAGCGAAGGACAGGAACGAGCGGAATCAATGTCTTCCAATTTATGGCATAGTTACGGTGAACTTTTGAAAATTTATAGAATTTATTTGAATTATCATTTTTAGGTAAATTAATTAAGAAAAGAAAAAAAAAAAGGAAAGGAAAGAAAAGGAAAGAAAAAAATATTAATAAAAAAACCCAATTTCCTTATCCCCACGTCAGCAGCATAGAGTCAAGGTTTAAAAGAATTTAAATAATGAATGAGTCACTTGAATGATTATTATTATTATTATTTATTAAGCCTTTTTCTAAAACGCACCAGAGAAGTGGGCCCGCCTCTATTCACTGCCGCACCTATTTATTTTCCTTTTTCGTTTAAGGACTTGAAGACATAAGTAGACTCGGAAACTAATTGACTTGAAACCCAAACGTTATATATAGAGACATCGACCGAGAGCAGTAAACCCTATTTTCCTTTTCGTGTCTTCTGTGCGCCGCCACGTGTCTTCTGTGCGCCGCCACGTGTCTTGGCCGTGTCTGACACATTTTCGACCCGATCTCGACGAAACCACCAGCTCCCTTTCATAAAATATTGCCCCTCAATCAACCCCTTCTCTGCCAGAAATCACATGCCCATAATACCTCTCCAAATTACTCATCATCACCTTCATCAAACCCAGCCCCTTATCGCCCTTGGCCACTTCGCGACCACCCCTACTGTAGCCTCGGCGAAGAAAAAGTTGGTAAAAAGTATCATAAAATCATACACCATTGCCTGAAGACCCTTCCAATTTCCTAACAAAACCAGCCAAACACATAACACGATTTGGTATTAGAATACTGAAATGATTTAGCCAACAACTGATAGATCCAACTAATCAAAAGTCCATGCCGAACATTAAGTTATGCACTGATCACAAATATTATGCATGAACACTTTGCACGGACGGGAACAAGAGGTATGTTTTTCACGTGAAAAAATAAATAGAATAAATAATGAAGAAGAATCATCCATGAATAAAAGTATATACATATAGTCACCATGTTCTCCAACACATCGATCACTTAGCTCCTCCACCTTTTCCTCCAATTCAAATGGATTGGAATATAATAATATGTAAAAGAGAGACACAGAACTAATGTTATATTATATATGGGATGTCTTTTGCCAATAACACCCCCACCTCCCCCCCCCCCCTCCCCCTCTCCCAAAAAAAATCTATATTTGCATTTTATACGTATACATACTAAACAGAACGTCTCTGTCTTTCCAAATGTAACATTTACACATAGGGACCTCGTTGAATAATACAATAGGAAAATGCATACATATGCATAAAATGCTAAGATAATCATTAAGTAACCAAGCTAGCTATTACACCATAAATATAGCAAATAATATAAAAGTTGTTCTACTAATAGAATAAGTGTATTTAAAGGAAATTATTACATAGTAAAGAAATAAATTTTATATACATAATTAATAACAATTCTTGAATTATGTATAGGCAAGGTTAGGCTTTGATATTTGAAGGTTGCATCATTGTGACGCAAGCAAGTATACCTTGTCAACTTGTGTAGTATTTGTGCATGTTTATTTTCTACTATTTTCTACCAATGTTGTTTCATTGTCTTTTTGTATGTTCTTTTACATGATTCATTGTATTCCTTTGGTTGTTTCCATGTATATATTGCTTGTCTTTTTGTCACGTACTTGATCTATGCTACACCTTACTTGCTTAGACTTTCATATTCTTGCGCGTATGACTTGACATGATCATGTGTCTTCGTATTTATTGGACTTGACATGAGATTGATTTGACTTGATCTCGTTACTTGGATTTGACTTGACTTGACCCTTGTATGCCTTTAGGCGGAGAGATTGATACTAGGATTGGCTACCTTGACTACTCTAGACTCGGGAGTCCCATATAGGGCTACGATAGAGACTTACTATAGTTTAGGATATGTTTATTCACTTCTACATTAGATATGTATAGTATGTATCTTGTTACGTCCCTCTAAGGACCTGGTGATCTCTCCAGGTTATTACCGAGCTCACTTTGTAGAATATATGGATGGATGGTTGATGATTGTATCTCCAGGATTCAGGTATCGCTAGTGGTACTTTTATCGTTCTTCCATCTTCTATAGTTTATGATGATATTTTTGTTGTATAGCCTAGTTTTGCAAGCTTTATTCTTGTCATGAGCTTGTTCAGACAGTTGTATTAAGGTCTGGCTAACTTTATTATACATTATCTATCTTGGTATTTGTATTCATGTGGCATCGATGTATTATTGACTGATTATCATTAATGCACTTTGTTTCCATGTAAGATTATATTTTGTGGATTGACATATAGTTGGACTATTTTGTTATAATTAGACTTGCCTCTAGACAACGTATACGTATTCGAGTTGGACTAGAGTCTACTTGATATGTAGCTGGCCATTGCCACGTACTCTGGTCCAACGTATTTTTGGGACTAGGGAGTGACACCTTATTCAAGTACAATTTAGACTTGTACGACATCACGCTCAGTAGCGACGTTTGGTTCTGCAGAACCAGGACGTGACATGAAAGATGAAACAACAAATGCTCCATATTATCAAAAAAAATTGGGAGAAAATACCTCTCTAACTTGCACATTATCAATAAAATTTTCTCCTCAAGTCCGATCATATGATATACCGTCAACTTGCTTGTGGCAATCTCTAATTAATGTAGTTAACATGGCCAATAGAGTCCATATGTAAGGAGGAAACATATCTCTCAGAGTAATTGGCAATAATCATTCCATGAACATATGATAATCATGAATCTTAATCCATGTTAGTTTGTATTCGTTAAGATCGACACATCTTGCCAGATTCGACACATAGTCGTCAAAAAATCTCAACTTTATTATCCAGATGCATATGATCAATTTATCTTCCCTACCCAATACGAATGGCACCGGAAGCTTGAGCCATATATCATTATACCTTTGTCTTAGGTTCAACTCTAGATGCGTGCAAATATTTTCTAAGTTCTTTCTGGCTTTGGGATTGTCTTTTATTTTTCCCTTGTTATCCATCACTGTAAGATATTTTTCGAATACATTCTGTAAGCCCCTGATTTTTTTCAAAAATACTAAAATTGGGACTTTTCATAATTTTCTGGAATTTTCTGGGAATTTTCTGAAATTAAAATCAGGATTTTGAATTATTACATGATTTTTAATTGATAATAAACAACATTAAAATATTATAAAAATAATATTTTTGGGTGTAAAATGAAAAACTGGACTTAGGGTAATTTTTCGGGAATTTATTGGACCCCGGACCTATTTTTAAACACCTAAAAAGTATTTATTAATTATTTATTTTATTAACTGATTTATTAATATATTATTATTATTATTATTATTATTATTATTATTATTATTATTATTATTATTATTCCTATTATTTACCTGAGCCCAGCCCATTCAGCCCGCGGCCCGCTGGGCCCGGCCCGCTAGGCCCAGCCTAGCCCGACCGCTGCGGGTCGGATCCGGGTCCGCCCGCCCGACCCGGCTCCTCACCCGTGCCCGCCCGCTACCCCTCTCTCCCCTCCCCCGCAGCTGCTGACCGCGTCCTCCGCTCCGCTTCCGCCGGCCGCGCCGCCCGCCGCTCCGTCCGGCTCGCCCCACGCAGCCCCACGCACCGCGGCCACGACCCCCCCCTCATCCGCCTAGCCCGGCCTCCCAGACCTCCCCTTCCCTTTAAAAGCCCCCCCCCCCCGAGAACCCCCGGCCACCTCGAACACCCCCTTGCCGGAACCCTAAACACCCACCGCCACCGCAGTCGTCTCCGTGGGCCGCCTCACCGCCGGACGACTTCGCCCCAGCTCCTCCCTCGTCTCCTCCTTCCTCCTCCCCCTTCAGCCGACGTCGGGCCCCCCCCAACTCACCGCAGCTCCGCCGCCTTCGACCGACGTTCCCCCACGGCCGGGACCGCCCTGACCCCTCGCCCTCGGTGCCAGAGCCGGCCGCCGCGTGTCCCCGAGTCCAGCCGCCCGAGTCCGGCCAGCCAGGACACGGCAGAGCCAAACCCTAACCCTAGCCCTAATTTCGAATTCCGTGTCGGACACACGGACACGGTTTAGACTCGATTTTTGGATCCCCTTCAGGTGCGCGTAATTTTCGCCTCGTAGCTCCTTTTTCAATTCCGTAAATTGCGTTGTGAAGCCTGTATGACCCTCTCGGTGTCCGGACAAACTGTTCGGACATCGCGTCCTGTGGTGATCGCACACCGCGATCCAAAAACAGGAAAAAACCAGACCCTGTTTCACCCCAGAACTGAGTACGCCCCGCCAAACGGGACGACTTGGTCGCGTACGGTCTTCACAGATGCGTGCGCCTCGTCGATACGGACGTGTGAGGTTTCGTGGAAGCTGATTCGGGTGTGCGTGCACACCGGAATCAACGCGTATCCGCGGACATCGCCCCGTATCCGCCTTTTCTGTAATTTACCCTAACTTCGTGCACACTCGTCAGATCGAGACGAAACTTACGCCATCGGACTCGTAGCGATACGCTGGTCCTGTGGGTCAAGTTTGGTTCGATTCTGAGAACGTTGACGAAATCGCGTGTCGTAGGCCCCACAGGCCCCGCTCGACGGGCGATTTTGTGTTCGGCTCATCGGAATCCAAATCTGGAAGTTCCGTTGGGTTCGTATCATCGTTCCTGACCTGTTGACACTAAGTTTGGTGAATTTGGAGACCGTTGACCTGGACACATTTTTCGGTGCAAAGCGGGCCCAACGGCGGACCCCGTTTTGACCCAAAACTGTCGTTTTTGCCCTTGTCTCCAAATTGGACCCAAGGACAGGCGTTTCTAGCTATTTGACATATTTTGAGCATGATAGTAATATCTATTTCAGCTTTTGGACTCATCTCTGGACTTTTCCCCCAAGAACCAATTTAATCAGATCCAAACAACAGGCAAGTACCTGCACTTCAAGTTAATCTTTATATATTGTGATAATTAATTCCCTGCCATACATGTACCCTTGATGTTTACACCTAGTGTTAGAAATATTGAATTTCATGTCTTGAATATTGGTAGTTCCTGTCTTGTTTTTCATGTCGGGTGGGAGAATACCTAGAAGGCATGTAGTTTACCCTTTCCCCTGTATTGTCTAATAGCTGTTGGTACACGATTGTCCATCAGCCGGATCTCGATTGTATTGTCTAATAGCCGTTTATGACGGCCGGATTAGCCTTATAAACCCCTACATGCCAACTATGTATTCTAAAAACAAACACAAGTACACACATATAGTTTCTGGTTATTTCTTGCTGGCTATTGTAGTTTCATTTCCTGTTTCATTTATTTCTGTTTCTCATATTCCTGTTTACAGCTAACTTTGAGATAATAATGTTCTGCTAATGCTGTTTCTCAACATGATATCCAATATTTAATTGTCATAAAATATTTGGTTTAATCTTGTTGTGCACTGTGTACTTTGCTCCTTTCCTGACTGGATCTGTTGTTTAGGCGATGAGGAGAACCTTGCCCCCACCTATTATGGCCCCTATGAGGCAGCAGGTGATACAGTTGCAGAGCCAGTTCCCGCACAGGAAGCTACTCCTGCTGAGTAGATAGCAGTAGTTATCTTAGTTTTGCTCTTTATCTTAGCAATCGGGTTTGTCCCCGATTTCATTCTGATTCCTGTACTAAAATATTTGAATCTATTGTCACATTTATTTCAGTTGCAATCTTAAGTTTCATTTCTCATTATTATCTTGCCTATGTTATTTGTGAATAAGCTAGTTAGTAAATCTGGATTTGACCTAGACAGCGTACTACCGCCGATTCTGCGGCGTAGGCTGGACGTACCCACGCACTCGTGCCCGAATTTCCGGGTGCGGGTCGTGACACATTCGTAGCATACTCCTAGTTTTCTTAGCATCATTTTCTTGTAGTCTAATACATTCATGGCCTAATCTGAGTTCATCTCCAAAATTTCATTTTCTAAGCAGTCGTTTAGACAACAATCTATATTTTTGTAGCCTAATCCAGTTCTTTATCATCATCTTGTAGAAGTTTTTTAGCAAGTACTTCAGTCATTTGGTAGCAACTCTCTAACAAACTGAATGATCTAGTCATAGACTTCTTATGGCAAGTTAAAATCAGACTTGAGATTCAATAATTGCATCACCTTCGACATGACATAATGATCATCACAACCTTATATATCGGAGTATCGTTATATTGAACATATCATATAACTCCTTTGCATCAGGATTCAGATTCTCTGGATCAAACCTGGGCCCGGCCACAGCAAATACCATCTCCCATGCCAAGTTTTGCTACCGATATTCGAAATGATCTCCAGGAGTATACTCTGAACTCCATAAAAAAGAAGGACTGGTATTGCCAGAACAAATGTTCTCCTTCAGTCGTCTATTCTATATATTTATGTGTGGATGCCTTCTTGTAGAGATGCTCCCTCACAAGATCCACCTCTTTAAATGGTCTATTATGGCATTTGATACAAGGGCACTTGAAGAGCATATCATCCATCAAATCAGGTAGGTAACTAGCATATTTGAGAAATTTCTCAACACCCACCTTGAAATTATCGTTCAGACCAATCTTGCTCTCACGTAGTCGATTTTACATTCACGTATAACTAAGTATCGACTCATTTCTTTCTTAACCGTGAATGTTTAATATATATTAAAAATATATAGATTAAATACCAATGATAATTTATAGACCAAACTATTAACTCATTGCTTTGAAGTTGTCACTACCGCTTTTCCGGAGAGGGTTATTTTTTTCTTTTCCTATTATTGGTAATATTGTTAATATTGGCATTTCAAAATTTTATTATATTAAATGGTATTTTATAATTATTTAGTTATGGTGCATATTATGTATTATTTATTGTAGTATTTATAATATTGTTAGCATATTACATTATATTTTGGACTTGTGTTAGTGGACCTAACTAGACTTGACTTGACTCTTAAACCAATAATTTATTAGTTTAGACTTGAGCCCAATATCTTAGCCATTTTATTAAGTTGGTGATTTAATTAGTTAAACAATTAGGAGTAGAACCTTCCTCCTTAATCCTTTTCTTCATGACAAGCCCCACAGGACATTTATGACTTTTTATATTTTTTGTTAGCCAAGCATGTGGTTGGCCTTTATGGAGAGGAGTAATTTCTCTCTCCTCTCTTCTTCCATCCTAAAATTCTAGATCTAGAAATTTTTTTCTCAATTTCTTTCATTCCCTACATCAAATTTCTACCAAATTCTCTTCTCAATCCTTATCTACTTCACCATTGGAGGCTTTGGAGTAAGGAGGAGGCAAGGGTCTACAAGGAGGTGAAGAGTGCACAGTTGAGGGCTCTTTCCATCGAATTGGAGACTTGCATTGGAAATCCATCCCAATAGGTATAATTTAGAATTTTCTTTCTAATTAGACTCAAAATCTGTAGTTTAATCATTAGGAACACACATATGGCTTAGGTCTAACCATAGGAACAAGAACTAGGTTCATATGACCCCTATTGTGAATGTTATTGTGTTTTATGCCCAATTTGGAGGAAATCTGAGATTGGTGCACCATGTCTTTGTCAATGGGTCTAGTGGACCAAATTGACATATGTTTGGTTGTGTAAGACTAGTGGCATGTCCATAATTGGATACGAGTAGGCCGTGTTATAATAAATTAGTTATACGGGTTTTGATTTGGGGGGTTTTACTTCGACACGGGAGGTTGCATATATCATATTGTGATACGGAAACGTAGATGAGTAGCTAGCACTTTAAATTACCTTTAATTATGATATTAGACTTGTTATAACCTTTGTGGTGATTTGGGTGATGTTTGGATAAAGTAGCAAGGGTGTATCACAATGGTATCATATAGCTAGTGTGATATTTGGGTGATGCACCCCTTGTGATTGTGAAATTGTGTGTGTGGGTTATAAGAGGGAGTGGCTTGTGTGTGTGTGTGTGTGTGTGTGTGTGTGTGTGTGTGTGTGTGTGTGTGTGTGTATATATACGTGTATAGGAGCTGTGTTGTACGTACTTGTGTTTAGGAGGGATTGTGTTGATAGTAAGATGAACTCAGGGAGCAACAGTAGGTGTTATTGCTGTTGTAAATTTGGGGATGTTGACATTGTGTTTTGGGTGTGTTTTATATATACTTGTGGGTGTGATAGTTTGGTTGTTAGTGTAGTATTGGACTGTGTTATAAGAGGCAAGTGACCATGTATTCATAAGCAGTGGGTGCTTTGGACTTGGGCTTGGGTAGGAAGGTGCTCAGGTGAACTCTGGTTATTAGAATAGGGATAGTTGCCTATGCAACAAGGATGCTTTAATGCACTTCACAACAGCTGAATGGATGTAGTAGCATTAGTGGCAACTGCCACCTGCAGGCTTGAGCTACATTGGTGCACTCGTATCAACTAGGCAAGGTCCTCGAGTGCAGGCAAGGGAGAGATGTTTAGACTAGTGTGTGTGGGTGTGCTGGTTTGTGTTCCAGATATGGGTGACTATGTATCCAGGGAGTGTAGGCAGTTAGTATTGGGGAGCAGAGGTTGTGATACAGTTTGGTCAAGTGTTAAGTCTATATTTGAGTGTTAGTGTATTAGTGTGCACATTGAGAGTATCAATAGATAATGGTGTAGGTGGGTTATACTTGATATATCAATGGGGTGTCTAAGTGTTGAGCATGGTGTTGAGGGTTAGGTACTCATGATACCAGGTTGGTGAGAATGAGTATCCTAATTGTGTATCAAGTGAGGTATTGTTGGACTTGGTTAGGTATTTGGTATGGAGATATTAGTCGATACCAAGGTAATTAGTATTGGGTAGTTAATAGATTAGTGCTATTTAGTATTAAGCTATATTTGATAGCTAAGGTATTATCAATATTGGTAATCATAAGTTTATATAGTGTAGTAGTGATACTAAGTATTTAGATAAATAATGACTAGTATAGGGTAACTTATTACCTAGTATTAATAGCTAGTATAAGTTATATATTGATATTGATATTATTAGGTATCATAATACCTCATTTTAGCTAGTATAGTTTGTATCCTCAAGATACCAATCTAGAAACCTAGCTATAGGCTAATACGACCTAGAAATGGCTAGTTTGACCAAGTTTGACTTAGAATTGACTTTAATACCTAGATTTTGACTAGTTTAACTTGTTTATCATTCCAAAACCTTGTATTGAAGTAATATTTCATATTTAGGTCTTCGAGGCACCGTTCCGGACATTATTGATATTGTTCACTGGATTTCAGGCGAGTATATTCTCTGACAATTTTTCGTTTATGATATCCTCTATGTTTCTTGTATTTCGTGTAGATATCCTTAATTTTCCTAACACTTGATTTCAAGGATTGCTATTCCTAGATCCCGTCATGAGATGTTATTCCTGGTAGTTCCTGGAATATTTCTTGTGTGAGCCTGTTGCTTGAACATGTATGGGCACTGATTTATGAGAGAATCTGCGTCCTTCTCATGGAATCCCGTGTTATAGCATGTCATAGATTGGATCCACTATACCAGTTGGGGCGGGGATTATTTAGTGTAGATATGTGATTATATCCCGCGGTTCTTGTTCTCCATGCATAGTGTTACTCATACACCATACGTATGATTAACCAGGCCCGTGGTTCTTGAGCAGTACCCAAGCCGACACATGTTGTCACTAGTACTCACTCACTTAGTAATTGTATCTCTTTATTTCCATATAAGATGTTCGGACCTCTTGTATGTATTTCCCGTATTTTCTTATTTCAGTATATTCCTGTCATGCTCTATTCATCTAGTATATACTCTCTATTTACTGTTACATAGTTTTTATCATTTATTGGAACTGCTGTTAGAGGTGGACTTTGCTCCAATCCTGACTGGATAATATTTTTTAGTAATTATTGTGCTCTCCATTTTGGGATCTCAGAATGGTGCCTTAGACTGGACTGCTATTACCCTGTAGACTTGAGGTAATTTTTGTAAAGTTCTAGTTAGTGTTTCTTCCCATATCCTGCCTAGTTCTTTCCTTGTAGAATATTATTGATTTTCTTTCCTGTTCATTCTTCTTTTAGATTATTGTGATTGAGTACATGATAGAAGTAGTTGTATTAGTATGATTGATAGTTAACCTAGACAGCGTTCTACCGTCGATGCTGCGGCGCAGACTGGACGTACCTATGTTTTCGTACCCTTATATCGGGTGCGGATCGTGACACATTTTTAGTGGTAGCCCATACAGGTCAGGCTTCGCAAGTCATGCGATATCATGGTTGTGCAACGGTTTAGTTGTACTGTTGCGAGCCTGCGATATAATATATGATATAGGATATTATGATGAGAATACTCAATCACAAATTTATGACTTCTTGAGAGATTCCTAGGACGACCCTTGAGAATCTTATTTTGAACTCCAATTAAAAAAAAAATTCCCTTGTTTCTGTAGAAGCATGAAAAATCTCTCCATGCGCTCCAGTTTACAGACAACAAATAAGCAAGAGACGCATAACAAGGATGGACGCATAATACCCTCGGATATATGACATCTTGAGACATATGCTGCCCTTTGACGCATCTTTCCTACAGTCACATCAGAGAATTTATGACTCTGACAAAACAGACAGTCATTATGACCGCCTCGAATCATGTACCGAGGATTGGAATCTGGGCTGACGGCTTCGTCATAAATACTTTTGGCAGTATATAGCTGTCCAAATGTCACGAATGCAGAAGACGACAAAAATCCATGCATCTCTGGCCCAATGCGTCCCAGACTCCATGAATTCCATGTGTCTATGTCCCAATGTGTTCTGGACTCCATGCGTTCCATGCATCTTTGGCCCAATGCATTCCAGACTCCATGCGTTCTATGCGTTTCTGGCCTAATGTATTCTAAAATCCATGCGTTCCATACGTCTCTGGCCCAATGTATCCTAGATTCCATGCGGTCGATGTATCTCTGGCTCAATGTGTTCCAATTAACAAGATCTTTTCGTTACAACTAAAAAGATCTTCGTGCAGTTGATGAGGGTTATGCGTCCAAACGACCAAGTCATGCATACAACGGGCTGAAATGACCCCGAGATCTCAACAACAGTAAATCCTAACCAAGCTCACATGGCAGCTTCACCGTGACATATGACCACAGTTACAACCGTATTCTGTTGAGAGAGCCCTATACGGTCATCAAACAGGGGCGCATGTAGGATCCATAGCATGCGGCCAAAAAATAACTATAAATAATAATATACTACACCCATGCAAGGGGCCGACTGGCTATCTGTGAATCAACACTCAAGCAAAAGAGAAAAGCTGCTACATTGGATCATCCATGGAGTAAAGAGAGTTGCTACACTCCTAACCCTCCATTGTCACCCCTAGAAAACAAATTTGTACTTAAATTGTCTTCTAAGACTCTTCTTTGTACTTTCTTAGTTTGTTAATCAAATCCAGTTCTCCCAGTTCTCATTTTGATTTAAATGGCAAACACGGTGGCGACTCTGCTGGGGACGTCCTTCTCCACTGTTGAGAAGTCGGTGGCACAATTCGATGTGGCCAAGCTCGGCTCGACTCAAAAGATGTTGGTGGTCCGCTTCGACCAGCAAGCGTTCGAGGACATGCTAGCCTGAGAAAGTATTAATCCTTTGCCAAGAATAGCTAAGCCCAAGTGGACCCGCAGAATGTCCCATCCAGTTGCGGAGCAGATGCTTCCAGCCTCTCGCTCTGTTACTAATGATGGTCGTCCGACGAACACCCAGAACGTCCACGTCTATGCGGAGCCCTAGATGACGTAGAAATTGTTCAGCACCCAGACTCTGGCAGAGTAAAATAATACGATACCAGATATTCTGATGCGGAGGCAGCTTCTATGCGGCCAAGGAGGAGGCCGCATAAGAATATTCATGTGGCATCAACTCACAGCCACAGACAGCAGGCCGCATGCGGCCCTAAAAGCAACAGAACATCTATTTTTGGCCGTATCTTATACGACGCAGATCCTATGTGACCTACTAAGAATGGTGAAAACCCAAAACTGGACTCTTCATACTATGCGCCTGCGGCAGCTAAGCTGAAGAAGTCCAGGGCAGTGTGAGTCTGTCAAGCTCAAGCAACTTCTCATACGACCGATCGCCAATAGGCATCGCTAACTATTACGCGAGCCTCTGACAAACAGTTGTACAGAACTGACCCATGCGTCCAGCCCATAGGGAACAATTGACAGGGTCAGACTCAAAAGTCTTCTACCGGTACCTTGGGGCAAGTTCGTGTACGAACCCCATGCCAAGGAGCAAATACAGCACATGCGCATCCGTATGCCCGGGATACCCGGACTCACAAAGAGGATGCAAAGGTAAAATACCCTTCGCATGATTTGCGTGACATGATTACTCACAAGCGCAAAGCCAGGAAAATAACTACGATGTGCGATGTACCCTATCTGAGGCACAACTGCGCCAATAATATTATCAATTGCTGCTACAATAAAGCGGCAGTACACACAGACAGGCAGCCGGCCTTCCAGCGACTGCACCAGAAAGCACCTACCCAGCAACAACCCGGAGATAAGATGCAAATATCAGAGGAGGAGTTGCCCTTCGTCTCATGCTACTCAACTGGAAAGCTTTCTGCCACCAAGGGAAGAAAGAAGTCAAATATGTCCAGTCTAGCGCTCCCTACCACTGCATCGCAAAGACGACTATCCGAAGGGTTGACAATGGCACCTACGGAAGGCATCTTCCAAGTCACTCATTCTAGGAAGAAGCTGTCAGCCGCTGGGGTTAGTTATCCCTCAGAACCCCTGGGGTGGCCCAAGCTGGGGGTAGTGGCCCAAGCTGGGGGTAGTGGCCCCCTGGAAGTACGCGACAACCCGGTATTTCGAGGAGACAACGATTCCCAAGGGACAGACTCCGAGGTCCCGGAGGGTAGCTACTCCCACCAAGACGACACAATCTTCTACGTTGGGGGTAGTATCCCCTCCGAATTCGAGGAAGACACAACAGCTCCCGCCCTCCTTGAAGATTACTCACTACAAGGGTATGAGACAGGGAGCACGACATCCACTGCCCCCTCCTTTTCTCCCTGTGTGAGGACGGTATACATGGTCGGAGATGACCATGAAGGCCCAGTGACCGGCAGCGCCTCGAGATGCTCGAAGCCATGATGCATACAATGAGTACATCAATACAAGATTTTACCCAGACAATGCTGGAAATCAAGGCAAACATGGCCTCCCAGCCGGTAAGGGCCTCTAGGCAAGCAAACTTGGACCCCGGGACCAATGGGAATTAAAATCTGACCGCTCCACCCGCAGGCGGTGATCCTCTCTTACCTGGCTCGTCGATGCCTTCGGCAAGAGATGAAGCTAAGGAAGCAAGGAGGGAGATCCAAGAACTTCAGGCTCGCCTAGACTCCATGAGCAATCGGGACTCACTCCATGATCTCGGGGTGCAGCAACCATACCCGATAGAGTAAGGATGTACCGTATCCACCTAAGTACAAGCCCTTCAATATAAACATGTTTGACGAAAAGTACTCCCCTCGCCGCTTCATGAGCTAATTTGAGATCACCACAGGATACTTACCCCGCAGTGACGCTATCCTTACCAGGCTCTTCGTCGGATCATTGGCAGGGATAGCTTTCGATTGGTTCTGCAGTCTCGAAGATAACTGTATCTCATCATTCGATAACCTCAAGCGTATGTTCCTAAACAGATTCTATGAGCCAGGAAATGATATGAAGATGTCTTCTCTGATAGACGTTGCCCAGGGTGATAAGGAACTGACGTGAAACTATATCGAGCGGTTCCGACAGGCCGCGCTAAGGTTGCCTCATGGCAATCCCGAGGCCACACTAATAAAGATGTGCCAAAAAAACATGCTTCCGGCAGTCAGCCTCTGGATGGGCGAGAGCCAGTTCAAAGACTGAACAACGTTCATTGTAAGTGATGTCAACGCTGAGAAGAAGCTCAATGACGCTCGGCACTTGAGGATCCATATTCCTACTGCTGAGGAAAAGGGCGAGCGTCCCAGCACCAAGGAAACAGGCTATGGTCGCTACCTTGACCAAGAAGCCTGAGCAAAAGTCGGCAGAGCCTCCAAAACTAAAGGAGACTTACTCTTTCGAAGATGCTGATGTCAAACCCATCTTCGACATGCTGATGCAGGAAGGCAAAATTTGGCTCCCCGACGTCAGACGTCAGCCTGAGGCGGCGGAGATAGCCAACCCAAAGTATTATCACTTCTACCGCTAAGTCCATCACTCAACACAGTAGTGCTATACCCTGAAGCGGTACATCCAACGCCTAATAGACACCAAGGCTCTTTCCCTGGACTTCGATGACATGACGATCATCGCCAATATGGTGTCCCTCCAATTTGGCAACTTTCTACCGACGGAAGCCCAAGACAGAGTAGTCTCTGTCCCTAAGGCGACTATGAAAGTTGTCAACCTTCCACCATCTCGAGACCAGATGGCCGGGCTAATACCCCTTACCACACCACGTGGGGAGGTCATGTGGGTCCATCCCGACCTCGTGCCTGACTTGACGCAGCCGACGACATCCTCCACCGCCAAGCCCAAAGAAAGAAAATCTAAGTCATGTTACATAGTTTTCTCCCCGGCTGAAGAGCTGGCAGCAGGTGCAATAAGGTTAGGCGCAATATACCAACCTATACATGAAAATATGCCCCCGGTTGTCGCACCTACTACCAATGGTCCTAGGCCATCTCCGCCCCCGTTGATGGATAAGTCTAAACAGAAGGAGACGCGCTTCGATAAACTGTTGCGCAGGGATGCACCCCAAGGGAGGGAAAGGACCTATAACTTTGATATTTTGGCACAATTAGCCAACACTCCGGCAAAATTATCGCTATTTAAGATCTTATGGCTCTCTAAAGACACTCGGGCTGCCCTAAGTGAGGCACTACATAATGTCGATATCTACCGGGCATAAGTCAAGCCACCAACCGAAGATCCTGCTGCTTGTCCACATTGCAACAACGCCATGGATGCGATACCCAATATCACCTTCTCGTAACAGGACATGTTGCTCAAGAATAATAGGCACGATCGGCCCATGTACTACACAGGATATAATGGCGATATCAAGGTGGACCGAAAGCATATTGACCCAGGATCGTCGATCAGCATCATCCTGAGAAGTTTGCTTTAGACCCTGGGGATCTCGATGCATCATTTGGCGGCTACCAATACCGCCATCAGTAGCTTCAACAAGGAAATGAGCTATCC
Source organism: Iris macrosiphon (assembly GCA_036927795.1). Classification (NCBI taxonomy): domain Eukaryota; kingdom Viridiplantae; phylum Streptophyta; class Magnoliopsida; order Asparagales; family Iridaceae; genus Iris; species Iris macrosiphon. The sequence continues at coordinate 150,569,694 of JAYESA010000009.1, read as the reverse complement.
TCTGGGTAAAATTCGCTTAAAATGCTAGATCGACGACTTAAAAATAGTAGTCACCTGCTACATCATAGACGTAGATACATCCTACAACATCTTATTGGGGCGTCCGTGGATACATGAACATAGGATCGTGCCATCCACCCTCCACCAGTGCCTAAAATATATAGACGAACACGGTTTCATCAAAATAGAATTCGTTGATGTCGATCCGTTTAAGGGTATCAATATTTACTACTTCGACTCGATCCTCTGAAGGTAGCAATGAGGCCGACGATAAAGCCGAGGCCACAACATTGCCCGAGGAGCCTCTGAGAATCTGCCTCAATGCTCGCACTCCCGATGCAGCCGTACCCCTCATCGTCAAATCAAGCGGGAAGGCATCTGAACCTCTGGTACCTTAAGTATCGTCAGAACCAATGGTCATTCGCCTTCATAGGCCAAATCGACCACCAAAAGAAGAGTCTGCTCTATCTACGCCTCCCGAGCCTATAGTTGTTCGCCTTCACAGGCCGAGTTGACCACCAAAGGAAGACCCGACCGCGGCTGCAACTTCTGGACCGTTGGTGGTAAAATTATACAGGAAACCACCAAAGCCTTCGCTTACGCTGGGGGTAGCCGAGGAAAAGGATGAGCTGGAGGAGTACATATCCGCCAGTGTTAACATTCCTTCCCCTGACGATGTAATCCCACCAGAAAAGATACCTTACTTTCTTAATAAAGGGCTACCTTTGAACTACTCGGAGAGTATGCATATAAATACACTATACTCCCTGGACCACGGTCTGGGCCTTCATCTGCACACATAAGTGACCACTACCTGCACCGTACATCGGTTTCGCTCTAGTCAAGATTCTTATTTCTTAGTCCCACCCAGGAAGAGGGGAGACAAACTCATCATCTTTGGCAGGGTGGAATACCCTCGGTCCTTCATCCGAAAAGAAGAACCAGAATCTGATGTAGGCAGAATGCCACTCTACCGGTACAGTTTATAAGCCCTACATCTTATCCAAAAGATGTGATACAACCCGAAGATCACTGAGGGATTGAACTACGGCAAAGGTCGAAGGTCGCCTTTACGACTTCCCTCTCCTGCGGGCAAGTCCGAGGATTACTATCATAAGACTAAGCACGGCTAAGGATACGTAACGCCTCCTACAACCCCCGAGGACTAAGATAAAGAAGATGAAGAGCACTCACACTCTTCCAAATCTTCAGCCTGGGACTCCGACGTAAGCATCGGGGACGTGGTCAGACAAACAATATCGTCCAACATGGTGTCTGCCAACCTTGAGAAAGACAACGAGGATCCACCCGTGCTATTTAAGATGGAACCTTGGACCCAACACTTGGGTTCATAATGGGAGATGCTATTTGAGCAGCGATAACCTCCTACCGAGGACGAAGTTGTACAAGTTAATCTAGGTAACGAGACCTCCCCAAAGCCTATCTTTGTCAGCAAAAGTCTGTCCGACGAAGACCGGGAATCCATATTATAACTCGTCAAGGAATAAATCGATGTCTTTGCTTGGATTTATGAAGACATGCCAGGACTGGATCTCGAAATAACGGTCCATAAACTCAATATTCGGCCAGACGCCAAACCAATCAAGCAACAGCAACGACGGTTCTGGCCCGACGTGATAGATTTCATCGAAGCTGAAGTCAATAAGCTGATAGCTAGTGGCTTCATCTGCGAGGAACAATACCCTGAATGGTTAGCTAATATCGTGCCTGTCATTAAGAAGAATGGGAAGATTCGAGTCTGCATCAACTTTCGTGATCTAAATGCGACATGTCCCAAAGACGAATTTCCTCTTCCAATCACCGATGTAATGATCGACAACACTTGTGGCTTTGAGCGCATGTCCTACATGGATGGCTTCTCAGGCTACAACCAAATCAATATGTTTCCCGACGATGAGAAACATATGTTATTCCAGACCCCAATAGGCGTATACTGTTATACGGTCATGCCTTTCGGCCTGAAGAACGCAGGTGCTACATATCAGGGAGCTATGAGCACCATTTTTCGTGAACATTTGCACAAGATGGTGGAATGCTACATCGACGACATCGCCATCAAGAGTCGCTCCAAAGATGATCACCTCCAAGACCTGAGGACTGTGTTCGACTTAATGCTCGTACACCGCCTCAAGATGAACCCTACCAAGTGTAACCACCCTAAATTTTCTAATTAATAAAATAATATATGTATATATAAATACGCAATTTTGTAAGAATAGTAATACGTGAGGGTGACCCCTACTACGTTAGTATATTAAAAATTAGAATTTCTCGTAATAAATAAAATAAATTTGGTATTATAGAATAATAATAATAATAATAATGATTCTAGTGTTAATAATAAATAAAATAAAATAAAGTAAAATATAATATAATATAATAATAAATAATAATAAATAATTTAGTTATTAAAAAGATTATATAAAATAAAAAGTAATATAAAGAAAGAAAGTATTAATTAAATGAAAAGAAAAAAAAAAGAAAAAAAAAACCTAAGCTACAGAACCCTCAACCCGCTCGACCCGTACGCTCCTCTTATTCTCTATATATATACTTCATAACTTAACCCTAACACTAATCTAATTCCATGAATCTGTAGCCAAACCCTAGATCTACCCCTGCCCGACCTCCAGTGACGACACCCGATAGCCGCTGGCCGTCTACACCGGTCGGTCGACCGCCGACAACACCCTCCCCGCGCGCAGGCACGCGTGCAATAACCCCCTGCGACCCATATTTCATAGGTATTTATCTCTCTCATCTCCACATCTTTTTACGAACGGTTTATCCGTATACACTCACAACCTGACCCCCTAGGAATCCCTTCAAGTGGAACGAATTTTGGAGCCCCGGATTGATCGAAAAATCGACCGGAAGTTGGTCGAAAAACTGTTCGAAAACAGTTCAGAAATTCAATCCAATCGTCCATGTTCATGTCCAATTTTCCACCAACCCGTTTAATATTTTCAAAATCTAATTAAAAGGACTTCTTCACAATATGACCAAGATTAAATCTGTTCTTTTAGTTTTATTTAGTTTGCTTTAATTAATAATTTAACTTGTTCAAACATAACCAAAAACCATATTTTTTGAACCTGAAAACTTGCGATACGGAGTGCGCCCTGCCAAACCAGACCACCTCATCGTGTACCAATTACACCAAAAGGTGTGTATCGTATATGTGTGAACTTTTGCAGAAGCTGATTCAGACGTGTGTGCGCGTCAAAATCAACATGTATCGTAAAAAGTTCCCGTACACAACTTTTGTAAATAACCATCCTACTTTGTGTACGCTGGTCGGAATATGACAAAACTTGCTCTATTGGATTCGTGGTATCACTCTGGTCCTCTGACCCAAGTTTCGCGCGATTCTGAGGCAGTTGACCAAACCGCCTATTTGTGGGCCCATGAGTTGACTTGAAGGATATAATTTTGATCGGCTCACTGGAATCCAAAACTGGACATACTGTTGAGTTTATATCGACGTTTATAATTTTTTTGACCTATAATTTGTTCAATTTAGAGACTTTTATCTCTGTCACGTATTTTGGTGCAAAGTGGGCCACACATGGACTCCGCTTTGACCCAAAATTACTACTTTGCTCTTGTGTCCAAATTGGACGAAAAGGTAGTATTTTCTAGCTATCTCGCTGATTCTGGGAATGTTGATGATGTTTATTTCAGCATCCGGAGACGTTCAATTGGATAAAGTGGGTTATGATACTTGTACTTGACACTTAGACGTTTATATTACGCAGTTTTCCTGCCAGGCAAGTATACCTTGTCATTGTACTGTGATTTATATTCCATTTGGTACATGCATTTTATTTCTGTTATTTAGTTCATATATTTTAACTGCTATATAAACTGCGCGTCCAAGAATAACTTGGGTGCAACGACGGTGGCATCGTATTTTATCTTTATTATATATTATGCATGTTGACCTAATTTTACGAGACCACCCCATTATCATGAGGCATTCTTATGTTTTATTGTCCATGACACAGTTGTTATACGAGTGTGAGTCTCATGTAGAACACGTACTTGCATGACGGGCTGGCCATCTGTGTGTATAGGACGTACGACGGATAGGGATAACTGCTGATAGAATTGCATGATTAGAAGCCTTGGCAGTCATTAGAGATGTCATTGTGTCATGGGTATAGCATGAATAGAGCATGGGATGGAGAGAACAACAAGTAAGACGTTTGGGCTCCTTTGCACTTTTTCTTATGTAACTCGTAAGCTCCGCCGGAGATGCATGGTCAGATGACCCTTATATTATATATCTACAGGCAGCCTCTGACGTTCAAAAGATGTCAAGCTTTTTAGTCCCCTGATTCTTTGAGAGAATCATGCCAATCCAGATAGCCCATGTGTTGGAAAGTTATTCTCAAAGTGCATTCACATAGACGGTTAGGCGACCCTTGGATGTTTATTTTTAATACTTTATTGTCATGTTGTTTCTATATCTTGTTATATCCTGAGGACCTAGCCCACTTCCAGGTATAGACGGGCAGGATTATCCGCAGAAGTACGGACCCGGACCTGACGCTTCGTACCAGAATGAGGAGGTCTTACCTTCGGAGTACCACTGATTCTTTGCAGCTGATGGAGATTTTAGTTTATATTCTTTTATTAACATTTATCTTATAATGGAGTTTTGATCTCCTCTCATTTAGTTTTTGGTATAGTCGATTGGCAGTGGATTTATGTCCACCCGACTATCATTCTTTGATATTTCATATTTGAGATTCAATTATTTTTATATTTTTTTATTTTTGTTGTGGATGAGATATAAATTACGTGAGACTTGTGTCGACAATATATTACCACTTGTGGATTTGATATTCATATACAGCGTACGTATGTGTTACAATCTTCCAACACATTAGAGTTGTCGTATACATACGACTGGCATATTACGTATTCCTAGACCTACGTATTCTGGAACTGGGGCGTGACACCAAGTCCTTCCTGAGAGTCTCCAGTGATAAATTCATAGGTTTTATCATCACTTTCCGGGGTATTCACATAAACCCCGACAAGACCAAGGTCATCCTGGAGATGCATCCGCCAAGGAATCTCCGAGAACTCCACGGTCTCCAAGGTAGGTTGGCATACATCAAGAGGTTCATATCAAACCTCTATGGACGTTGTTGGCCGTTCACACAGCTTATGAAGAAAGTGTCTCCTTTGTTTGGAATGAATAGTGCCAACGAGCGTTCGAATACATTAAAGAATACCTATCAAACCCTTCTGTGTTGGTGGCCCCGGTCATGGGAAAGCCATTCCTGCTCTATTTATGTTGAATGTATCACTCTCTCGGTGCCCTGTTAACCCAGAATAATTATTCAGGCCACGAGCAGGCCATATACTACCTCAGCCGGATGATGGTTGGCCCAGAGCATGGGTATACCGCCGTCGAGAAGGAGTGCCTTGAGCTAGTATTCGCCATCCAGAAAACTTGACACTACGTGACTAGATAGACCATTCACGTAATTGCGTGAGTCAACCCACTCAGGGTCCTCATGACCAAACCTGGAGCACTCAGTTCCCGCTTGGCTGCTTGGGCAATACTATTATCTCCATATGATATGGTATTCGTCCCACAGAAGGCCGTCAAGGGTCAGGTATTGGCCGACTTTCTGGCAGCCCACCCGGGATCAGAAACCTCAAAGCTCTATGAATAGATTCCAGACGAAGTGGCAGACGCCAACTGTAAACCCCCTGATTTTTCAAATTTTTCAAAACTGGATTTTTCACAATTTTCTGGAATTTTCTGGAATTTTCTGGGATTTTCTGAAATTTAAAAACAGGGTTTTAATTATTAAATAATTTTTAATTGATAATAAACAATATTAAAATATTATAAAAATAATATTTTTGGATGTAAAATGAAAAACTGGACTTAGGGCAATTTTTCTGGAATTTATTGGGCCCCGGACCTATTTTTAAAACACCTAAAAACTAATTATTTATTTATTTATTTATTTATTATTTACTGTTATTTAAATACTTATTATTATTATTTTTTATACCGGCCCATGACCCAGCCCGCGGCCCATTGGGCCGGCCCGACCCAGCCCAGCACCTATCGGGTCGGGTCGGGTCTGTCAGCCACCCGACCCGCCCGCGCCCGTACCCGGCCCCCACTCTCTCCCCCACGACCCCCTCTTCCCCGACATTCGCGCCGCCTCCGCCGCCGGCGCAGCGCCGCCCGGCCAGCCACGCCACCCCCTCGCTCCGCCTTCATCGCCCCTCTCCCTGCCTCCTCCGGCCCCCATCCCCCTATAAAAACCCTAGCTCCGCCCTCTTCCTCCCCTAACCCGAATCCTATCTCCTCCGTCGACCTCCACCGGCGAACCCCCTCCGCCACAGCGCCGCCGTGCCCTCGCCTAGCTCCGCCTCGCCTCCACCGAGCCCCGGCGACCCCCTCCGTCTCCTCCACCTTCCTCCTCCTCCGCTGCCTCCGGCTCCCCCAACCCAGCGCAGCCGAGCGCCACCTCCGGCGCCGCCGCGAGTCCCCAGCCACGCCGTGCCGCCCCGCCGCGTTCCCCCAGCCCTTCGCCGCGCTGCCCCCGGCCGCCCAGCCGCCGTCTCCGCCGTCCCCGCCCTGAGCAGCCGAAACCCTAACCCTAATTCTTCCCTGTGTCCGACACGTGTCGGACACGGTTTGACCCTGATTTTTGGGTCCCCTTCAGGTGCGTGTAACTTTTTGTTCGTAGCTCCATTTTTTATTTCGCAAATTGCGTTGCGAAGCCTGTATGACCCTTTCGGTGCCCGGATAAACTGTTCGGGGCATCGCGTCCTGTGGTGATCGCACACCGCGATCCAAAAACAGGAAAAAACCAGACCCTGTTTCACCCCGGAACTAAGTACGCCCTGCCAAACGGGACGACTTGGTCGTGCGCGGTCTTCACAGATACGTGCGCCTCGTCGATACGGACGTGTGGGATTTCGCAAAAGCTGATTCGGGTGTGCGTGCACACCGGGATCAACGCGTATCCACGGACATCGCCCCGTATCCGACTTTTCTACAATTTGACCTAACTTTGTGTACACACGTCGGATCGAGACGAAACTTGCGCCATCGGACTCGTAGCAATACGCTGGTCCTGTGGGTCAAGTTTGGTTCGATTCTGAGAACGTTGACGAAATCGCGTGTCGTGGGCCCCACAGGCCCCGCTCGACGGGCGATTTTGTGATCGGCTCATCGGAATTCAATTCTGAAAGTTCCGTTGGATTCGTATCAGCGTTCCTGACCTGTTGACACTAAGTTTGGTGAATTTGGAGACCGTTGACCCTGACGCATTTTTCGGTGCAAAGCGGGCCCACCGGTGGACCCCGTTTTGGCCCGAAATTACCGTTTTTGCCCTTGTCTCCAAATTGGACCCTAGGACAGGCGTTTCTAGCTGATGGATATTTTCTGGATCTGATGGTGATGTTTGTTTCAGCAACCGGAGTACCGCCTGCAAATCCAGCTGAAGTCAGAACCGCAACTGGAACCGGAACCACAGGCAAGTGTACCTTGCCAAACCCTGCAGCTTGCTAATTATTTTCTGGACTTAATTATGCAATAGTGGGCAAGTAAAGCTTGCCAAATCTCAGTAATTCTTGACATAGTATTTTACTTGACTTATTGTGAAATTAAATATAAACTTGTTTCAACTGCTTAACCTAGGAAACGGGTGACGTGCTTAGTGTCCGATCATAGTCGGGTGCCAACCCCGTACGCGGGGTTGTGTAACGTCACATAGGCATGGATAATGAGACCCGATAATTCTCGTACTTGTCCTATCAAGTACACCAGAACCCAGGACACTTGACACTATTTCATGAGACAGAGTCTTCCTGAGACATTCAAGGTGATTCTGTATAGGATGCATAGACTTTACATTCTTAGACATTGGATTCATAGCTATCAAACTTGCTGTATTAGTTATAATCGTGCGTGACATGGACATAAGACATCGTGGACATGAGACGTGGGATTACATTGGGTGGGGAGAGACACACAGACTACAGGCTGATATTATATATATAAAACATAGTATATTTCAGAGTATAATTCATAGTTATTGCCGCTACCGGCTCCCCGACACAGAGCTTGTAGTGGCTTCAGCCTGAATTCTAGTGCTGCTCTCATATTGCATATCACTTAGCTGGTTACATAGCTTACCCTATTGTTTAATTATCTGCTGCACTGTATTTATTTTATCTTGTATTTTCTGTACCTTGCTGTCCCCTGAGGACCTGGATCCGGATTATGTCCCCAGGTACAGCTGAAGAGAACTACCCAGAGGTGTACGGTACAGGAGCACTCCTTGGAGCAGAACCAGGAACAGAGGACGAGATAGTGCCAAAGATTTCTCCTGAGCCCGGCTTCATCTACACAGTATTTCCATTTTAGTATTTTATTTCCTGTCTATTTTTCCTTAAATGTAACAGACATATTCTCGGATTATTTTCTGAGATAACCTAATTTGATATTGCATATTTATTTCTATTGCATTTATTTCCTGACATTAATCTGTGTTATTTCTGTGGATGAGATTAGAAATACCTGAGACTTGTACTTATTACTGCTAGACTACAGCTTAAGCATGTCCTGATGGATCCATTAAATTAGGTTGTCCATCGGTGCGTGCTGCTGGTCATTGCCACGCTTCTCCAGTCCCTCGGCATTTTGGGACTGGGGCGTGACATGGTTTTTGTGGTGGCCCATGCAGGTCTATGACTAAATTGTTCGATTTCAACTTAGGGACCGAACAGGCCTGCAATAAAAATAGGATAAGTTTTTAGGATCTCATCCACTTGCTTGAATCGTTTTTGATATCAGTATCGCATTCGAATAAATTTATTTGATTTGCATCTTGCCTTGATTCCTGTACGCCTCTTACTGGGTATTTTGGATACAGGAAAATGGACCCACAAGAATGCAATGAGACTCCCACCGGAACCCCACAAGCTACAGGTGTCACCTACGACGACGAAGTGACACCAGTCGGAGGAATTCTCATAACTCAACAGAGCCAACAGGCAGGTCAACCTACCTCCCGATTCTGACGCGATGATATTCTACCTCCGCCGCAGTTCGTTCTACCAACGCCCGTGTTCCCACCAGGACAGCCGCTCGACGGGCAGCAAATATTTCAAATGATCTACGCCATGATGCAAGCTCAGCAGCAAGTCCAACACGAGTCTCAGCGTCGCGAAGCTAATTTCTGGAGGGACAACATCGTAACTGTACTGGAGCAGGCCAACCTACCAGCTCGACGACCATCTACAGGCTCTATCACTGACTTCCGCCAACTGAAGCCCCACACTTTCTCGGGAAAAGAGGAGCCCACAGAAGTTCACGAGTGGCTCGCCAACATACGGCATCAACTTGAAGCAGCCGAGCTTCCACGAGAACGCTGGATGACTGCCGTCCGAATGCAATTGACGGACAATGCCCATCACTGGTGGCTATCCGAGGAGACACGGCTCGGACCAGACCGAGTCACTTGGGAGGAGTTCTTCAGACTCTTCCAGGAGATGTACATTCCGGCTATCGCACGATCCGAACTGCGGGACAAATTCAATCGCCTCACTCAGGACTCTATGACGGTGGAAGAGTACAACGCAGAATTCATTCGTCTGAGCCGCTTCGCCCCAACCCTGATCCCGACAGAGGAAGAGAAGGCCGAAAAGTTCTTCGACGGACTGAACTTCGAGCTACAGAGACTCATCGGATCCGTCGCACCTACCTCCTACTCAGACGTTCTCGCTGCAGCCCGAGGCATGGAACGCGTCACCAGGAGGGAGTCTCGCCACAAGCGGCCAATCACCTCAGCACCAGACAGAACATCACCAGAAGAATCTGTAAAGAGATCTCACACGCACCAGCCACCGAGGACAGCTTCGCAGACCCTTCCTACCTGTCACTACTGCGGCAAGATAGGCCATGTCGAGAAGGACTGCAGACGCAAGTTGGGATTGTGCCTGATTTGCGGCACCAATCAACACATAGCCAAGGACTGTCCCCAGCATCGAGATGGAGTACTGAGGGCAAACCAACCAGCTTTACCAGCACCGCGACCACCTCTGGCACCTCAAGCAGCACTCTTCCAGCAAGCTCAGCAGCAGTAGAGAAATCTACCTCAAGGACGAGGGCAAGCTTATGCGCTGACTGTGCAGGAAGCCGATGCGAGTAAGTGATTTATAGTTATCCGTTTTAGTCTTGTTGTAGTTCGTGCCCGTTGGTTCGTGACCTCAGCCCCAACCTAGTAATTTGTAACTGGTTAATAACAACCTGGTTTTCATAAAAGTTGTAGGTTTTTGCTTTAACTAAATTTTCCTGGAAAGTGTAAACTTTCAATTTTTAGGGAAACGGTATTTCCCCGAAGTCTCTTGTGATGTGTTTTCAAACGATGCTTGCGACTGCGTCATCTTTGTTGACCGGTTATTCTTTGATTGCGAGGACGCAATCCTCTTAGGGGGGGTAGATTGTAAACCCTCTGATTTTTCAAATTTTTTAAAACTGGATTTTTCACAATTTTCTGGAATTTTCTGGGATTTTCTGTAATTTAAAAATAGGGTTTTAATTATTAAATGATTTTCAATTGATAATAAACAATATTAAAATATTATAAAAATAATATTTTTGGATGTAAAATAAAAAACTGGACTTAGGACAATTTTTTTGGAATTTATTGGGCCCCGGACCTATTTTTAAAACACCTAAAAACAAATTATTTAATTATTTATTTATTTATTATTTACTGTTATTTAAATACTTATTATTATTATTTTTATACCGGCCCATGACCCAGCCCGCGGCCCATTGGGCCGGCCCGACCCAGCCCAGCACCTATCGGGTCGGGTCGGGTCTGTCAGCCAACCGACCCGCCCGCGACCGTACCCGGCCCCCACTCTCTCCCCCACGACCCCCTCTTCCCCGACATTCGTGCCGCCTCCACCGCCGGCGCAGCACCGCCCGGCCAGCCATGCCACCCCCTCGCTCCGCCTTCACCGCCCCTCTCCCTGCCTCCTCCGGCCCCCATCCCCCTATAAAAACCCTAGCTCCGCCCTCTTCCTCCCCTAACCCGAACCCTATCTCCTCCGTCGACCTCTACCGGCAAACCCCCTCCGCCACAGCGCCGCCGTGCCCTCGCCTAGCTCCGCCTCGCCTCCACCGAGCCCCGGCGACCCCCTCCGTCTCCTCTACCTTCCTCCTCCCCCGCTGCCTCCGGCTCCCCCAACCCAGCGCAGCCGAGCGCCACCTCCGGCGTCGCCGCGAGTCCCCAGCCACGCCGCGCCTCCCCGCCGCTTTCCCCCAGCCCCTCACCGCGCTGCCCCCGGCCGTCCAGCCGCCGTCTGCGCCGTCCCCGCCCTGAGCAGCCGAAACCCTAACCCTAATTCTTCCTGTGTCCGACACGAGTCGGACACGTGTCGGACACGGTTTGACCCTGATTTTTGGGTCCCCTTCAGGTGCGTATAACTTTTTGCTCGAAGCTCCATTTTTGATTCCGCAAATTGCGTTGCGAAGCCTGTATGACCCTCTCGGTTCCCGGACAAACTATTCGGGGCATCGCGTCCTGTGGTGATCGCACACCGCGATCCAAAAACAGGAAAAAACTAGACCCTGTTTTACCCCGGAACTGAGTACGCCCCGCCAAACGGGACAACTTGGTCGCGCGCGGTCTTCACAGATACGTGCGCCACGTCGATACGGATGTGTGGAATTTTGCGAAAGCTGATTCGGGTGTGCGTGCATACCGGGATCAACGCGTATCCACGGACATCGCCCCGTATCCGACTTTTCTGCAATTCGACCTAACTTTGTGTACACACGTCGGATCGAGACGAAACTTGTGCCATCGGACTCGTAGCGATACGCTGGTCCTGTGGGTCAAGTTTAGTTCGATTCTGAGAACGTTGACGAAATCGTGTGTCGTGGGCCCCACAGGCCCCGCTCGACGGGCGATTTTGTGATCGGCTCATCGGAATTCAATTCTGAAAGTTCCGTTGGGTTCGTATCAGCGTTCCTGACCTGTTAACACTAAGTTTGGTGAATTTGGAGACCGTTGACCTTGACGCGTTTTTCGGTGCAAAGTGGGCCCACCGGTGGACCCCGTTTTGGCCCAAAATTACCGTTTTTGCCCTTGTCTCCAAATTGGACCCAAGGACAGGCGTTTCTAGCTGATGGATATTTTCTGGATCTGATGGTGATGTTTGTTTCAGCAACCGGAGTACCGCCTGCAAATCCAGCTGAAGTCAGAACCGCAACTGGAACCGGAACCACAGGCAAGTGTACCTTGCCAAACCCTGCAGCTTGCTAATTATTTTTTGGACTTAATTATGTAATAGTGGGCAAGTAAAGCTTGCCAAATCTCAGTAATTCTTGACATAGTATTTTACTTGACTTATTATAAAATTAAATATAAACTTGTTTCAACTGCTTAACCTAGGAAACGGGTGACGTGCTTAGTGTCCGATCATAGTCGGGTGCCAATCCCGTACGCGGGGTTGTGTAACGTCACATAGGCATGGATAACGAGACCCGATAATTCTCGTACTTGTCCTATCAAGTACACCAGAACCCAGGACACTTGACACTATTTCATGAGACAGAGTCTTCCTGAGACATTCAAGGTGATTCTGTATATGATGCATAGACTTTACATTCTTAGACATTGGATTCATAGCTATCAGACTTGCTGCATTAGTTATAATCGTGCGTGACATGGACATGAGGCATCGTGGACATGAGATATGGGATTACATTGGGTGGGGAGAGACACACAGACTACATGCTGATATTATATATATAAAACATAGTATATTTCAGAGTATAATTCATAGTTATTGCCGCTACCGGCTCCCCGACACAGAGCTTGTAGTGGCTTCAGCCTGAATTCTAGTGCTGCTCTCATATTGCATATTACTTAGCTGGTTATATAGCTTACCCTCTTGTTTAATTATCTATTGTACTGTATTTATTTTGACTTGTATTTTCTGTACCTTGCTGTCCCCTGAGGACCTGGATCCGGATTATGTCCCCAGGTACAGCTGAAGAGAACTACCCAGAGGTGTACGGTACAGGAGCACTCCTTGGAGCAGAACCAGGAACAGAGGACGAGATAGTGGCCGAAGATTTCTCCTGAGCCCGGCTTCATCTACACAGTATTTCCATTTTAGTATTTTATTTCCTGTCTATTTTTCCTTAAATGTAACAGACATATTCTCGGATTATTTTTCGAGATAAACTAATTTGATATTGCATATTTATTTCTATTGCATTTATTTCCTGGCATTAATCTGTGTTATTTCTGTGGATGAGATTAGAAATACCTGAGACTTGTACTTATTACTGCTAGACTACAGCTTAAGCATGCCCTGATGGATCCATTAAATTGGGTTGTCCATCGGTGCGTGCTGCTGGCCATTGCCACGCTTCTCCAGTCCCTCGGCATTTTGGGACTGGGGTGTGACACCAACGTCACCTCACACGAAGCATTTTGGCGAATGTTCTTTGACGGTGCTTCAAGAGTAGGACCCAAAGGCAATATCATCGTTGGAGTCAGGATAGTGTTAATATTCCCATATGGCCTTGTCATCAATTGCGCATACTCTCTCACGCAGCCATGCTCCAATAATATGGTGGAATATAATGCCCTAATCATCGAGCTCCAGCTCGCCAAACAAGTCAGAGTAGAGTACTTGGAAGCCTACGGTGATTCTCAGCTACTCGTCAATCAAGTTCGGAAAGTATATGAAGTCTGAAACGAAGGTTTGATCTCCTACCACCAAGCAACAAACAGCATCATCGTGAACTTGGAGATATTTTTTATTGAGCATGTCCCTCGGTTGAAAAATATTGAGGCGGACGCTTTAGCCAGCCTTGTTGCTTTCTTGGCAGTCCCAGACAACACCTATCAGCTAATCACGATGATCGGTCAAGAGCTGGTCTATCCTAAAAGCAATCTATGCTTATGCCTCAGCTATGCAGTGGAGGTCGACATCGATGCTCAAGATTGGAGGCTTCTATTCATCGACTACGCTGTCTATGAAGTCCTTCCTGAAAACCCAAAGGAAGATACCTCAATCAGAAGACTCTTCCTTCATTTCTATTATGACACGGAGACCAAAATATTGTACCATCGGTCCTATGATGGCCTTCTGCTCCGATGCTTGTCAAACGCTGAGGCAAAACAAGTCCTCTGAGAAGCTCACGACGACGTCTGTGGGGCACATCAACCAGGTTCGAAGCTACATGACCGTCTTAGGAGAATAGGCTACTATTGGCCGACTATAGTAGTAGATGTTATCGATTACGCAAGAAAGTGCCAAGCATGCCAAATCCATGCAGACTTCATCCACCAGCCATTTGAGTTCCTACACCCAAAGATAGCGTCTTAGCCATTTGAGGCATGGAGAATGGATATCATCGGGCCAATCAGTCCGCCTTCATCAAAAGGGCATCGATTCATCCTGGCGACCACCGACTACGTCTCCAAATAGTCGAAAGTTGTTCCGCTCGCTGAAGTCAAAACAACAAACGTGATTAACTTTGCCAAGCATCACATCATATATCACCTCGGCTTGCCGCATAGGATCATCCACGACAAAGGTCCACAGTTCGCAAGCCACGCCTTCTATCAGTTTTGTGACAAGAAACGAATCCAAAATATAGCTTCTATGGCATACAACCCCGCAACAAACGGTCTGGCAGAAGCGTTCAACAAAACTATCATCAAGCTCCTCAAGAAATTTGTGTCTTCCAACAAACGCGACTGGAATGAGAAGCTAGGTGAATGTCTTTGGGCCTACTGAACAACAGCCCGGACAGCTGCTAGGAGTACGCCATTCTCCTTGGTGTACGAAAGTGAGACGGTACTCCCGCTGGAGATCCAAATCCCTTCACTATGAGTATCTCTCTCCAACCAACTAACCACAGACGACAACTACCATTGATGGTTACATTAGTTAGAAGCACTCGACGAGAAATGACTCTTAGCTCAATAGCGTATAGAGTTGTATCAAGCGCGTCTCTCTGGAGCCTTCAACAAACGGATAAAAGAGAGAACGTTTCAAGTGGGTGACCTCGTCTTAACAGTAAAAAGACCGATAGTTATGACTCACAAGTCGGCCGACAAATTCCAATCTAAATAGGAGGGCCCGTTCTTTATGGAAATTGTTTTTTCCAACGATGCATACCGGCTAGCAAAACCCAACGGCGACTTGCTCATGTTGCCTATCAACGACAAGTTCCTCAAAAAGTACTACGTCTAAATTAGACTGGTACTCCTCTATTAACAAACTACATCGTATCTCCCTGGGCGCTGGTTCATGTCCATATTATCTCTGGACTATCATTCTAATATACTACTCCGGCAGAGTCTGCCATGTCTATATTACCTCTGAGCAAACTTTTCGGCCTTGACCATCGATCATCACGTCCATATTACCTCTAATATTGATTGTCTTACAACTTATCACCCATACCCAATCCAGAGTATGCCCGCGGTGTTAAGTCCACAAAAACTGCCATGTCCATATTAGCTCTAGCGGGGCTTGTCTCAAACCTATTACTTGCATTAACGTGCGCAAAAAGTAGTGGCTCCATAAAATATATCACGTCCATATTACCTCTGATAGGGTTTGTTTTCGAATCTATTACTCGCACCCCAAGTGCGTAAAAGGGTAATAGGTCCACCAAAATCTCCCAACGGGATATCCTTAAAATCCACAAAACCTATCACGTCCATATTACCTCTGATAGGGTTTATTTTTGAATCTATTACTCGCACCCCAAGTACGCAAAAGCGTAATAGTTCTACCAAAATCTCCAAGTAGGGTATCCTTAAAATCCACAAAATATATCACGTCCATGTTACCTCTGATAGGGTTTGTTTTTGAATCTATTACTCGCACCACAAATGCATAAAAGGGTAATAGGTCTACCAAAATCCTCCAGCGGGATATCCCTAAAAAGCTACGGTATGGTACTATATCCATATTATCTCTAGTACAATACCCAAAAGTCCACAATATACAAAATTCTAAAAAAAAAAGACTTATTGGATTAATATTCAAGATCATGAGTACATATGATGGAAATTCATTACATTCAAAGGGTTTTCATTAATATTCAAAGGTCTTGAGTACATGTGAGGGAAATCCCTTTTAAGGATTTCCATGAGTTCTCTCCAACAAGAACCTCTCCCATTAAAATGCGCCCCCGTGGTATTTTTGCCACGGACACAGGTGGGCCCAACAACAGAGCTCAAGGCTTTCTGTCTCATCACTCCACAGTACAAATCTCAGTATATGCAATCCATACTGATCGGTAGCAAGGGAAGAGAAGGAGCAGACGCTCTACAAACAGACAGGAAGACCGACGACAGGAATGGCAATTAATCCAAATCCTGTCATTTTTGCCACGAGCCCTCAACCGATAGCAAGCCGCATAAAGGGAAGAAATATAGCTAGCATGCTGCATAAACAAGGAAGACTCAGCGCATGATACAGGATGTTCATCCTTGTCTCCTGGATTAATCCTTGTCGAACTGTCCTCGTCTTCGGGATCAATCTTAGGCGAACCGTCCTCGTCACCTCGATTAGTTCTTGACGAGGAACCGCCGCATAAGGTTAACATTCTCTTCGAATAACAGGTGTTATGATATCCTTCCATGATCCACTATTAGTATCACAAGCAAGGAAAAAACCTACAAAAAGAAGGCATGCATCAGACTCAGCGAAGGTTGCATAAAGACACAGCGGCCGCATACTGCTGCCCGGCCGCAGCAACACACGACGGAGTCGGCACGCGCGAGCAAGAGAAGGTCATCCATGTGGTCGAGCCAAAGATAGAGCTTTGCACGCATGAAAGCAGACAACCCCCCCCCATACACACACACACATGCGACCATATAAAAATTTGGCGCGCATGTTACAGAGGAGTGCTCGTTCATACGGCAGAAGACTGCATAGGCCCAAGATGAGTCTCTTGCAGCAAGACGGTATAATAGTGCCTTTGTGTCCTTTACAGCTCAGTGTGATAAGGGCGGAACTAGCCTACCTCCAAGCAAAATATCCAGATCAGGAGGCCACAGAGCGAGACCACCCCTGATAAACTCTTCGACGAGGAGAGTCGCAGCATTCGACATCCTTTATAGGAAAAAGAGGAAATGAAGCAAGGAGATAAAAGTTCTCTCTCCCCCTGACAACCAATTTATAGGCTCCAAAACCACGTGAAGGAATCGAGACAATGAACCGAGCGGTTAATGATATGAACCTGACACCTCGATCCGTGTGATCCACTTTTTCTTCTCGAAAATTGATTCCTTGAGCTCCGTATCAGAAGACGGCACAGAATCCCAAGAGATCCGCACAAAGATTTGACAGCATGGCAGAGCCCTCCATGCGACAACTTCTATATGCGTCAACCTGACGAACTTAGCAGAAAAAATGGACAGTGAATGCGTGCTGATTTCATACTTCTTATTCAAAGTATTACAAACTTAGCCAAGTCTGAAAACTTTGAAGGGGGTCTTGTAGAAGCATGAAAAATCTCTCCAAGCGATCCAGTTTACAGTCAATAAATAAGCAAGAGATGCATAACAAGGGTGGACGCATAATACCCTCGGATACATGACGTCCCGAGACACATACCGCCCTTTGACACATCGTCCCTACAGTCACATCAGAATATTTATGACTTTGACAAAACAGACAGTCATCCTGACCGCCTCAAATTCTGCACCGATAATTGGAATCCGTGCTGACGACTTCGTCATAATTACTTTTGGCAGTATACAGCTGTTCAAACGCCACAAATACAGAAGACAAAAAAAATCCATGTGTCTCCGGCCTAAAGAGTCCCAGACTCTATGCTTTCTATGCGTCTCTGGCCCAATACGTTCCAGACTCCATGTGTTCCATGTGTCTCTGGCCCAATGCGTCCCAGACTCTATGCGGTCCATGCGTCTCTGGCCCAATGCGTTCCAACTAACAAGATCTTTCTGTTACAACTAAAGAGATCTTCATGCAGTTGGTGTGGGCTACGCGTCCAAACGTCCAAGTCATGCATACAACGGGCTAAAACGACCCCGAGATCTCATCAACAGTAAATTTTAACCAAGCTAACATGGCAGCTTCACCGTGACATGCGGCTACAGTTGCAAATGCATTCTGTTTAGAGAGCCCTATGCGGTCATCAAAAAGGGGCACATGCGGCATCCATAGCATGCAGCCACAGAACAACTATAAATAACAGGGTACTACCCCCATGCAAGGGACTGGCTAGCTATCTGCGAATTAATATTCAGGCAAGAGAGAAGAGCTGTTGCATCGGATTGTCCACGGAGTAAAGAAAGTTGCTATACTCCTAACCCTCCATTGTTACCTCCCAGAAAATAAATTTGTACTTAGATTGTCTTCTAGGACTCTTCTTTGTACTTTCTCACCTATACATTAGTATCATAATACATGATCAGGATATGAGGAGTATTCTAGTAGCAAGAGCCAGAGTATCTCAAGTATTATGGAAGTTTAGACAAACATTTTAGTAACTAGTATAATAGTATAAAGGAGAGGCGTGAGTAACCTGGTATGAGGATGTCATCTAAAGTGCCATATAAGAGTTGGTGCCTTGTGTAGACAGTAACAAGATTTGAGTAGGCATCCTATTGGGGGTATTCAAGATGGACAAGGGTGAATTAATAGAACACGTGATTGAAAATGTATACAAGTGTTCCTTGTAAGAGAATGGTTAAGAAATTTTTGGTGATTACAAGAACTAAAATAGATAAAAGAGGTAGTATCTTAGCGGTATTTTGTATAGTATCCTAGGTAGCAAGTGCCAGTGAGTTAAGTATGTCTATGACCTGGAACCATAGTATATCACTAGTATTTGGTAACCCTGGGTATTAAAATATCTTGACTAGGTTGATGATTAGTGAATGCTTAGTGTGAGATAAACTAGGTCACCGGTGGCATAGCAGATTATCCCATACCAGCAGAGGGAGACACCCCAGCGGGGCAAGGCTTTTTTTACAATGAGGGTCAAAGGACCAATGTTACAGGTGTTGGGTTAGTAGGTTTTGTTTCTTTTCATCTAATTGATATGTATGATACCTGGTGGATTATAGCTGCCTTAGTGATTTGTGCTATGGTATATGGAAACCTTGATAAAGACTGAAACTCATGATAGTTGGAGATTATATCCAAGTATGGTTGCTCTATCAGTAGAATGGTAGGATTGTATGTTATAAGATAGGACTTTCATAGACCCTGATTGTTGGGAGTTTGACCGTAGTAAAATTTTTACGAATAGGTTATGACTAGCCCAATAGAGAGAGGTGAGGGTTTTAATTTCGAGGATAAAATTTTGCTAAGGGGGTAGACTTGTCACTACCATTTTTCATGAGAGGGTTATTTTTGTCTTTTTTCAATTATTGATAATATTGTTAATATTGGCATTTCAAAACTTTATTATATTAAATGGCATTTTATAATTATTTAGTTATTGTGCATGTTATGTATTATTTATTGTAGTATTTAAAATATTATTAGCATACTACATTATATTTTGGACTTTTATTAATGGACCTAACTAGACTAGACTTGACTCTTGAACCAACAATTTATTAGTTTAGACTTGAGCCCAACATCTTAGCCATTTTATTAAGTTGGTGATTTAATTAGTCAAACCATTAGGAGTAGAACCTTCCTCCTTAATCATTTTCTTCATGACAAGCCCCAAAGGGCATTCATAAATTTTTATATTTCTTGTTAGCCAAGCATGTGGCCTACCTATATGGAGAGGAGTAATTTTTCTCTCCTCTCTTCTTCCATCCTAAAATTCTAGATCTAGAAATTTCCTTCTCAATTTCTTTCATTCCCTACATCAAATCCCTACCAAATTCTCTTTTCAATCCTTCTCTAATTCGCCATTTGAGACTTTTGATCAAGGAGAAGGCAAGGATCTACAAGGAGGTGAAGAGTGCACAGTTGAGGGCTCTTTGCATCGAATTGGAGACTTGCATTAGAAATCCATCTCCCAATAGGTAGAATTCATAATTTTTTTCTAATTAGACTCAAAATATATAGTTTAATCATTAGGAACCACCTATGGCTTAGGGCTACCCATAGGAACAAGAACTAGGTTCATATGACCCCTATTGTGAATGTTATTGTGTGTTTTGTGCCCAATTTAGGAGAAATTTGAGATTGGTGCACCATGTGTTTGTCAATGGGTCTAGTGGACAAAATTGATATGTGTTTGGTTGTATAAGACTAGTATCGTTTTTATAATTGGATACGTGTAGGCCGTGTTATGATAAATTGGTGATACGGATTGATTTGGGAGTTTTCACTTCGACACAGGAGGTTGCACATGTCATATTGTGATACGGACATGTAGATGAGTAGCTAGCACTTTGAATTGCCTTTAATTATGATATTAGACTTGTTCATAACCTTTGTGGTGATTTGGGTGATGTTTGGATAGAGTAGCAAGGGTGTATCACAACGGTATCATATAGCTAGTACTGTAATATTTGGGTGATGCACCCCTTATGATTGTGAAATTTCCTATGGTGTGTGTGGGTGGGTTATAAGAGGGTGTGTGTGTGTGTGTGTGTGTGTGTGTGTGTGTGTGTGTGTGTGTGTGTGTGTGTGTGTGTGTGTGTGTGTGTGTGTATATATATATATATATATAAGTGTGTGTATATATATGTAGATATACGTATATATGAGCTGTGTTGTACGTACTTGTGTTTAGAAGGGATTGTGATGACAGTAAGATGAACTCAGGGAGCAACAGTGTGTGTTATTGTTGTTGTTGATGTTGTAAATTTGGGGATGTTGACATTGTATTTTAGGTGTGTGTTATATATACTTGTGGGTGTGATAGTTTGGTTGTTAGTATAGTGTTGGACTGTGTTATAGGAGGCAAGTGACCATGTATTGACAATCAGTGGGTGCTTTGGACTTGGACTTGGACTTGGACTTGGACTTGGGCTTGGGCTTGGGTAGGAAGGTGCTCAGGTGAACTCTGGTTATTAGAATAGGGATAGTTGCCTGTGCAACAAGGATTCTTTACTACACTTCATAGCAGCTGAATGGATGTAGTAGCATCAGTGGCAACTGCCACCTACAGGCTTGAGCTACATTGGTGCACTCGTATCAACTAGGCAAGGTCCTCGAGTGCAGGAAAGGAAGAGATGTTCAGACCAGTGTGTATGGGTGTGCTGGTTTGTGTTCCAGATATGGGTGACTGTGTATCCAGGGAGTGTAGGCAGTAAGTATTGGGGAGCAGAGGTTGTGATACAGTGTGGTCAAATGTTAAGTCTAGATTTTAGTGTTAGTGTGTTAGTATGCACATTGAGAGTATCAATAGATAGTGGTGTAGGTGGGTGATACTTGATATATCAATGGGGTGTCTAAGTATTGAGCATGGTGTTGAGGGTTAGGTACACATGATACCAGGTTGGTGAGAATGAGTATCCTAATTGTGTATCGAGTGAGGTATTGTTGGACTTGGTTAGGTATTTGGTATAGAGATATTAGTCGATACCAAGGTAATTAGTATTGGGTAGTTAATAGATTAGTGCTATTAAGTATTAAGTTATATTTGATAGCTAAGGTATTATCAATATTGGTAATCATAAGTTTATAGAGTGTAGTAGTGATACTAAGTATTTAGATAAATAATGACTTGTATAGGGTAACTTATTACCTAGTGTTAATAGATAGTGTAAGTTAAATATCGATATTATTACGTATCATAATACCTAGTTTTAGCTAGTATAGCTTGTATTATCAAGATACCAATCTTGAAACCTAGCTATAGGCTAATACGACCTAGAAATGGCTAGTTTGACTATTTTGACTTAGAATTGACTTTAAGACCTAGATTTTGACTAGTTTAACTTGTTTATTATTCTAAAACCTTGTATTGATGTAATATTTTATATTTAGGTCTTTGAGGCACCATTTTGGACATCGTTGATATTGTTCACTGGATTTCAGGCGAGTACATTCTCTGACAGTTTTTCGTTTATGATATCCTCTATGTTTCTTGTATTTAGTGTAGATATCCTTGATTTTCCTGACACATGGTTTGGCAGATTGGTATTCTTGGATCCCGTTATGAGATATTATTCCTGGTAGTTCTGGCATATTTCTTGTGCGAGCCCATTGTTCTTGTATATGTGTGGACACTGATTCATGAGAGAATTATCGCCCTTCTTATGTAATCCCGTGTCATAGCGTGTAATGAATTAGATCCACTATACCAGTTGGGGACGAGTAGTATTTAGTGTAGATATGTGATCATACCCCGCAGTTCTTGTTCTCCTTGCATAGTGTTACTTATACACCGCACGTATGATTAACCAGGCCCGTGGTTCTTGAGCAGTACCTAAGTCGATCATATGTTGTCACTAGTACTCACTCACTTAGATAGTTGTATCTCTTTATTTCCATATATGATGTTCGTAGCTCTTGTATGTATTTCTCGTATTTTCTTATTTCGGTATATTCCTGTCATGCTCTATTCATTTGGTATATGCTCTCTATTTACTGTTACATAGTTTTTTTATATATAACTGCTGTTAGAGGTGTACTTTGCTCCAATCCTGACTGGATAATATTTTTCAGTGATTATTGTGCTCTCTATTTCGGAATCTCAGAATGGTGCCTTAGACTGGACTGCTATTACCATATGGACTTGAGGTGGGTTTTTTAGAGTTCTAGTTAGTGTTTCTTTCCATATCCTGCCTAGTTCTTTTCTTGTAGAATATTATTGATTAGCTTTCATGTTCATTCTTCTTTTAGATTATTGTGATTGAGTACATGATAGAACTAGTTGTATTAGTATGATTGATAGTTAACCTAGATAGTGTTCTACCATCGATGATGCGGCATAGGCTGGACGTACCCATGTTCTCGTACCCTTACATCGGGTGTGGGTCGTGACAGAAGCTATCGCAAGCCCGTCTCTAGTTCTAATATCATTTTCTATTTGAACGCATGACTAATTCTAAATAAGGATTTTTATCCCTCAATAATTTTCGAATCAAATTTTGGCTTTCTCTAAAAAATTTGACAAAGTTCCTTTTATACTTCATGATTTAAAAACCCGTCGACAATATAAATCACATTCTGAGCAACCCTTCATTGAATTATATGTTTATAATCCCCTTCGGTGGATAAACTCGCACCAAAATTCCAAACAGAGACAAATATTTCCATAAATTAATTTCTATATTTTCTGAATTAATTATGACAAGCTAGATAATACAAGTAGGAAATGTGTGTGTAGAAGTTTATGTCCATAGCATGCATTTATCTAAATATATTATTGTTCTATTCCAATGTTATTCATGTGAATCATGAACTAAGAACCTCAAAATACCAAATTTTTTCCTCTTTTGAATTAATTAATTAGCCAAGAGTATAAAAGATATACAAGCATAATTAATATAAGAACTATTTCCAAAATAGAACCAATTCATATATCTATGATTCTTCTATAGTTCAATTTTTCATACACAAAAGTATTAATTTCCTAAGCCTTTGGCCTATAGGGAACTAAATATATCTACTTTGTCCTAAGGAATATGCTTATGATAACCATTACTATTAGTTTTAAGATATTTTTTCTAAACAATCAAAGCTTTATTTTCTCTCATAAAAGCCAAATTCTTACATTCTAGACGTTAACTTTTAAAAAGGTTTTCCATTGTGACACGCTCACTAGTGTGAAAATGTTGATAAAAGCCTACTTGTCTCTTTAAAAATCATTAAGAAGTGGAAATCAAACTTTATAAAAAAAATGTTCTCATTATTTCTTAGCACATACTAAAACTTGTAAATGGATTATACCATAACAAGTAAATGTTTGTAGTAATACTTATAATGCTATGTTCATCTTTATTTTCAAATTTAAGATATAAGAGTGTGAGTATCACACTTTGACACTCATCTAATCAATCGAATCTATCATATTCTAATATTCGGAGAATAAATTATATATATATATATATATATATATATATATATATATATATATATATATATGTCATCTATTACTATATTCATGCATTTGAGTTAGTGTATGAGTGTTTAATGCCGTCCTTATCACAACAATATTATATATAATTTAGTTCTTGGGCATGGAATATTGTGACCTATCATTCAATATTGTTGTGATAAGGATGGCATCAAACACTCATACACTAACTCAAATGCATGAATATAGTAATAGCTTTATATATATATATATATATATATATATATTGCAACTATACCCCAATAGCACCGCACCGCATCTGTACCCGACCCGAACCGTACTCGACTGCTCCTCACAAATTAATTCTCCAAAGGGAATTAATATGCGTCCCATGTTTCTCCAACCAGCAACCTTATGGGGGTTATACCTTACTCTAACCACTTGAGCTAGAGGTAAGGTAAAAAAATTATTCATAACTGATAAAAGAATACATGTCATGTATACATCAATCCATACTCTATCATATTAATTCATTTTGTGATACATGAAACTAAAGAGTGCCCCCCCTCTTGTAATTTAATATCCGGCTTAATGATGCATATAGCTCACTGTTTCGAGGTCCTCGAATCCTCAAATATGTATTAATTTCGTTGACGCTAAATATGCCATATTGTACACGAAGCCGAATTTTGGCCTCTTTGTACATGTTCCCCTTTGTGACGTAAAATATATATCCCTTGGATCATACTATGCAAAGCCCTCTCCTGGGAAACTAGCAAGTCGAGTTTTCGTTGTTGTGAATCCCAAACCTCAGCGCTAAAAGTGCATTGGAACATAATATGATATGTTGTCTCCTCTAAAAATGCGCACAACCCATACTTCTGACCATCAAACTAATGCCCAAATCGAATCAACCGGTCCATTATTAACAACCTTCCTTCCAAAGCCATATACATATGCAATTGAAATTTTACTGCTACCCCCCTTCATCTAAATGAAGTCAGCCCACACTATAGAGGGAAAATTCTATCATAACTCATCATGTGTTGTACTGGAAAAAAACCTGCTTGTAGCACATATCCCTAACTTCTAGTAATCTATCCCTCTAACTGTATTAATAGGAACATGCTTAATATCATTTGAGAGTAGCTGGCCCACCCTCCTAAATAACATTTTCTATTGACCGTTAGTAAGCAACTCCTCCATACCTTAGTGAACCAAGCTGTTCACAAACATGCCAACCCAATCGACCAATGACACTCTGATGAGCTATCAACGGGTCCCTCAGAGATCGGTTGAGAAACCATTTCATATGGCTCCTGTCAAATATAGTTTAATACGAGCATGCTACTTCAAAATGGATATAAAGATAACTAAATAGTTATTATTTATCAATAGCCTCCAGAAAATTATTCCCTCGATGCATACTTATTCTTCATCCATGTCAACCACAAGGAGTTGCCTTCCAAATATTGCCATGTTAGTTTAAATATATACTCACCCTCAAAGCCACCAAATATCGAAGACCGACGTCCCCTTGGGACGACAAAGCTTCTTCCAAGATATAGTATGTATACCTCCCCGCTAAATAAAATTGGCGCACATGTGTTCAATCATTGTATAGTATTGGTTGATAAGTATATTATTTTCTATAACAATAAGAAAATATAATTTTTGTTTGTTCTTGTAGAAGCATAGAAAATCTTATGCACTTAGGGGTATTTTTGGATCTATGTGCATGGGCCAGTAGAGGGCTAGGGTTCCTGAGAAAGGGTACATACACAGGAACAGATATCCAAGTACCTATGTAGAATCAAGTGTACAAGTACCTACGCAGGATCAAGTAGTCGAGTGCCTATGCGTGCGTAGTGAGGAAAGCGAGAAAACTATTCAAATTTTTGCATTAATGACAAAAGGCATTGAAGAACATGCCCTGACATATATTCCTGATGTTTCTCGTGTCGTGAAACATATGGATGTGATAGAGAACGAGGCATTGGCAATGATTATGTCACTATAATGATAGCACTTTATTACTTTTCTGCAGGGGAGTACCATGTGTCAGCCTGTGCAGGTTATTAATTGTCATCTCTATGCAGGGTACTGCAAAATCCTTTGTAAAAGTGACGAATTACTATGCATATGTCGTTGATTTCTCTCTCCTCATAAATGCACAGTTATCAGACGAGTGTTTTAAATTTTGAGAAAATCTAGTATATTTAATACCTAGATTTGTCGTGCATTTCGAATTTCAAAATGATAGTTGTCGTATTAAAAGAGATTTAATATATTACTTATAACTGATGCTACGTGTCATACATATCGCATTCTGCACAGGCATTTGGATCCAATTCCTATGGATAGTAAATACGACTGTCCCTGTGAATGAGCAAAATAAAAAAATAATGCATTTTGCTTGTTTCCTGAGCATAATTTTAAAAGTTGGTTGTTACAGTACAAATAGTTATAAATACCTCATTATTTATGCTACTAAGAGACATGGGAAGCTTCAATACTTGTGCCAGAACCTACTAGTTGTTGTTCTTTCATCCTTTACGGTATTGTGAGCCAAAGTTAGGAAGTTTTTTCCATCTTCGCATTGGATATCAAAGGAGTAAAGAAGTCACGTGCCGGCTCGATCTCTATCGCCACTCTTCCCATATTTATTTCTTTGTTTTTCTACTTAGAAATTATTATTGTAAGCTTTATAAGAAAGCATTCTTTTTATTTAGAAAGTAATAACAAGTTTTAAAATAAAATATTATTTTCTTTTTATTAGGGCAAATAAAATGATGACTTTGTTGGGGACGACTTTCTCCATCGACGAGAAAGTTGTGGCACAATCCGATGTTGCGCTGATAGAAACAACACAAGAGATGTTGGTCGTCGAGTTCGACCAATAAGCTTTCAAAGACATGATCTCGGATGGATGCTCAAGCCCTTCACCGATCGTGAAACCAAGGAAGACTTGCAGGACTTGGATACACAAGCCTCAATTCTTCTACCCCAACGTTGTTGATGACAAGGGAAATGATGTGTTCGCATATGGCATGTGGCATGAGGACTTACTCATCGACAATGCCCTCAAGGGCTTCCTATCCATGACTTCATAGAAAACATCCTTGTCTCCGCTAGTGTGCTCACTAAGGAAAGAAGGTTGCGATGCTCTAGCAACAGAACTTGCATATGTCAAGTCGACCTTGGCAAAGGAACTTAATAGGACGCTAATCATTCTATTGCAAAGTTCTTACCAAAGTCCTCGTATGCTCAGTGCCACATATAAGGCAATTCGGAGAAAAATCATGTTCTTTATCACAAGACTCGCAAGCAATAGTATCAGCATACAAGTCAGGAAGCTGCCTCCAGAAATGCAGTTACTACGCGGAAGCTCGTCTGCACAAAGATTTTGAAGTTGGAGCTATTGTTGTTGTAGACTCCAATAATAAAAAATTTCAAGACATGTATTATGTCTTACGACATGCAAAACTGTGTGCACAAAAGTGGGCAATTGCTCGAGCCGTATGCGTCCAAGCAGATGACAGCGTGCATCTAAGCATAGACCGAAAGAAATAGCAAACCCATATGATACTTCTCCGCAAAAAGGATGGTAAACTCTACCGAGTGGAGAACGTATGTGCAAAAAAAAATACGGCTGTCTAAACGAGAAATAGGATGGAAACTACTAAATCGAGCATGCATGCAAAAAATTTACACACACATAATTTGATCCAGTAGCAGAATAGGATATCTTCTTCTTCTCTCGATCTACGCAATATGGAAGATAATGGCCTTATAGATCGCTATGGGACACCTCTGACAGAACCTTCGGTACAAGCAAACTAGGAGGTGGATGACAACCATGGCTCAGTTGCTCATCTCCCCAATCTTTTGAATATAGGGATGGACCACATCCAATAATATCAGTTGCCCCGCCAACTGTTGCCTAATCAACTGTTGTCCCATAAACAATCGACACTCAACATCCAGAAGCCATTCGTGTATTGGAAGCTTGCGTGGATTCTGTCGATAATAGGAAGAACCTCCTGAAACTAGGTGTACAACAGCCATACACAATTGAATGGAATAATGTAGTATGCCCACTTAACTTTAAGCCACAATCCTTACAAACATTTGACGGACTTACATCTCCTCGTCAACATTTGTGGTATTTTAGTACACAGATGTTTCATATTTTGAGGAACGATGCTCTCCTAACTAAGATGTTCGTTGGAACCTTAAAAGGGATGACATTTGAATGGTTTTAGATTTTGCCAAATAACTCTATCAAGATTTCTAAAGATCTAGAAAGAATATTTTTATCCAGGTTTTATGAAGGTTAATTAGATGTCGACATGTCTAGCCTAATCTCCATGAAACAGAGAGAAGAAACCGGCAAATGACTTTATTGAGCATTTTTGACGGCTAGCTCTCGAGTTACCTCTGGTTGTCCCATCAATCATATTGATGGATACTTGCAGACATAACCTCCTTCTAGTGGTTAGATTTTGATTGAGAGCGGCTAAGATCGATTCTTGGTCAACGCTTATCAGAAGTGTTAAGAAATTGGTAGCCGATTCAGAGATGGTCAGGTTTAAAAGGCCCAACTCTGATGATAGGGGCAAGCCCCCCCCCCCCCCCCCAGAACAACAACAATGCCAATCGCAACAACGACAACAAAGGGAAGAAGTCCCATATTGTTGATGTCTCGACAACCGCTTCTCAATTAAAATAAAAGGGTCTGGACAATCTGAGGTTGCCTTAGACGTACACCCTCTGAGGAAGATACTACATACAAGTGGATGATATGCCACAGTATCCATGGTTGACCATATGATGCACGAAATCAGAATCATTTTCCTCATATTGTTCTATATATTTAATCTAGTTATTAAACCCTTATGATTCATGTGGAACCCGTGTCATGGACACATGACCATTCTTTCTACATATATTACCGGAGTACGGGTATGCTGGTGTGAATTCTTGTTAGTTCATGATGGTTCCAACCTGAATTCATCCTGAGCGTAGATGCAACAATCAATCCACATATCCTACTTATAATCCATACTATGACCACTAACCAACTATGGGAGTATCTACACAGGAATAACAAAATATATGCATATAACTATAGAATATGATATAGCACCTTAGTGCATAAGTAAACATGAGCACCTCTATGCAATGATAAGGCCAGTACCTCAAAAGGTATACTGGTAATAATAACACAGATACATTATAACTAAGTCAGGAACATGGACAATCAGTAGTCAATTAATCATGAATTCATCAACTTCAAGAATTCCACGATCCACTCTTATCATGTATATGAAGCCTGGGATACGACTACCCAAACAATACGTTTTCTAGGTCTAATATATATATATATATATATATATATATATATATATATATATATATATATATATATATATATATATATATATATATATATATATATATCCAGTAACTAATTTTGTGGGTTTGACAATCAATAAATCATTCACACTCTACAACGCCCCTCATAGAGGTTCGAGGGCGAAATCCCCCAAAGCTAGACAACTTTCGGATACCGAGGCTAAGGGACAACGGGTAGGCACTAGAAAAATACTTTAGAGAAGGCTAAATGCCCACTCGAGTAAATGACACACAAGAAGGATCCATTCCTTAAAAAATCAGCAGGGCAACAGTATATTATTATGTCTCACATAACAGTAATTGAACTTGCTAAAAAATAAACACACCATACAGTATACTACTAGTATATTATTAGTATATTGGATAATATACTGACTATTTTCTGTCAGTATAATGTCTGTACTGATACTGTATAAACAACAACTCAAGCAGATGGTTTTGGGTGTCTAAATTATATCAAATTCTTACCAAATTATATCTAACCACTAAGGGCACTAAGGATATGATTCCTACAGTAGATGGGTACTAGGGGATGGGATAAAAGTTTATTTTTCCCACATATTCTCATAGTTACACCATATTATCCTAGGATTTATCCTAGAACTAAACTCTAGGACAAAACCAAAACAAATACTATCACATTGGCATGAAAATCATCATGAACATTTAGAGAAAATTGAAATAAAGTAAGCAACAACCATAGAAATGAACTAATGCAAGAAAAACTAAAATTTATTCAAAATGGCAAGATGTACTTACATAAAATCTTAAACTCTTAACCTAACTCTTCTATTCTGCCTCCTAAGTGGGTTTAGCAATCATAACCAGCCTCAAGGTTGCTCCTAGAACTCATAGTTATCCTTTAGATTCAACTCAAGAAGAAGAAGAATAAAAGAATGAAGCAAGAAAGAGTAGAGAGAGAGAGAGAGAGACTTATAAAGATAGAGGGGGGGAGTGATTTGGGCCACTAGATGGCTACCAAGTCACTAATCTAAACCCCTAGCCAATCCCAGACATATAAGAAAAACAAAGCAACCAACGGGTAATGACTTAGCCTAGACAGCAAGCTAACTGGGTAAGCAGCCTACGTGCTGTATACTGACAATATACTGGCACTATACTGATAATATAATCGCATTACACTATCTGTTTAGGAAAAATCCTAATTTTGGTGGATTCAGGGTATCCAGTCTACGCGCAGGTCCTAGTATGGGTCTAGGGCAATGCCCTTGATATATCTAGGGGTCTAGGATAGTTTTCCATATAATTATCTTGCCAAAATCAAAATCTAAATTAGGTTACATAACTCACTTAATTTATGTTAAAATTATCAATTGCCTTATGAGCAATCTATCCGTATGGTTAACGATACTCTCACAGAAATCAATAATAAGGTACTTGGACCCAATATTGGATACTTGCAGTACAAGTACGAATATCGTATCAAAATTGGATATATATAATAAATATATGATACAGATAAAATACCCATAGAAATATGAAAAACGGAAATGAGTGGCACTCTTTGCTTTAAAGGACCCTGAGAACATAGGTTGAAACAACAGTAGTGAGGGAGTATTATATCATCTGTCATCGAGAAATTCTACTCACCTAGGCTTCTTTTATGCCTTCAATACTCATGCAAATTTGTAATACGGATGCATAGTCATACAACAAAGTAAGAGAGAATCCCCTTCAACTACCTATCAACGTCGACAACAGACTACTTTTGAAGAGCCCAAAGTGCCATCAATTTTTTTTTTTGTAAAATTTGGAAGATAAAAGAGAATTACATGATAAATTTGATTGAAAGTGTCAGATCTCTTTTCCTTTGAGATTTGGACACTTATCCTTGCTCCAAACATGAACGCACCATTGATTGGTAGTTATAGCCACTCTCTACTACCCCCCCCCCCTCCTTTAACATAGTAGCAAGAGTGAGGGTTGTTTCTGACATCTTCCACTACATTATATAGTTATGCATGATGTGTTTTAGGTTGACTCTGTAACGTCCTGCTCCAAATGGTTACTTATGGAATACTTGCTACTTGAGAATCGAGTCTCGGGGAAACCTTACCGCCAAATCAACACGGACGAAGTGCAATAAACCCTTTGAATTGATCGAACGGCTTCTATTGAAATAAGTCCAAGAGTTTTCGTTGGTTGCTTTGCTTCTTGGTTTTGTGTTGCTTTATGTTTTGAGTTGCTTTCGATGACTTGGTTTTCATGATTTTGCTTTTTTCGCTTGCGCGTTCTTTTCGAATCGTAAGGGAAAGAGATCAAAGTATGCTAACCAAGTATTATTGCATTTTCAGGACGCATAACCAAAGAGTGAACGTTGCTTAAGGCTTCCCCATCCTCTCGTTCGATTCATTCGGTGAGTGGCTTAGGCCCTTCGATGAATCCTTTAGTCTGCATGCCTAATAAAAGAATCTCTAGTTCACTTATAAATATTGCCTCACTAAAAAGATAAGTCACTGAAATGAATTGCATGCTTGAAGTATTAGAATTATACTTTTGCCATCAATTATGTTGCTTGTTCTTGTCCCTATACTGCACAACCTGATTTATGGCAAGTCCCTATGTTTCAAATATAATATGTGGAATAAGAATAAGGAGATAAAATTTGTGTGTTTGTTGCTCAGAACTGTGCATTTTAGTATGATATTTGTTAGATGTTTCATGTCATGCATTGGTCTCGAACAACTTGTGCACAAGGTCTTGTCTCTCGAACAGTTCCTGGGGCACTAGGAATCGCTCGGTCCGGAAGAGATTTTTGTTTCGCCCTGAGGGTACGGCCCTCTGGGGGTCGAGTGGGGCAATGTGTCTATTAGTGTTGTGTGGAGTCCATGATGTCACAGCTGTTAGTACTCGTGTGTGTTAGTGGAAAGTTGAACCTTGAGTCATAGCTGCCGACACATGCGCGTGCTAGTGAAGAGCTGAACCTTGGGTCCCCGCTGCTAATCATGGGCTACCCATGGACCATCACATAGTTAGGGCTCATGCTAGGTTTACCTTCTTGCATACCTAACACTTGATGCCTATATTGATTCATAAGTTATTCATATGCAAATTGTGGCTAACTTGTGTGTCTGCTGCAGGGATAACCGCTCGGCCGTGGGTAAGAATTGTCATATGCATATGCTATATATTGTCTATGTTTCATTGCATAAATTGTTAAAAAAACTAGACAACCAGAAAGATCACCTAATAATGCTAGCTTCATATGCTTAATTAGTGTGGATTTCTAAGGTGAGTTTGGCCACGGTCGCTCACCAGTACATGTGGTAGTACTAACCCACGTTTGTAGGCAAATATCTAGGTACTGGACGCGAGAGCTTGGCGAGCATTCTGAATCGGTCTTAGCACAACCTTCCGAGGGATTGTGCTCGTGCTGCTTCCGTTGTGTAAGCCTTCTAAGGCATATTTTGTAACTCAGCCAAGCAAGCATTTTGTAATCCAAATCTTCAGTATTCAATAAAAGAAAGTATTTTGTGTGCCTATTAAATGTGTTTAACATTGGTTCTCTGCATTTATATTTCGTGCCTATATATGTATATTTTCGTCTAACTTGTGTCTTGTGCAGGCACGTTGCCTGGTACAAGCGCAACTTAGGTTTGCACGACATCGCGTCCAAGCGAGGACGATCGGTTCCATAAGGACTAAGCGAGGACGATCGGCCCTTATGGGACCGGGGCTCCACAGGTGGTATCAGAGCATAGTTTTACGCCATTGGCCTCTTCAAATATCATTTTCGAAAAATGATATAAGTTTTCAAACGATTTCAAAAGTCCCGAATTTCGAAAAATTAATTTCGAATCTATAAGAAGTAAATCGAGAGTGTGAAAGGTCCCTAAGAGTATGCAAACCCAATGCCCCATACAATAAGTCCATAATACATTATGAGACTAATGCAAACTACTCTCTTTTGCAGCAAGATGACGGTAACAAGTAACCCAGGGACATCGTGCGCAGCAAGCGTAAGCGATGACCAAATCGATAGGCTGATTGCTATGATTGAGAATCAAAGTGAAAGGCATGCAGCCCAACAGGAACGGTTTAAAACTCTGCAACAATGGGCTGATGCTAGAGCCTTGGCACAACAACAACATCTTAACTCTCTGACTCAAATTATGACAACACTGGTAGCACACAGTGGTGCATCGGGAACCGCCGTAACACCTGCGACTGCCCCGACCATAGCTCTGGGAGCAGGATTAGCAGAAACTAACGAGCCTCGACGTACGGCCAGGAAGTCTACCTTTAAAGGTTCTGAGTTTCTGAAATTGAACCCTCCGTAGTTTGAAGGCAGGACTGCGCCGGATAAGGTAATGGACTGGATCGCAAAGATAGAGAGCTTGTCTGAGTTTGCTTCAATACCTGCAAACAAGAGGGTGGCATGTACAGACATGCAGCTGCTGTTACGTGTACACGACTGGTAGGAAATAAAGAAAGCAGATCTTGCCATAAAGCATCAAGATGGTAAGATCACTTGAGGAATGTTCAAGGAGGCATTCCTTACACAATACCTCCCGCCAGCTGTCAGACAGAGGAAAGAAGACGAGTTTACCGAACTTAAGCAAGGGAGCATCTCCGTAGAAGATTATGAGTCAAAATTCTCCAAACTTGCTAAGTTCGCTAGCTCAATAATTCCAAATGAGGGGGCCCGCACACATCAGTTCATAAAAGGCTTAAATGATAATCTGAGAAAAGATGTTATGAACCAGGAGTACAAAATGTATATACAAGCTTTTGAGGCAGCCATACAGAATGAGCAGTTCATGCCACAAATTGGTCCGAAAAAGGCACCAGCTCCTCGAAACCCTCCTGCAAAAAGATTCCATAATGGTGAGAAAAAGGCCGATACAGAGAAAATGGCCGATGCAGGTGAGAACTGTAAAAAAGTGTGCAGCTATTGTGGCCGCCCGGGTCACACTAGAGAGTCTTGTCGTCACATTACTAAGGGGTGCTTTAAATGTGGAAAATTAGATCATATGATCCGTGACTGCACAATCCTTAAAGCCTTGGAAGCAAATGAGAATCAGAATCAGACCCCTCCAGGCCCACCTATTGAACAAGCTGATCAGATGAGAAGGGCAAGAGTGTATCAGCTGAATATAGAATGCGACCCTAGTGGGCACGATGTTGGTGAGTCTGATTCCTTTGACCTCTTGATGCTTTGATCTTTGCCTCCTTGATCTCTTAAGTTTCGAGGACGAAACTTCTTCTCAGTGGGGTAGTATCTAATGCCCCGCTCCGAACGGTTACTTATGGAATACTTGCTACTTCGACTCGGTTGAGAATCGAGTCTCGGGGAAACCTTACCGCCAAATCAACACGGACGAAGTGCAATGAACCCTTCGAATTGATCGAACGGCTTCTATTAAAATAAGTCCAAGAGTTTTTGTTGGTTGCTTTGCTTCTTGGTTTTGTGTTGCTTTGTGTTTTGAGTTGCTTTTGATGACTTGGTTTTCATGATTTCTCTTTTCTCGCTTGCGCATTCTTTTTGAATCGTAAGGGAAAGAGATCGAAGTATGCTAACCAAGTATTGTTGCATTTTCAGGACCCATAACCAAAGAGTGAACGTAGCTTAAGGCTTCCCCATCCTCTCGTTCGATTCATTCGGTGAGTGGATTAGGCCCTTCGATGACCTTTAGTCTGTATGCCTAATAAAAAATCTCTAGTTCACTTATAAATATTGCCTCACTAAAAAGATAAGTCACTGAAATGAACTGCATGCTTGAAGTATTAGAATTATGCTTTTGCCATCAATTATGTTGCTTGTTCTTGTCCCTTTATTGCACAACCTAATTTATGGCAAGTCCCTATGTTTTGAATGTGATATGTGGAATAAGAATAAGGAGATAGAATTTGTGTGTTTGTTGCTTAGAACTGTGCAATTTAGTGTGATATCTGTTAGATATTTTATGTCATACATTGATCTCGGATAACTTGTGCACAAGGTCTTGTCTCTCTAACGGTTCCTGGGGCCCTGGGAATCGCTCGGTCCGACAGAGATTTTTGTTTTGCCCTGAGGGTACGGCCCGCTGGGGGGTCTAGTTGGGCGATGTGTCTATTAGTGTTGTGCGGAGTCCATGATGTCACAGCTGTTAGAACTCGTATGTGTTGGTGGAAAGCTGAACCTTGAGTCACAGTTGTCAACATATATACGTGCTAGTGAAGAGCTAAACCTTGGGTCCCCGCTGCTAATCATGGGCTACCCATGGACCATCACATAGTTAGGGCGCATGCTAGGTTTACCTTCTTGCATACCTAACACTTGATGCCTATATTGATTCATAAGTTGTTTATATGCAAATTGTGGCTAACGTGTGTGTCTGCTGCAGGGATAACCGCTCGACCGTAGGTAAGAATTGTCATATGCATATGTTATATATTGTCTATGTTTCCTTGTATGAATTATTAAAAAGAAACTAGACAACAAGAAAGGTCACCTAATAATGCTAGCTTAATATGCTTACTTAGTGTAGATTTCTAAGGTGAGTTTGGACACAGTCGCTCACCAGTACATGTGGTAGTACTGACCCACATTTGTGGGCAAATATCCAGGTACTAGACACGAGAGCTTGGTGTAAACCCCCTGAATTTTCAAAATTATTAAAACTTGGATTTTTCCAATTTTCTGGAATTTTCTGGGAATTTCCTGAAATTAAATCAAGGTTCTTAATTATTAAATAAATTTTTAATTGTTAGTAAATAATATTAAAATATCATAGAAATAACATTTTTTGGTGTAAAATGAAAAACTGGACTTAGGGTAATTTTTCTGGATTTTTTTAGGCCTCAGACCTATTTTTAAATGCCTAAAAACTATTTTAATTAATTAATTATTAATTAACTGTTTTAATAATTATTATTATTATATTTATTATTATTTATTTTATTTTTCTTTTCTTTTCTCTCGGGCCGGCCCGGCCTAGTGGACCGGCCCAGCCAGCCCAACAGTCCCCAGCCCGCTTCCTTGCGGGTCGGGCGGGTCTGCCCGGACCCGTTAGCCGCCCGACCCGCACGACCCGTTCACCCCGACCCCGAGCCACCTAGCCCATCTCCGGCGTACCCCCGGCCGGCCACCCGCAGCAGCATCCAGGAAACCCTAACCCTAGATTCCCTGTGTCCGACACGAGTCGGACACGTATAGGACTCGGTTCGACCCTGATTTTCGGGTCCCCTTCAGGTGCGTGTAACTTTTTGTTCGTAGCTCTGTTTTCGATTCCGCAAATTATGTTGCGAAGCCTGTATGACCCTCTCGGTGCCCGGATAAACCGCACGGGGCATCGCGTACTGTGGTGATCGCACACCGCGATCCAAAAACAGGAGAAAAAACCAGACCCTGTTTTACCCCGGAACTGAGTACGTCCCGCCAAATGGGACGACTTGGTCGCATGCGGTCTTCACAGATACGTGCGCGTCGTCGATACGGACGTGTGAGATTTTGCGGAAGCTGATTCGGGTGTGCGTGCACACCGGAATCAACGCGTATCCGCGGACATCGTCCCGTATCCGGCTTTTTTGCAATTTGCCCTAACTTCTTGTACACTCGTCAGATCGAGACGAATCTTGTGCCATCGGACTCGTAGCAATACGCTGGTCCTGTGGGTCAAGTTTGGTTCGATTCTGAGAACGTTGACGAAATCGCGTGTCGTGGGGCCCATAGGCCCCGTTCGACGGGCGATTTTGTGATCGGCTCATCGGAATCCAAATCTAAAAGTTCCGTTGGGTTCGTATCAGCGTTCCTGACCTGTTGACACTAAGTTTGGTGAATTTGGAGACCGTTGACCCGGACACATTTTTCGGTGCAAAGCGGGCCCACCGGTGGACCCCGTTTTGACCCAAAACTGCCGTTTTTGCCCTTGTCTCCAAATTGGACCCAAGGACAGGCATTTCTAGCTATTTGACATCTTCTGAGCATGATGGTAATATCTATTTCAGCTTTTGGACTCATCTCTGGAATATTTCCCTGCGTACAATTAATTGGATCCAAACAACAGGCAAGTACCTACACTTCAAGTTAAATCTTTATATTATGATAATTAATTCCCTGTTTTACTAGTACCCTTGATGATTACACCTAGTGTTAGGAATACTGGAATTCATGTCTTGAATATTTGGAGTTCATGTCTTGTTTTTCATGTCGGGTGGGAGAATACTAGAAGGCATGTAGTTTACCCTTTCCCTTGTCATGTTTAATAGCTGTTGGTACGCGACTGTACCTCAGCCGGATCTCGATTTTCCCTGTTTAATAGCCGTTTATGACGGCCGGATTAGCCTTATAAACCCCTACATGCCAACTATGTATTCTAAAACAAACACAAGTTCACACAGATAGTTTCTGGTCTTGTTATATTTCTTGCTGACTGTTGTAGTTTCATTTCCTGTCTCATTTATTTCTGTTTTTTCATATTCCTGTTTACAGCATTAACTCTGAGATATTGATGTTCTTTTATGCAGTTTCTCAACATGATACTCAATTTAATTGTCATAAATATTTAATTTAATCTTGTTGTGCATTGTGTACTTTGCTCCTTTCTCGACTGGATCCGTTGATTTAGGCGATGATGAGGACCTTGCCCCTACATATTATGGTCCCTATGAGGGTACAGATGATACTTATGAGGAGCCAGATCCCACCCAGGAGACCCCTGCTGCAGAGTAGATAGCAGTGGCTATTTTTATTTATTGCTCTTATCTTAGTAATCGGGTTTGTCCCCGATTTTATTCTGATTTCTGTACTAAACATTTGAATCTGTTGTCACATTTATTTCATCTGAAATCTTAAGTATCTATTTCTCATTATTATCTTGCCTATGTTATTTATGAATGAGCTAGATTAGTTAAATATGGATTTGACCTAGACAGCGTACTACCGCCGACTCTGCGGCGTAGGTTGGACGTACCCACGCACTCGTGCCCGAATATCCGGGTGCGGGTCGTGACACGTTTTTATGGTGGCCCATGCAGGTCCTATCCTTAAATAGGGTAATACCCTAGGACAGGGTATGGAATAAGATTGAGGATTCTAGGAAAAGCTCATTCACAGTATAGGGTCCTTATTTCAATTCTTGATATCATTTTTGCTCAATTTTCCTATCGCCCTTGATTTCCAAGTAATCTATTCTGATCTTCCTATCCCTTAATCTTTCAGAATGGTCCAGACAAGGAACACAGTAGGAGGCACATCAGAACCAGCTGAGCAGAATGTGCCCGAGAATCTTGCACTCCCGCCGCCTCCATCTGTTCCGGCAGTTACTCTGGATGGGGCACAGCTACTTGGAGTGTTCCAGGGACTGGTGGAATCCCAGAAAGAACAGACTGCACTTTTGCGGACCAGCCTCTCAGAAGCTCTTAGGTCCCAGGAGTCGCCACTCAAGAGGCCAGGGAGTGCCAAAGACTTCAAGAATCTTAGGCCTCTGAATTCTACGGAACTGAGGGCATTCTCTATGCCGATGAGTGGATAGAGAATGTCGAGAGACTCCTGAAGACTGCTCGGGTTCCTGATGATCTCAAAGTGGAGTCCGCAAGCCTGCAACTGTTCGACATTGCTCGAACCTGGTTCAGAGATAAACCCCAACTATCTGCTCCTGACCTCACCTGGGAGGACTTCAAGAGGCTATTCAGGGAAAAATTCTACCCCGAAGTGGCTCGGGAAGCTCTCGAAAGCCAATTCGAGAGACTGGAATAAGATAACCTGTCTGTTGATAAGTATACTGCTGAATTTAGCAGGTTAAGCCACTTTGCGGAGTACATGGTTTGTACCCCGGAGGACAGAGCCCGTAGATTCAAGAAGGGGCTGTCTCCGGATATTCGCCTTGCTGTCACCACCAGCCGAGCTCGCACCTATGAGGAAATCTTGAGCGTGGCACAAGGCGTTGAGAGAGACATGGGGCATAAACTAAAGAGAGAGAGAGATACCGAAAATGCGGGACCCAACAAACGTCCTTTTCAACAACAACAACAGCAGAGGGCCCCGCAGCAAACTCAGCGTCCTCTCCCTCGAGCTCCAGCACCCCAACACCAGGCTCATGGACAGAACCAACAAGCTGCTGCTTGTAACTTTTGCCAAAAACCAGGTCATACTTGGCAAGTCTGCAGGAAGAGGCTAGATGCCTGCCTCTACTGCGGCTCAGCAGCGCATCAAATGAGGGACTGTCCTGCTGCTCAAGGACGCACCACTGCACCAAAGGCTCCAGCCCAGGCCAGGGCCCCAACAGCCCAACAGAGGGGACCTCCGCTTCCAACACAATAACAACGCTTTGCTCAGCACCAACAGCAGCAACAGAGGGGTGCACCGCAGCAAGGCCATGCTTATGCAATAACCCTGGAAGAAGCTGAAGCCACAGCAGACGTGATCACAGGTTCTGTGCTTATAAATTCAATACCAGCTATTACTTTATTTGACTCTGGAGCTTCACATTCATTCATGTCAGTAGATTTCCTTATGAAGCATAGCTTAATCACTAAACCCCTTAGGAATTGTTATAAGATCATTACCGGTGGAGGAATTGTCCCGGTTAGTGATGCCTGTAACAATTGTCCTATTACATTATGTGGAAGAGAACTGTATTCTAGGCTACTCGTAATGCCAGTTCCCAGTTTTGATATTATACTGGGTATGGATTGGTTGAGTCAACATCATGCCACTATAGACTGCCACAGAGGTAGTGTAATCTTCAGGCCCCCTGGCAAGCCAGAATTTGAATTTGCTAGAGGTTCTAGAGAAATGGGTAGTAACAAAATTTGTGGAGCCCTAGTAACAGAAGAATTGCCGCTACCTATCATCTCTGAATACCTTGATGTCTTCCCTGAGGATCTCCCAGGCTTACCCCCAGACCGAGAAGTTGAATTCTCTATTGACTTAGTGCCGGGAGCAGCACCAGTATCTCAAAATCCCTACAGAATCAACAAGAAGGAGATAATAGAACTAAATGAGCAAATCAAAGAGCTAGAAGACAAATATTTCATTAGGTCTAGTATCTCACCCTGGGGAGCTCCAGTATTATTTGTGCCCAAGAAGGACGGAACATCCCGAATGTGTATTGACTATAGGGCCTCGAATGCCTTAACAATTAAGAATAAGTATCCCCTACCCAGGATAGATGACTTATTTGATCAGTTAAGTGGAGCTCGGGTATTTTTAAAGATTGATTTGAGGTCTGGTTACCACCAAGTAAGGGTGAGAAAGGAAGACATCCCTAAAACTGCTTTCAATACCCGGAACGGACACTACGAATTCTTAGTAATGCCGTTCGGGTTGACGAATGCACCAGCAGTTTTTATGAACTTGATGAACAGAGTCTTTCAGAAATATCTAGACAAATTTGTAGTGGTCTTTATTGATAATATTTTAATCTACTCCAAGACCCCCGAAGAACATGAAGAACATTTGAGGTTAGCATTGGAAACTTTGAGGAAGGAAAAACTTTATGGAAAATTATCTAAATGTGCATTCTTCCTAGACAAAGTAGAATTCTTGGGACATGTTGTGACTGGAGATGGAATAGCAGTAGATCCTAAGAAGATAGCGGCAGTAGAATCCTGGCCCACTCCAGACTCGGTAGCAGAAATTAGAAGTTTCCTGGGATTAGCTGGCTACTATCGGAAGTTTGTGAAAGACTTTGCTAGAATTGCTGAACCCATGACAAAATTAACAAGGAAGGATGAAGAGTTCACCTGGACTGATGAATGTCAGCATGCTTTTGAAGAATTGAAGAAAAGGCTGACTACTGCCCCTATTCTGACCTTACCTTCTGGAACCGGAGGTTTCGCTATTTATAGTGATGCTACTGGAAAAGGTCTAGGTTGTGTATTAGAGCAGAACAAGAAGGTAATAGCATATGCCTCTAGACAGCTTCGACCTCATGAAAAGAACTATCCAACTCATGATTTAGAATTGGCAGCTGTCATTTTTGCTCTTAAACTATGGAAGCATTATCTTTATGGAGAAAAGGTGGAAATATTTACAGACCATAAAAGTCTAAAATATATCTTCACCCACAAAGAGCTGAACATGAGGCAAAGAAGGTGGCTGGAACTAATGAAAGACTTTGATATCACCCTTCAATATCATCCTGGGAAGGCCAATGTAGTTGCTGATGCTCTAAGCAGATATCCTATGGCGATGTACTTGACTATGGACCGACACTTGCTCGAGGACCTGGAAAGTTTAGGTATTGAGGTAATTATCCCAGGAAAAGAAGGCCAAATGATGAACTTGCAGATTCAGTCTACTTTAATAGACAAGATCAAAGAGACTCGGTTTCAAGACGAAGGCCTGCGAAGCCTTCGAGGTCAAGTGCAAGCTGGATTAGTGGAAGATTTCAGAATTCATGAAGACGGATCACTGAGGCATGGCTATAGATTATATGTACCTCAAGGAGACATAAGGGAAGAAATTATGCAAGAGGCGCATAGATCGCAATACTCTATACATCCAGGAGCCAACAAGATGTACAAGGACCTGAGGACGCATGTTTGGTGGCATGGCATGAAAAAAGAAGTAGCCAGGTTCGTATCTCGTTGTTTAGTGTGCCAACAAGTCAAGGCAAAAAGACAAAGACCTGGAGGATTGCTTCAACCACTACCCATTCCGGAGTGGAAGTGGGAACATATCACAATGGATTTTATTTCCGGACTTCCAAGGATACCTAGTGGAAAAGATGCAATTTGGGTGATAGTAGATAGACTGACCAAGTCTGCACATTTTCTACCCTTCAAAGTAGGGCTATCTACAGAGAAGCTGGCAGATTTATATATCAGACACATTGTCAGGTTGCATGGAGTTCCAGTAAGTATTGTCTCCGACCGAGATTCAAGATTCACCTCTCACTTCTGGAAGAGCTTACAAGCCAGCTTGGGGACTCAACTCAAATTCAGCACAGCTTATCATCCCCAAACCGATGGACAATCGGAACGTACAATCCAGACACTTGAAGATATGCTTCGTACATGTGTTCTAGATTTTGGAGGATCCTGGGAAGACTATCTACATCTTGTGGAGTTCTCTTATAATAACAGTTACCAAGCAAGTATTGAGATGACTCCATTTGAAGCTCTGTATGGACGAAGATGTCGTACCCCGCTATCATGGGACGATGTTGGAGAAAGAGCCCTACTGGGACCAGAGATGGTGATCGATTCAACTGAGAAGGTAAAACAAATAAGGGACAGACTTCGAGTGGCTCAAGACAGGCAACGACATTGGGCAAATAGCCACCGAAGGCCCTTAGAATTTGAGGTAATTAAATTTATGAATTCAAGTCAATTTAAACATTTTGATTATGGGACTAAGACTTGATTATAACTTTATTAAAGGTTGGAGAGCTGGTATTCTTGAAGATTTTCCCGACACGTGGCACCATTAGGTTCGGAAGGAGTGGAAAATTCAGCCCAAGATTTATTGGACCTTTTGGCATTCAGGAGAAAATCGGAGAAGTGACATACCGACTGGCATTGCCACCCTCTTTGGATGGAGTCCATAACGTCTTCCACGTGTCGCAGCTGAGAAAGTACGTATCAGACCCCAGCCATATTTTGGATCACTCAGAGCTCGAAGTAGGCCCAAGTTTGACTTACCAAGAGCAACCCGTGGAGATACTGGATCGATCGGAGAAAGTTCTACGGAACCAGGTTATTTCCCTTATTCGCGTAGCTTGGAAGCACCATTCTCCCGGCGAATCCACCTGGGAGCGAGAAGACGAGATTAGAGAGCGCTACCCTTATCTTTTTGAACCCTGAGGTATATTTTAATTCTCGGCCTTTCCTTTTCATGCCATTGTTATTCTTAAATTTCGAGGACAAAATTTTTATAAGTTGGGTAGGTTGTAAACCCCCAGAATTTTCAAAATTATTAAAACTTGGATTTTTCCAATTTTCTAGAATTTTCTGGGAATTTCCTGAAATTAAATCAAGGTTCTTAATTATTAAATAAATTTTTAATTGTTAGTAAATAATATTAAAATATTATGGAAATAACATTTTTTGGTGTAAAATGAAAAACTGGACTTAGGGTAATTTTTCCG
Source organism: Iris macrosiphon (assembly GCA_036927795.1). Taxonomy (NCBI): domain Eukaryota; kingdom Viridiplantae; phylum Streptophyta; class Magnoliopsida; order Asparagales; family Iridaceae; genus Iris; species Iris macrosiphon. The sequence goes on along the minus strand of JAYESA010000009.1, from coordinate 150,526,212 downwards.
GATTTTTCTAGGCCTCGGACCTATTTTTAAATGCCTAAAAACTATTTTAATTAATTAACTGTTTTAATAATTATTATTATTATATTTATTATTATTTATTTTATTTTTATTTTCTTTTCTCTCGGGCCGGCCCGGCCCAGTGGACCGGCCCAGCCAGCCCAACAGTCCCCAGCCCGCTTCCTTGCGGGTCGGGCGGGTCTGCCCGGACCCGTTAGCCGCCCGACCCGCACGACCCGTTCACCCCGACCCCGAGCCACCCAGCCCATCTCCGGCGTACCCCCGGCCGACCACCCGCCGCAGCATCCAGGAAACCCTAACCCTAGATTCCCTGTGTCCGACACGAGTCGGACACGTATCGGACTCGGTTCGACCCTGATTTTCGGGTCCCCTTCAGGTGCGTGTAACTTTTTGTTCGTAGCTCTGTTTTCGATTCCGCAAATTATGTTGCGAAGTCTGTATGACCCTCTCGGTGCCCGGATAAACCGCTCGGGGCATCGCGTCCTGTGGTGATCGCACACCGCGATCCAAAAATAGGAGGAAAAATTAGACCCTGTTTCACCCCGGAACTGAGTACGCCCCGCCAAACGGGACGACTTGGTCGCGTGCGGTCTTCACAGATACGTGTGCGTCGTCGATACGGACGTGTGAGATTTTGCGGAAGCTGATTCGGGTGTGCGTGCACACCGGAATCAACACGTATCCGCGGACATCGCCCCGTATCTGGCTTTTCTGTAATTTGCCCTAACTTCTTGTACACTCGTCAGATCGAGACGAAACTTGCGCCATCGGACTCGTAGCAATACGCTGGTCCTGTGGGTCAAGTTTGGTTCGATTCTGAGAACGTTGACAAAATCGCGTGTCGTGGGCCCCATAGGCCCCGCTCGACGGGCGATTTTGTGATCGGCTCATCAGAATCTAAATCTGGAAGTTCTGTTGGGTTCGTATCAGCGTTCTCGACCTGTTGACACTAAGTTTGGTGAATTTGGAGAACGTTGACCCGGACACGTTTTTCGGTGCAAAGCGGGCCCACCGGCGGACCCCGTTTTGACCCAAAACTGCCGTTTTTGCCCTTGTCTCCAAATTGGACCCAAGGACAGGCGTTTCTAGATATTTGATATCTTTTGAGCATGATGGTAATGTCTATTTCAGCTTTTGGACTCATCTCTGGAATATTTCCCCGCGTACAATTAATTGGATCCAAACAACAGGCAAGTACCTGCACTTCAAGTTAAATCTTTATATTGTGATAATTAATTTCCTGCTTTACTAGTATCCTTGATAATTACACCTAGTGTTAGAAATACTGGAATTCATGTCTTGAATATTTGGAGTTCATGTCTTGTTTTTCATGTCGGGTGGGAGAATACTAGAAGACATGTAGTTTACCCTTCCCCTTGTCATGTTTAATAGCTGTTGGTACGCGACTGTACCTCAGCCGGATCTCAATTTTCCCTGTTTAATAGCCGTTTATGACGGCCGGATTAGCCTTATAAACCCCTACATGCCAACTATGTATTCTAAAACAAACACAAGTTCACACAGATAGTTTCTGGTCTTGTTATATTTCTTGCTGACTGTTGTAGTTTTATTTCCTGTCTCATTTATTCCTGTTTTCTCATATTCCTATTTACAGTATTAACTCTGAGATATTGATGTTCTTTTATGCAGTTTCTCAACATGATACTCAATTTAATTGTCATAAATATTTAGTTTAATCTTGTTGTACATTGTGTACTTTGCTCCTTTCCCGACTGGATTCGTTGATTTAGGCGATGATGAGGACCTTGCCCCTACATATTATGGTCCCTATGAGGGTACAGATGATACTTATGAGGAGCCAGATCCCACCCAGGAGACCCCTGCTGCAGAGTAGATAGCAGTGGCTATTTTTATTTATTGCTCTTATCTTAGTAATCGGGTTTGTCCCCGATTTTATTCTGATTTCTGTACTAAACATTTGAATCTGTTGTCACATTTATTTCATCTGAAATCTTAAGTATCTGTTTCTCATTATTATCTTGCCTATGTTATTTGTGAATGAGCTAGATTAGTTAAATGTGGATTTGACCTAGACAGCGTACTACCGCCGACTCTGCGGCGTAGGCTGGACGTACCTACGCACTCGTGCCCGAATTTTCGGGTGCGGGTCGTGACACTTGGCGAGCATTCTGAATCGGTCTTAGCGCAACCTTCCGAGGGACTGTGCTCGTGCTACTTCCGTTGCTTTCCTCTCCAGTGGGCTACTCCTCTTTTGCTAGATGTTCTTTATTTTGTCCTACTCAAAGGATGTAATGTGTGGGTGTTGTGGCTAATTTTGGGAATGTAAAAAGAGTTGTAAGCCTTCTAAGGCATATTTTGTAACTCAGCCAAGCAGGCACTTTGTAATCCAAATCTTCGGTATTCAAAAAAAGAAAGTATTTTGTGTGCATATTAAATGTGTTTAAATTTGGCTCTCTACATTTATATTGCGTGCCTATATATGTATATTTTTGTCTAACTTGTGTCTTGTACAGGTACGTTGCCTGGTGCAAGCACAACTTAGGCTTGTATGGCATCGCGCCCAAGCGAGGACGATCGGTTCCATAGGGACCAAGTGAGGACGATCGGCCCTTACGGGAACGGGGCGCGATAGACTATTGGTCCAAGCAGGTTCAATAACCCTGATCCTATGCCCAAATCCTATCCCAGTCTCCCTCGGTCCATAGTATAAAAATGAGTGCAAACAGTTCCATTGCTAACTTGTAAAGCAATATCATCAATTATAGTTGTGGTTTTAGTAAAAATATTATCTAAAGCGATACTAAATGTTATCTAGAGCGATACTAAGATCGTTCTTTGTGTTAGCCCAAAAGGATAACTATAAACTCGATTTCGATAATCGACTAACTATGATCTGGTATGACTCAATATGGCACATAAAATAACAATCGTTGCATCTCCGTTACTTCGCTGAAGACATGCTGCAACAAGTCTACAAGCTGTGTTATTGAGTCTATATTTTATATTCATTGAGTGTAGGACAAAATGTACATCGGGTTCATGTTGCCACTAGAAAACTCAAACCCATATTAAACCAGAACCTAGTCTACTCAAAATAGCCTAAACCAAACCAAACCTGGATCCAACATTCTGGAAATATACCAATAGAGTTCGGAAAGAACTCGGGGAAAACTCGGTCACCCTAAGACCCAATTTGCAACATTACTCCGTGAGACCAGTATTCTAACTTTCGATTTTCTGAACGTTGGGCATCCAAACTCGGCTCGAACTCAGTTCAGAAAAGCCCTATAAATAGAGATTGAATTCCACATTCTTATTCACTCATTCACCTACTTTCATATCTCTATCTTCCTGAGCTATAAACCTTCCTTATTCCCAAGATCAACTCCCATCCTTCTAGTGCCAAGGCGGTTTTGATTTAGAAGTCTGATCGAGTTGTAAAAAGCTTGGTTTATCAAGTTCTCTAGTATTTTAAGTCGGTATGCCCTTCGAATCAAATGCACGTGTGAACTCTTTTGAGCCTTCGTATTTATCCCTATTGTTGTAAGAAGTTTACAAGCTTTCAGATCAAAGCTTGTGATTCACTATTGGTGATTATAGTGGATACAACTCTGAAAAAGAGTTCTCGGGCCTGGACTAGTCCTCTCAAAGGAAAACCAGGATAAAATCTCGGTGTTTGCGTTTGCTCTTCTCAACTCTTACTTTACTGCATATTCATAATTGATATATCCGTTGGTACGTATACTGCCTCTACGTAGCTTAATTTTTAATTGGGGTTTATTATTTTTGCTGCACACACACACTCTATTCACCCCCCTTTAGAGTTGCCCTAACGGTCTTACAATTGGTATCATAGCAGGTACTCTCTTGATACAGGCTTAAACTCCTAGTATACTTATATGGCAACCTTGAGACCCTTGTACACCAATAATGGTAAAGGCCAGTCTATAAATAGACCATCCATATTTGATGGAACCAATTACACATATTGAAAGACACGAATGAGCTTTTATTTAAAATCTCTTAATTTTGATCTATGGGCAATTGTTACTGATGGCTACAAAAAGCCAGCCAGAATAGTTATTGATGGTAATCTTGTTAAAAAAAATCCAATGATAGATATACTGATTTGGAAAAGAAATAGGTTAGTCTTGATGCTAGGGCTATTAATGCTTTGTTCTGTGCTATAGACATGACTGAATTCAACAGAGTCACATCATGTACAACTTTATATGAAGTCTAGAAGCTTCTTGAGGTAACTCACGAAGGAACCTCCCAGGTGAAGGAATCAAAGATCAGTCGTCGGACACAAGAATATGAAGCTTTCAAGGTGAAGCCAAACGAGACCATCACCCAAATATTTACTCACTTCCTGGATATTTTAAATCCTCTGTCATCTTTTGGCAAGGAGTATATAAATCATGAAAAGATCTGCAAGGTACTTCGGGGACTCACCAAGAACTGGAACCCCAAGGCAACTGTAATCATTGAAGGAAATGATCTCACCACAATGTCGCTGGAAAAGCTCATGGTAAAGCTGATGACGCATGAGCTGGACCTTAAAGACCTTGAAGAATCAACGTCAAAAGAGAAGACCATCGCATTCAAGGCATATCACAAAAGAGCTTCTGTCAATACTTCTGAAGATGACGAAACATATGATGATTCTGACGATAAGAAGTTGGACCAAATTTTGAGAAAATTCAGATAATTCTTGGAGTTTAAGAAATCAAACTGAAAAAAGAAAGAACTTGAAGAAGAAATAATTTGCTACAACTACAGAAGACCAGGACACGTGATGAAAGATTGCCCTAAAGCAAAAAAGGGAGAATCGTAATGAACACTCAAGCAAAAGGAGAACATCTTCAAGGAATCGTGACAACACAAGCATATGGTGTGAAAACGAAGCAAGCGATTCTGAAAAAGAAGAGAATCTTTGCAACTCTGCAAATGTATGCTTAATGGCATTCGATCAGGTATCTACGAACCCCCTATATTATGACTTTACATTTGATGAACTAGGTGATGCCTTTAGAGACCTTCTAGAATATCACAAAGCATTGCTTTATAAATATAAAAACTCGAAGAAGGAACTCAAGGCACACAAACTTGAGATTGATAGATTGTCCACACTTCTAGATGATATCAGAAAGACACAATCCCCAAGTGATTCAGATGAATTAGCATCAGTTAGATTGAACTTACATGAAGCACTTCTTAGAAATGAGCAACAGGACAAGGATTATATCAAGCTCAAAGAAGATTATGAAATAGAGAAGAAAAAGAGTAGTAATGCACTTATTAGAATTGATGCCTTAACTGCTAGATATACTGAGTTATATGACACATCCAAAAAGTTAAAAATTAGATTAGGAAAATAGCCTGTACAGACTGCTTTCCAATCTAACACGTGTCACTCAAAATCCAAGGACACTCATAAGACACAGCCCAAGAAGGCCAAACCTTCTAATCATGCATTTTATTACAAATATTCACGCAAGACACAATACACCACTTCACATAGTCATATTCACCATATTGTTTCTAATACTTATGTCCATGTGACATGTCATTACTGTGGTCTACAAGGACACATTTCACAACAGTGTAATATTAAACAGTTGGTTAGTATGAATAAGTTTATGTGGATACCAAAAGGTAATAAATATGGATCCAAATCTTGGATACCAAAGTTTCTGCCTAATAATGTAGGTTGAACACCTTGTGTCGGGATTTAGACCAAGGAGAATGTTGGTGGTTGCAAAGCTACAAATATCATCTTCCAAGCAATTACACCAACATAAGTATAGCAACGAAAGCTACTTTGATAACATAATAAATATTTCCTTCCTAACTGGCTAAATTATAGAATCAAGCATGTTTTTAATTCTTCAATTGTTAATATGAGACTTATGATACTAGCATGCTTAGTTAATTCTTATTAGTTCATCTAGCATGACTGATATTTTTAGATATTTTATTGACTATTGCACATGACTAAATATTGATTTGAATCATATGTTCTTAGATCGCCTTATTTATTTAGTGTATTTTTTCTTGTGAAATAAGATTTACGATATTTGCTTAATTCTTTTGTTAACTCTGAACATTATTTTGTTGATATCTTTACTAATTCCCTAGCCAAGTATTGCCTCAACTTTATTTGTCGAGAATTAGAAATTCTGAACTTGAAAGATGTGCGAAGACTTAAATTGCTTGAAATTCTTTTAAATCTAAGTTCTGTAAAAGTAAAAATTATTTTGGGTATAAGCCGAAATGGCCCTTCTGTCAAAAAGGCATAAATAGCCTAAGCGGCACGGTACATAAGTGTCTTTGGACCACCGCTAGATGGGATCTGACCCCTATAGCTAACCCAAGAAGATCGACACTTTATAGAATCATGATTTGTTAAGATTTTTTTCTGTAATTTATTGTTCCGAAGACAACAACGAATTCAATGTCTACTTTTTGACTTAAAGTTGGCAATTGTTATCGTCAAGAACTAAAAAATTTAGTTTTAACTAGGCGTTTAAAATTACTAGTGGCCATCAGTATTTATTGGCTTGGTCTTTAATAGAAATTGATGCTGATGATATTCGAGTTACAATTGGTATATTTTCTAGGCTATATCTTTCATATATTCTGCACCATGAAAGCTTTCTTGATTGTGTTCATAGTATATGGAGTATCTGTAAAAGTTTATGATTATCTATATTTAGATAGGTCATACTTTGCAGGGGACAATTCCAGTCATCTGAATATTTTATTCTCAAGGATTTTGGTTCTCTCCTTTAGCATGTTATATGTAATTGAGTTCAAATGCATGAATCATAGATGGATAGATTTTTTTAATAATTTTTGAAAGAAATTTATTCATTTATGTCATTAAATAGTATCTATAATTTATAATTATATCTTATTTTTCTTCACTTTGTGTCTCATAAGTTATTTATATTTGCTCTACTAGCTATATCATTTTGATAAAATGACAAAGGGGGAGAAAAGGACCGATACGCAAGATAAGTACAAAAGGACGAAAGAAGTAATACAGGAGAAGACAAGGATCGATGATGCGCATATAGCGTCATTAAAGAATTATGGGGGAGCCTTATACTTTTCAAAGATCTGTGCCCAGGTATGAATATTGATGTATCGATCATAGTTTATCAATTATCAAAATAGGCAAGATTGTTGGCCCAAATGGGTAACCGTCAACTCGATTGCGATAACCGACTAACTATGATTTGGTATGACTCAATACGGCACATAAAATGATAATTGTTGCATCTTCGTTACTTCGCTGAAGACATGCTACAACAAGTCTATAAGATGTGTTATTGAGTCTGTATTTTATATTCATTTAGTCTAGGACAAAATATACATCGGATTCATATTGGCACTAAGAAACTCAAAACCATATTAAACCAGAACCTAGTCCACTCAAAATAGCCTGAACCAAACCAAACCTGGACCCAACATTCTGGAAATATAGCAACATAGTTGGGATAAAATTCATGGGGAACTCAGGACAAATTCGGGGTGAACTCGGTCACCCTAAGACCCAGATTGCAATGTTACTCCGTGAGACCAGGATTCTAACGTTCGATTTTCTGAACGTTGGGCATTCTAACTCGGTTCAAAAAAATCCTATAAATAGAGATTGAATTCCACATTCTTATTTACTCATTCACTCACTTTCATATCTCTATCTTCTTGAGCTATAACCTTCCATATTCCCAAGATCAACTCCTAGCCTTCTAGTGCCAACGCGGTTCCGATTTAGAAGCCTGGTCGAGTTGTAAAGAGCTTGGTTTGTTAAGTTCTCTAGTATTTGAAGTTGGCGTGCCCTTCAGATCAAATGCACGTGTGAAGTCTTTCGAGCCTTCAGATCAAAGCTCGATGTTGTAAGAAGTTTGCAAGCCTTCGGATCAAAGCTTGTGATTCACTATTGGTGATTATAGTGGATACAAGTTCGAGCAAGAGTTCTCGAGCCTGGACTAGTCCTCTCAGAAGGAAACCATAATAAAATCTCGGTGTTTGTGTTTTCTCTTCTCAACTCTTACTTTACTGCATATTCATAATTGATATATCTGTTGGTACATATACTACATTTACGTAGCTTAATTTTTAATTGAGGTTTATTATTTCCGCTGCACACACGCACTATATTCACCCCCCTCTAGAGTTGCCCTAACAGTCCTACACTTTGTCATATAGGATCTTAGTATACAAAAAATAAGACCCTTGTCCAGAACTGCCAAGGAATCCTATAACAAGTTATTTTGTTTTATAAACCTTAATGATCCCAAATAATCCAAAGAAACTATGTTTGGTTGCTTCTGTTAAAATTTTGAGTCACTGATCAAATGGATCCTGAAAGTGATTCTTCATATCATCGGTAACTCACAATATTATGTAATTTTATATTAAAATTCCAAACAATACCAACATCATAGTGAGTAACCATTGACAATCAGTGTCATGTATTTTTAAAGTACATAATATAAATTTTTATTTCACTTATTAGAATTGGATGGTGTTAGAATAGTTTTTTTGAAGAATAAAATGATGATAAATTCTCCCTCGTTCCGCTGATGAAAATTAATAAAACATACTCTAAGTACAAAGAGAGAGAGAGAGAGAGAGAGAGAGAGCTAGCTCATAAAAAATAAGGTGAAAATACAAGAAAAACTCTCAAACAAAATTTGAATTATATTGTCAATCGGTGCTTGGCGTAATTAAAATTTATTTTTTTCTCAATAATAACCTATTTGATGCTAAACCTTTGAATTGGATATGATGATCGATAATCAAATAATGACCTATTTGGTTACTAAGAATCATTATTATTAGATTGAATGTAAGGTTTAGTTGAATGGAAATGGAAATTGAAATCAGTAAGAATATAACTTCCGATTTTATACACATAATGAAGAATTCCTTTAAAATCGTACATATTATGAGTGAACTTAGATTAAAAGAAGTGAATGCATTATCATATATCCATGGTTAATGTAACTCCACTTTCCTGGAAATTCACTAAATATTTTTTTCTTAGCACAAAACTTTTGAAATAGAAAATTTGTTAAATAATTTTTACAATAAATTCTCCTAGTAAATAATTTACTAAGTATATTTTGATATTAATTGCTAGTATTACTCTCATTTATATATATATATATATATATATATATATATATATATATATATTGAAATTATTTCTATTAGCTTTAGTATTAAGTCAATCATTGCTTAAATTCAGTGGCAAAACCCAACCCATAAAAAGGGCTGAGCTCAAACCATTCCAATAAACCGAGCAGACCCTAAATATAGTTAATATTGCTAGGTATATTATAGCATATTATAAGTGAATATGTATCCTTAACTATGAGCTTAACCGGTTGTGTATTATGATATTAAAAGTGAACCTATACGCCCACCAAACCCGACCCACTGATTAAACCCAAACCCGATCAGACTTATAGTCAATCACCCACAAACCTGAATCAGTTCAACCCGCTAAAGACTATTTTTCCCAATTTATATCTTAACTATAGTTGAATTTGCTAAGTATGTAAATAATAGGACAGCCCAACCCAAGCCCACCTATAATGTCTAATCTAAACAGGCGGCCACCTCTTGAATACGAATCCGACTCGATAACCAATCGATTGGGTTTAAAACCCAAACGATCATCAAACCATCGATCAGCCACAGTTCTTCTTCTCAAGAGACTCTCCACCGACCACCAAACGTCCTCCGCCTCCGGCTCTAGACCACTCCAGAAGTTTCCCAAACCTTCCTGATCCTTCCCGGAAGACTCACGAGTCTTTCAGGTTCGCCTCCACCGACCCATCTCGAGAGTTCCAGAGCCCCTCGATTACAAGAAGGCCCTAACCGCATAACCGTCGTCAGAGCTAGAGGCTTTGAGAAAGTCGTCCACGGCCTCTCTAATTGTGTTATATAGCCTCGCCCTCCCCTCTATTCCTCACTACCATTTCCTTAGGCAAAGCCCTACTTAAATCGTTTCTTCTGTCTTCTTCTTCCTCTAATTCTTCTCCACTCCGCCTAAATGTAAAGCTCGACCATGGCAGTCATGGGAGCAGTGCACCTATCGTCTCCTCCGTGTCTCGATGCGTTATACTGATGATCGTCTTTTCCGAGCGTAAGTGGTTGATCTCTTCCTCGTTTCGATCGAAGTCCATTGATCGTCTCTCAAGCCGACCTCTGCAAATCCGATCGAGTAATCTTCAGTTGAACAGTCGGGCTTGGCAAAGAGCGGCGGTCAACAAACTTGGAGGAACATTTGTAAGAGACTCAATTGTCTTTTCTTTCTTTGTTTTTGAATTTTAGCGAGTGGATGATGGAAGCAGATCGAGGCAATCAAGTCGACGGTCACCAGTGGTCATCTATGATTGTCACGCCCCAGTCCCAAAATATCGAGGGACTAGACACGTGGCAATGGCCAGCAGTACGCACCGATGGACAAACCCAATTTAATGGATCCATCAGGGCATACTTAAGTTGTAAAATCAAGTCTACGACAACATGGCACAACTAATCTCATCCACACAAGATATAAAATATGATCCACAGAATAAATAAGGAATGTAAATCATCAGCTAGTCTCAACAAAGTGCTTCGGGGAACAACCCGATAAATATCTGATATAATGGTTCAACAGACCAGAATATAAATGACTGAAACAAATAAATAAATACTGAGCATGAACATGGATGCTCAGGAAAAGTCTTCGGCTAACACCTCGTCCTCAGATGGCGGTACAGCTCCTGGATCAGCTCCTGCTGCGGTCCCGTATACCTCGGGATAAATCTCGTCCTCAAATCCTGGGGACATAATCCGAATCCAGGTCCTCAGGGGACATAGCAAGGTACAAGATAATACAAGCCAAAATATAAGTAGTGCAGTGCATAATGAAATAAATAGGACAAGTAAGTAACCATCTATGTGAAAATGCAAATGAGAGCATCACGAGTACTCAGGCTGTGCCACTACAAGCTCTGTGTCGGGGAGCCGGTAGCGGTAATAAACACGTAATGTGCCTAGCTCTGCTACGAGAGTCTACGGCCTCACAATAGTAGAAGATAGATATATATAGAAAATAGCCTGTAGCCTGTGTGTCTCTCCCCACCCAATGTAACCACGCATATCATGACCATAACGTCTCATGTCCATGTCAAGCGGGATCATAGCTAATGCACAAGTCATAAGTATCTATGAATATAGTATCTCTGTCAAGTCCTGTATCCTATACAGAATCACCACGAATATCTCGAAAGATCATGTCTCATGAATAGTGTCAAGTGTCCTCGGTCATAGTGTACTTGATAAGACAAGTACGAGCATATAAAGTGTCACGAGTGTCCATCTCTAGATGATAATACACAACACCGCGTACGGTGTTGGCACCCGACTAATAATCGGACGCTAAGTACTTCACACGGTCCTAGGTTAAGATGCACAGCAATATAATAAAGCAAGAAAAATATATAACAATACTGCAGAGTTTGGCAAGGTACACTTGCCTGGGGTTTGAATACCAACAGTCGTCCCTGTATCAGTAGATCTTGTAGGTACTCCTCCAAAAGCTGTAATAAATATCACCAACAGTCTCAGAAGATATCAAATAGCTAGAAACGCCTGTCCTTAAATCCAATTTGGACACAAGGGCAAAAATTACATTTCTGGACCAAAACGGGGTCCACATGTGGGCCACTTTGCACCGAAAAGCATGTCAGGGTCAAAGGTCTCCAAATTCCTTAAACTCGGTGTCTATAAGTCAGGAACGATAATACGAACCCAACGGAACTTCCAGAATTGGATTCCGATGAGCCGATCTCAAAATTGCCCGTCAAGTGGAGCCTGTGGGGCCCACAATACGCGATTTTGTCAACGTTCTCAGAATCGAACCAAACTTGGCTCACAGGACCAGCGTATTGCTATGAGTCCGATGGTGCAAGTTTTGTCTCGATCCGACGTGTGTACACAAAGTTACAGTGTGTTCTAGAAAGGACGGATACGGGACGGTGTCGGCGGATATGCGTTGATTCCGGTGTGCACGCACATCCGAATCGACTTCTGCAAAATCCCACACGTCCGTATCAACGACGCGCACATTTCGGTAAAGATCGCGTGCAACCAAGTCGTCCCATTTGGCGGGGCGCACTCAGTTCTGAGGTAAAATAGGGCATTATTTTTCCTATTTATGGATCACGGTTTGCGATCACCACAGGACGCGATACACCGAGCGGGTTGCACGGGCACCGAGAGGGTTATACAGCCTACACGTTGCATCTGACGGAAACTAAAACGGAGTTACGAGGAGGGAGAAAACGGTACCTGAACAGGGCTCCGTGAACGCTGAATTCCACGCGTCCGAGTGTCGCTTCGACACAGGATTCGTGTCCTGGACGTGTCCGGTTTCTGCAGGGACGCTGCTGTGAATCACCGGGCTTCGCCATGGCAGTTCAGAGATACGCCGGAGGGGCGGCTAGACGTCTCACACGCGGAACGGGGCTGCGAGAAGTCGGGGAAAACTTGACGCCGCAACACGGCCGGTCGGGGGACGCACAGTCGGTCGGGAGTCGCACGCTGCCGGAGTCGGGGGGGACATGCGATGCTGGTCGGGGCTGTTCAGCCACTGCGGGGAGGAAGTCCAGACCGGAGCGGTCGGCGCCGGCGAGTCCGAGTCGAGGGGAAAGGCTGGAAAGAGGAGTGGAAGTTGGGGGCGGACTTGGGCGGCCTCGCAGGAGTCGAACAGAGGGGGATGCGGCCTCGCGGGCGGAGTTCGACGGGTCAGGGTGTTGTCGCTGACAAGGAGATGACGGCGGGGTGGATTTCTAGGGTTGCGGCTGGGCACGCATGCCAAGGAGGGGGATTTTATACTGCTACAGTAATTTCGGCGGGTAGGGTTTACACCTTCGGGTTTTGGGTCCGGGTCTCAAGGATCCGACCCGATACGCTGGTTGGCCTAGTTCACTCCGCGGGTTGGTTTGGTTTAATCAGGGTTTAGGTTCGGTTTAATAAGCCAATAGTTTTAAGGTTCTAAAATGCGCTTCCGGAGTCCAATAAATACACCAAAAAATACCCTATGTCCGGTTTTCCATTTTACATCATAAAATATTATTTCCATAATATTTTGACACTAATAAACTGCATTTAAAAAATCTTTAACTCACAATCACCTTGGTTCTTCCTCCAGAAAATACCGAAAAAACTGGGAAAATTATATAAAAATACTCTGAAAATTAGGGTATTTACAATGATCCTCGATCTATCCAAAATCATCTTTCCTTATTCAAACTCTAAGTGATGCTCGTATGTTTTAGCTCTGTACTCTAATTGTTTGGTGTAATACCTAAACCAATATTCTCATATCAAAATGGACAAATAGGTTTGAATCTGACTCGTGAAGCTGTTCATACAGGAGCCCAAGAATTTCAAAAGAACAGGTTTTGCTCAATAAAAGAACAGGTTTTGCTCAATACTTACATTCTTGCTCAAATGCTATTTCGGTTTTTAGACGGTGTTATAAACCAATGTATGGTAGACACATGAGTTTCAGTAAGAACTGAACTCAGTATGAGTTAAATTTAGGGACCTTTCCTTGGTACCAGTTCCTTTCGGGGGTGGGTTCAAGGTTGCAACTGAATAGTAGAACTTTGTTTTAAGCCAACGACTACCTTAGTATATTATAGATATGATTTGAATCAATATATATATATATGAGTTGAGTCTTGAGGCTCTAAAGAAGACTGATGAGAAGTGTGGGCTGAGCCACTTGGCTTAACCAGGCCAGATCCCGTATAGAGGGTTGTAGCAGTCTAATAATCATATTTGAATATTGCTCTAGAAGAGTAGTAATGGTTATAAATTTTAATCAAGAAGTTGAGTCCACAACTTCTGGGCTGAACCGTGGGCCAAATCGTAGGTTCAGGTGAACCGAACCCCATCAAGGCTAAAGATAGTTTTTGCTTGATTAATAAAGCAGAGCCTACTCATTTAAGTATGGAATGATCGGGTTGTCACCCCCACATTTCAGATTAGGGGTATTTTTGTCTTTTCAAAATTAATGTGTAAATGATTGCGTGATAATTAATTATATTTAAATTTTTGTAATTTTATTTGATTGTTGCACATTACCGTTATTTCGGTAATTAGAGCACTACACTAGCCATTGTCTTCCAACCAGTTTCACATTCTTGTCCTAGACGTGCCAAACTGTTACTTTGATCTTTGTGTGACTCATAATTATGTCTTGTTGTGCTTCATTTTAGTCGCACAACATCTGTCGCAACCAATTACATCTAATTCTATATAAATCAAATCTTGTATCCTTGTGTGTTCCAATAAAAATTGGAGACGCAATCTCGACCTATTTTGAGCAACCCAAATTAAGCTAATATTCTATTCTAAGTCTACTTCATTCATGACACTTGTGTCCCACTTAAATTCAGACCATTGTACTTCTAATTAATTTTAGAACACCAATTGTATTTATTTTAACTATTTAAACCATAAATCTTACTTTGTACAATTTTCCAATTGTTGGGCACTTTTGTGTAAAAGTACATTAAGGTATCCCACTCGTTGGACAAGATACGTAAATAAAACTAATTCTCCTTCATATATTTTTCCATAATTTTCGGGAGTGTGCAAATTGCGACATTGATCTCTTGGACCATGGCCTCAAAATCTTGAACCAATGCATCTCAACCTTCCATTTTTAATCCATTTAAATCCTAGCCCATTGGAATATCTCCATAGCAAGCCAAGACCTTTTTCCTAGTGTTGACCAAAGTCAACTTGTTCTAGGTCAACCCAACACCACATATAAATATTCTTATTTCTTTACTTTTTCCTATTCCCTTCAACCTAAACCTAAGTTTCCAGCCGACTTCTTCAACCCATCTCCTGTGCACCTCTTTCCTTACCCCGCCGACCCGAGACCAGCACCCTCCTCGCCGTAGTTCACCATCCCTCCTCCTGGACCACCGTGAACCAAGCCAACCAGCCACCTCGTCATCTACCCGCTGAAGCTGAACCCAACTGCACCTGAACCCGCAGCAGCCTCCTGAACTCGCCAGCCGACGATGACCCGCCTGCACGACCACCAGAGACTCGCCTCGTCAACCACTACACCCAGCCGCAGTCGCCTGAAATAGCTGCCAATTGCCAACTCTCCACGACTGAACGCCGGAGCATCCCATCAACGCCAGCACCCGACCGCCTCGTCTTCCCCCTCTCGTTCAACTCGCCTAACCGACCGAAACTCTTTCCCGACCACCTGCCGACCACTTCGACCCTCGACCGACCGGAATCCCGCTGAAATTGTCGACTTCCTGCGGGGCCGACTGCCCGAGACGCCAACCCGACCGGAGACTGGGGCTTCGACCAACTGGATCCAGCAACCTTGCCTGAACACCACGACGACCTCTCCTCGACTGAACCATGCACCACCAGCCCCTTCGTCGTCGTCAACATTATCGTCAACATCGTCATCACCGCTCTCGTGCACGCGCCAGGTTCGATTCCCCCTCGCGTACATGTACACGTATGCGCACCCGCGTATTTTACCATCGTATTGCATACATATTTAGACATGGTATTTAGTATGTGATGGTACATTGGTATGATTGTATGTACATAGTATATATATCTATATGTATAAGAACCCTATTAGTATATATATATAGTATAACCCTCAATTAGTATATACGTATATAGATGTATTATATATACCACCCCAATGAATGTACAAGTATAAATTCTATTTAGTACATATATATATACGTGTATCTATTATATTGGTAACTAATGGATACTTATGTATATATTAGTTCATATTATGTATATATGCCTATGGACTAGATGACTAGAGTGTAACCACGGATACCCCGTAGTTACATTAACCTGTGACCATGTAGCATGATAGCAGACTGCCATATGTACTGTCACGACCCGATTCTGCTGAATCGTTAGGGCGTCCCCCGAATCGTGATGTCGTGCGGGCCTGGGGTTGCGCCCGCACAAGACTAAAGTATTTTGCATAACGAGCACATATTCAGAGTACGAAGATAAATTGAAACACAGATTTGAAACATGAAAAAGTTCTCTTTATTGATAATGAATATCTATTACAAACTCTTGAACGAGTCAGCTAATATGCCGCACGGACTTACAAAAGTGTTGACTCAAAATGAGATAGCAGTCCTGTACATTACATCGCTTTACTAAACTTCAAAATGAATAAGACCTCCAGGCTGGAGGACGACTTTGTCGTAGAGATGCATTGTGTATGAAGAGTTGCAAGCTTCTTTCTTCAAGTACTTTAAAATGCGGCACGATCAAGATGCGCCAACAGCTGGACTAGATCGGGAAGACGACTTCGGCTCCTCGCTCGGTTTGCCTTGGTGCGAAGAACCCGTTTCAACGATGGTCAGTATGTCGAAACATACTGGTGAAGGCGAGCTAACCGAACTATACCAATCAATACGTTGTTTTAATGAAGCATGCATAATTTGTGGGTTTCTATCTTGCCTTAGTTCATTTACAAGCAACAGTATATATGTATGATACTGAAATAAACTTGCCACCGTTCGGTGGATTTTACCTGCCCGTCTGAATCACCTGCACAATACTTACCATGCCCTCCCTGCCACGAAGACACAAGTTAGTTTGCAACATATTTAAATATACAAGAGATCACTGGCGTATGCCATAATGGACGATAGTCTTTGACGAGAATGGTATGCAATGAAAGTACAAGAGGCGTTGTAAGCCATTCTGCCAAGAACAAGAGACTAAACAATAGGTCTCGCCCAGACCGGATCGATGCCAGTGCCCCAGCATCGTCCGCGAGACCGTTACCCTGTGCACAAGTTGTCCGTGATCGAACGGTATGTTACAAGTTAACAATCCATGTGGTTGAGGCAACAAGAGTACAAGACAAGCAATATAATTTATGATTTATTCCCAAACGAACAAGCATGCAATATAAGTAACCGTTCCCGAGTTGAATGACAAGCAATACAATCCAAGTCTATTCCCTTTTTATCTTGGTATCTTTTAGTTATTACTTGGTATCGTTTGATCGGGGCAAAGAAGAATCCAAGATTTTAGGTGTGCAGACTTGGAAGCAGGGCAAGCTAATCGGGATGGTAGCCACTCACTTAGATGGTTGGAAAGGAGAAGGAAAGAGGCGCTTCATGACTCCACTCGTAAGCCGCCTACTGCTCGTTCACCTGCAGAGCGAACAGCTCGATCAATACTCCTTCCACTCTTTCCATACTCGAAATTTGAAATGCAGTTCAATGAATAAAAATAATAAAATTCATCGAAACCATTCAAGGAAAACAAGCAAATTCGAAAACCAACTTAAGACAACAAAATCAACAAACGACATCGAAATCCGAGGCAACAAAAGAAAACAGCGGAGAGGTCCCTCCTGACTCTGCCGCTAAGCCGATCCCGGGGGCACGGTCCACTGAATATGAGAATCGATTTCGAAGAAACAAATCCATAACGAGGACGAGTTCTTGTTTCAATCTATCCCGATCGAACGATACCATCTTGTGTTTCTTAGCCGCGCTCCCCGCACCGGGGGAACGGGGCGCTATATCCTACCCAACCAATTGGAAGTTTCGTCCTCGAAACTTAGGAATAGGACCTATCGTTAGGGAACATTATGTTGAGGATGGCGATCATGACTCAATGAACAATCACGAACAGAATGGTCTGATCTGCCACAGACTAGGCATAACCCAAGTTTCAGACGACATTTGTCGATTAAGTGTACCGGCTTTTTGCAGAAGTTACAAGGCCGATTTGCTTTCTGCTTCCCGCCGTTATTGTGACACTTTGCAGCTTTATTTCTTCTCTCGTTGCTTTGGCGTTTGTGATTGTAGGTATGCACAGTGCCGGCAGAAACGTAAGGATAATGCGGCTCAAGAGATAGAGCGTAATTCATGACTTCATGCATTGTCCTGTACTGCTGAACGACTACGTGCACATGGATGTCAGGGCGTAGACCACCTTCAAACCTTCTATCTCGACTCGCTACATCAGGTAAATAGGCCCTAGCAAATTTGGAGAGACGGTTAAATTCAGCGGAGTACTGTTTAACTGTCATGCTGCCTTGCCTCAGTTGCATGAACTCGTTCTCCATCTGACGTTGTACTGGAGGGGGTATAAACTCCTCTTCAAATGCGGCATGAGAAGTCGTCCACGAGATTGCCTCCTCTCCGTGATCAAATTGGAGAGATCGTCGATGCACGTTCCACCAATCGTGTGCGTTGAGGCGGAGCTGTAGTTGCGCGCAGGCGACACGCTTCTCTTCGGGGACCTCTAGCAAAGCAAAGTGATCTTCAAGTTCGGCCAACCAATCTAGAGCTACGACTGGTTCCTCAGTCCCGTTGAATGTGGTATTGCAGACTTTCTTGAAGTGGCCAAAGTCGAAGGCAGTCACGTCCCTCGGCCTTGGAATTTGCGGCATCTCTACTTCAAGCGCGGGCTGTTCCACCAGAGTCGTTGGCGTTGTCGCGGAATGGTTGGAAGCCAAAGTTTGAACGATCTGTTGCAGGGCATCCACCTGCTTATGTTGGACTGAGAATCGAGCTTCTATATTGTCTTAAAACTTGAGCTGACTCTCCTCCGCTCGCTTCTCGGCCCGTTCGTAGCGAGCCTCGTCCCTTTGTTGGTTTGCCTCCAACATCTGCAACATTTGCTGGATGGGATCGATGCTTGGCACGGCTCGTTGGCTCCTTGAACTTCCCGAAGTGCCCGAACTACTTTCTTGGCCTTGCGTTTCGGCCGGTGCTAGCGCTGCAGATTGCGCTGGAGCCATTCCTTCAAAAGAAGATAAATTACATTAGGATCATAATGTATTATGGACTTATTGCATGAACGTATCTCATTTTGGCCTAGCGAGTTCAAGAGTTCGCACAGGAATTTAATCGTTACAGGAACTTTTCCAGTACGAGAGTCTAAGGAACTTGAATCTATGCTCTGATACCACTATGTCACGACCCAATTCCGCTGAATCGTTGGGACGTCCCCCGAATCGTGATGCCGTGCGGGCCTAGGGTTGCGTCCGCACAAGGCTAAAGTATTTTGCATAACGAGCACATATTCAGAGTATGCAGATAAATTGAAACACAGATTTGAAACATGGAAAAGTTTTCTTTATTGATAATGAACATCTATTACAAACTCTTGAACGAGCCAGCTAATATGTCGCACGGGCTTACAAAAGTATTGACTAAAAATGAGATAGCAGTCCTGTACATTACATCCCTTTACTAAACTTCAAAATGAATAAGACCTCCAGGCTGGAGGACGGCTTTGCCACAGAGCTGCATTGTGTATGAAGAGTTGCAAGCTCCTTTCTTCAAGTGCTTCAAAATACGGCGAGATCAGGATGCGCCAACAGCTGGACTGGATCGGGAAGACGACTTCGGCTCCTCGCTCGGTTCGCCTTGGTGCGGAGAACCTGTTTTAACGAGGGTCAGTATGTCAAAACATACTGGTGAAGGCGAGCTAACCGAACTATACCAATCAACACGTTATTTTAATAAAGCATGCATAATTTGTGGGTTTCTATCTTGCCTTAGTTCATTTACAAGTAACAGTATATATGTATGATACTGAAATAAACTTGCCACCGTTCGGTGGATTTTACCTGCCCGTCTGAATCATCTGCACAATACTTACCATGCCTTCCCTGCCACGAAGACACAAGTTAGTTTGCAACAGGTTTAAATATACAAAAGATCACTGGCGTATGCCATAATGGACGATAGTCTTTGACGAGAATGGTATGCAACGAAAGTACAATAGGCATTGCAAGCCATTCCGCCAAGAACAAGAGACTAAACAAAAGGTCTCGCCCGGACCGGATCGATGCCAGTGCCCCAGCATCGTCCGCGAGACCGTTATCCTGTGCACAAGTTGTCCGTGATCGAACGGTATGTTACAAGTTAACAATCCATGTGGATGAGGCAACAAGAGTACAAGACAATCAAGTACAAGACAAGCAATACAATTCATGATTTATTCCCAAACGAACAAGCATGCAATATAAGTAATTGTTCCCGAGTTGAATGACAAGCAATACAATCCAAGTCTATTCCCTTTTTATCTTGGTATCTTTTAGTTATTACTTGGTATCGTTTGATCGAGGCAAAGAAGAATGCAAGATTTTAGGTGTGCAGACTTGGAAGCAGGGCTAGCTAATCGGGATGGTATCCACTCACTTAGATGGTTGGAAGGGAGAAGGAAAGAGGCGCTTCATGACTCCGCTCGTAAGCCGCCTACTGCTCGTTCACCTGCAGCATGAACAGCTCGATCAATACTCCTTCCACTCTTTCCATACTCGGAATTTGAAATACAGTTCAATGAACGAATATAATAAAATCCATCGAAACCGTTCAAGAAAAACAAGCAAATCCAAAAACTAACTCAAGGCAACAAAAGCAACAAGCGACATTGAAATTCGAGGCAACAAAAGATAACAGCGGAGAGGTCCCTCCTAACTCTGCCGCTAAGCCGATCCCGGGGGCACGGTCTACTAAATATGGGAATCGATTTCGAAGAAACAAATCCATAACGAGGACGAGTTCTTGTTTTAATCTATCCCGATCGAACGATACCATCTTGTGTTTCTTAGCCGCGCTCCCCGCACCGGGGGAACGGGATGCTACATGTACACCGACGTACTGGCAAGACCGAATCATGGACTTTCTGTTATGCACAGCAACTACAGACGTGACCCCCAAGTGTAGTCTCTGAGATTATTGTGTTTGATTGTGTGTTAGTGTAATGTCTGATGCAGTATTGTGTATGATATATCTATAGGACTGTTGGATCATTCAGACGACACTTTAGAACCCGGATATTGGTATTGCCAGCTAAGGTCCACAGGCGAGTACATTCTCTGACAGTTTCTATTATGCTGATTATCTCTATAACTCTTGTTGTATAGCGTACATGACTCTGACACTGTTATTTATACGAGTTGGCATCATCGAGACCTGTCACGAGGAGTCATGATTTGGAATCCATCATGCTAGCTGGGGAAAAACGAGAAAATATTAGTAGCTTATGTGATCATACCCAAACTTTACATGCATCATAGCTCACCCACACCTCACATCGGTGCAGCCTGACCATTATATGCCTCATGGCTGTTACATGTGGTTAACCTGACTATTACTCGTATCATAGCTATCCAGATGGTTAGCCTGGCCATACAAGGATGATAGCTAACCAATGTAACGAGCCTGATCAGTCCCAAGCCGATCACATGATATGCTGATATTTTACACACTTAGTTAGATATTCTTGACATGTATCTCTAGTGTATTGATATAGCATTCCTTATGTGCTAGTCATGGTTCTAGCATTCACATATATACCAGTTCATTGTTCTAGCGTGTACTTGTATTTCTATTTCATTGCTAGTTGTATATTGATGATGACATATGCTCCAGTACATCATTTATTCCAGTATTTCTTATTCCAGTATTTTTTATTCCAGTATCTCTTATTGCCAGTATTCATATATGTCTTGTATTTCTTTACACTGTGCTATAGTTTTTGTCAATATATGTGGAACTGCTGTTAGTGCGTGTACTTCGTTCCAATCCTGACTGGGTATTTTTCCAGAGGATCTTGAGAATTTATGTACCACATACTATGGACCGGGTATAGATGCAGACTACACATCAGAGATCTTAGATGAGACTATTCCTTTAGATGAGACATTGCATGCAGCTATCTAGATAGTATTATATTATGCATCTGAGACTTCTTTGAGATTTATTGAGTTATGTTTAGACTTATGTTAAGTTTTAATTTGAGACTTGTGGAGACTTTATGTTGGACAGCTAGGTTGTGTTTTATCTATATTTTGAGACATGGTGTTTAACTATGTCATTCTTCTTATCTTTTATCGTGCCTTATACTTTGTTGTGATTGAGTTTACAATATGAGATATTATGTGATGTATATTGTCCTCCTTATGGAGATTGATATCATTGACAGGTATTTAGTTATATAGTATTATTGTGACCTAGACAACGTTCTACCGCCGATGCTGCGGCGTAGGCTGGACGTACCCACGCTCTCGTACCCCTATGTCGGGTGCGGGTCGTGACACGGGTTATACCTTATTTTGTATTAACTAAACTTAGATCATGGCCTAACTGGATGAACAAGAATATTGGGGTTAAGAAATTAGGTTTGGGTCATTTTTACTAAGGATAATGAGTATTCAGGTATTAGCAAACAATTAAGGAACTAGTTAGTTGCTAAAGTAATAGATAATAATTCTACAAGTTAACTTAGAATAAGTTGTAGTAGCTGGTTAATTGAGAAGAAAGGGAGTTGGATTGAGATTATAAAAGAATATGCTAACAATTGGATAGGCTGTTAGAAATTAAAAGGAGAGTTGGATTAGTTTAAGAGAAATGAAATTAGAGGTTATAATTATCTAAAGAGTAATTATGATTTATTTGACACAGATACGGAAGACCTGGACTTGACCACTTTTCAGGAAAAAAGTCAAGTACACCGACTTGAACCTTTACTTTGTATTTATTGCATTGTTCTTTATTCTCATATTGGATACGAGGTTGACACGATTGTATCTCAGTGACTGCATTGTGTCTTTTGATTGTATTATGGGATGGGAAAAATATCGAGTACGTATGAAACCAAACCCATTGTAAGTAGGAATTGTCGATAGCCTAATCACACACGGAACGTGTGATTAAGTCGTTTCTTATTATCCATTGTACACATTTTATTGTCCATTGTACCCCCCAACCGGTCACATATCGAAGACGATTTCAATCACAAGTTTTAATTATTTATTGTACATTATTTTATTATTCCATTATTTCAGTTATTGCATATTTCCCAGTATTGCATGTTAGTCATTTCATTTCATTATTTGTTGCATATTCAGTTTTATATTGTACTATATTTTTGTCGGGGTTGCACATTGCTCCTTTCCTGATTGAATCAGTTGCAGGTGATGAGAACTTTTACCATACCTACTATGGCCCACAAGAGATAGACGCTACTCAGGACCAGAAGTTTGTCTCGGGGACTTGAGGACTAGTCGTAGGACTTTACTTCATATTTTTGTACTTGATGTTGTATTGTGAGGGATTATATTGGATGACAGTACATGTTGGAGTGAGAGTCAAGATATTGCCTTTATCATTCAACGGGTTTGTTTTCGAACATTTATTGTAAAAGGTGTAATAAGGAATAGTAAAATCTGGTGGTGTATTTTGATTGCTTATATGAAATCAATCTTAGATGTTGTGATAAAAATTGATAATTATTTTGAGAGATTGCTAAGGTGTAGACAGCTGACTACCGCTATCAACGACAACGTAGGCTGACAGCGTAGGCTGGGCATGCTCAACCCGTACCCGATTATTCGGGAGCGGGGTGTGACATATTTTTAGTGGTGGCCCATGCAGGTCTCGCCTAATAGCACTTAGGACTTAGAGTGCTATTAGGAAATTTGTTAGTCTAGGAACTCATTACGGCATAGGACCGTACTAGAGTTGCACTTTCACACTTTATTATGTTATTGCCTTTATTATTTCCTTAGTGTTTTGATGTATCTCCTATGGACACTTATGTTCCCTTCCCTCCATTTATTTAGTGTTTTGTCGTATCTCCTATCGACATCACAAAAAATAAGGGAAAAAGAGGTACAAAATTTTTTTTTTTTGTTGATTGGAATTGACAAACAGTACAAAAGAATATCCAATACGTGGAGTCTAAGTACAAGAAAAAATAAAGATTCTAGAAAAGTTATGACGGTGGAGATCGAGTACTACAGTAGCTCATTTACTCCGTTGACAATCCCAGACCAATGGGGCGAGGCTGGTGCTTCTGTCTTCTCATTTTCTCCTCTGAGCTGCATGCGTGCATGCTCTTCTGCCTTCTTTTTCACGATGGAGGCATATCTCCTTTTTTTGTAGGAAACGCCCAATATCTAGCTTTAAGGGGACATGCATGTACGAATCTCATGCTGCCTAGTAGTGATGCATGTTGTAATCAGCGGCACATGCTGTCATAAATTGCCACATAGTCGCATGAGATTTGGAGTTGCTGATGCCTATAACACTCATGACACGTGTCATATGATGATTATGATTGCACCTTGGGAGTACGTCCACCTAGCGCATGGAAATCAATGGAGTAGTAGTGACGCATGACACGGCTTGGCACATGAGAACACTTAGTATACTAGTGGGGCATGGCACAACTTGGCAGATAGGAACACTTAGTACAATAGTGGCACATGGCGCTGCTTGGCACATGGGAACACTTAGTAAAATAGTGGCGCATGTCGCTACTAGGCACATGGGAACACTTAGTATAATAGTGGCGCATGGCGCTGCTCGGCACATGGGAACACTTAGTAAAATAGTGGCGCATGGCTTTGCATCGTATTGGCGCATGGGACTCGATCACTATGGCGCATGGTGTTGATTTTCCATGCTTCTACAAGACCCCCTTCAAAATTTCTAAACTTTAAACTTTACTAAGTTTTTAAGTTTGGAATACTTTGAATATAAGCATGGAGGAGATAGGCGCATGAACTACTTCGGCGCATCAGTAGAGTACTTCTCATCTTGGCGCAGCAAGTTGTTTGGAGCATTTATGGAGTACTTTTCAACTTGGCGCACATAGGGAGACCACTTAGCTTGTCTGACAGACTGTCAAGTTCATTCGTCGTTCTTGGTGCTGAGCAACTCTGAAGCCATTAATGGCATTTCATGCCTATAAATAGAGGACTAGGGAAGAGAAAGCATAATGTTTTCCTTCCCCACTAATGTCTCTGTGGAAGCTGAGTGCGGGGAGATCGGTCGAGCGGTTCCTCGATCATCTTCCTCTAATGGTCGGCTACCTTGATGTCGTCGATGGAGGTAAGGAGTAAAACTCTTGCTCTTGTTTTTGGGGCACGAGGGTACTTCGGTAATGTCTGCTTGTATTGGCGAAAGATCGCCTGTTCACGCACAGACGCTCCCTACAGCCTAACGCGTATGGTCTTTGCCGAGGAGCTTTGACATGAAGATGCGCCAACGGCAAGAATTCTCCTTCAGTGGCATGGGTGACATTATCTTCGAAAACTCACATGCGCTGAAAGATTATGCGCAATCATGATGTAGGGATACATTCGACCCCTTGGGGTATTCCGTCTTTGCACGGTGGCGGCTATGTGCATAGGCGTATCTCATCTGAACGCACAAATGGCTAATTTGCTGAATGGCGTATAATTCTGCTAATGTACGCCTTCTGGGTTATCTTTTTCTTGCAAGTATTATGACTTTATCTATTCGTCTTGTAAGGACTGCGTTGGCTTGCTTGGGTCCTAATGAAGCATGGAAGGATATAATAATTGATGTTGTTTGTGATGAACAAGCTCATTACCCGGAGGATTGTCCGCGATCTTCCACCCTGTCACGACCCGATTCCATAGAATCGTTTGAGGCGTCCCCCGAATCGTGACCGCCGTACGGGCCTGGAGTTGCGCCCGCACAAGGCTTTAATGATTTGCATAGCAAGCACATATTCAGAGTACGCAGATAAATTGAAACACAGATTTAAAACATGGAAAAGTTCTCTTTATTGAAAATGAACATCTATTACAAACTCCTGAACGAGTCAGCTAATATGCCGAACGGCTTACAAAAGAGATAACTCAAAATGAGATAGCAGTCCTGTACATTACATCCCTTTATAAACTCAAAATGATAAAGACCTCCAGGCTGGAGGATAGCTTTGCCACGGAGCTGCATTTGTGTATGAAGAGTTGCAAGCTCCGGTCTTCAAAATGCTTCAAGGGCGCGATGAAGGTGCGCTAACAGCTGGACTGGATCGGAAAGACGACTTCGGCTCCTCGCTCGATTCGCCTTGGTGCGGAGAACCTGTTTCAACGAGGGTCAGCATATCGAAACATGCTGGTGAAGGCGAGCTAGCCGAACTATACCAATCGACACGTTGTTTTAATGAAGCATGCATATTTGTGGATTTCTATCTTGCCTTAGTTCATTTACAAGTAAGCAGCATATAGAATTTACTGAAATGAACGTGCCACCGTTCGGTGGATTTTACCTGCCGTCTGAATTACCTGCACAATACTTATCATGCCTTCCCTGAAACGAAGACACAAGTTAGTATGCAACAGGTTTAAATATACACGATGATCACTGGCTTGATTGCCATAATGGACACTAGTCTATGACGAAGATGGTTTGCTATGTGCAAGAACGTGAGGCGCCGTATACCACCCTGTCCTAGTACGTGAGACTAAACGTTAGTTCCGTCCGGAGCCGGAACGGTGCCAGTGCCCCAGCAGCCGCCCGCAGGAACTATACTTTGTGCACAAGTTGTCCGTGATCGCACATTAACAATCATTCGCCCGAAGGCTACGTTAACAAGCATTCGCCCGGAGGCTACGTTAACATGCATTCGCCCGGAGGCTACGTGAGTACAAGACAAGCAGTATTGCATGATTCTTTTTATATTGCAACTACGTTATATTCATGCATCAGGATATACGTTTAAACTTGTATCTATGCATTTGATGAACATTCTGAACGAACAAGCATGCAAAGATATAACCGTTCACAAGTTTATTGACAAGCATAATGAACCAAGTATATTCCCTTTTTATCTTGGTTTCTTTTAGTTATTACTTGGTATCGTTTGATCGGGGCGAAGAGAATGCAAGTGTTTTAGCTGTGAAGCTTGGAAGCAGGGCTAGCTAATCGGGTTGGTAGCCACTCACTTAGATTTTTGGAAAGGAGAAGGAAAGAGGCGCTTCATGACTCCGCTCGCAAGCCGCCTACTGCTCGTTCACCTGCACACGAACAGCTTGATCAATACTTCTTTCTCTCTTTCCAATCTCGGAATTGAAGTGCAGTTCAATGAACGAAAACAATGAAAACCATCGAAACCGTTCAAGGAAAACAAGCAAATTCCAAAACTAACTCAAAGTACGAAAGCAACAAGCGACATCGAAAACCGAGGCAATAAAAGATAGCAGCGGAGAGGTCCCTTTTGACTCTGCCGCTAAGCCGATCCTTGGGGCGCAGTCCACTGAATATGGGAATCGATTCCGAAGAAACAAATCCATAACGAGGACGAGTTTTTAATTCAATCTATCCCGATCGAACGATACCGTCTTGTGTTTCTTAGCCGCAATCCCTGCACCGGGGGAACGGGGCGCTACATCCTACCCAACTAATTGGAAGTTTCATCCCGAAACTTAAGAACAGGACCTACCATCAGGGAACGTTACGTTGGGGATGTTTAGCAGAGTATTTGGGGCAGTCACGAATTCTGTGGTTTGTATCACCACAGATGAGGCATAATCCTTGTTTCAGACGACATTCGTTGACCAGGTGCCCTGGCCTCCTGTAGAAGTGACATAGCTGCCCTCTCTGCGGACCACCGTTGTTGCGGTGCTTTGTAGCGGTATTTCCTCCTTCGTTGCTTTGGCGTTTGTGACTGGATGTATGCACAGCGCCGGCAGCAACATGAGGATACTGAGGTTCAAGAGATAGGGCGTGATTCATGACTTCACGCATTATCCCGTACTGATTATTGACCACGTGCGAATGGATGGCAGGGCGTAGTCCACCTTCAAACCTTCTGGCTTGACTTGCTGCATCAGGTAAATAGGCCCTAGCGAATTTGGAGAGTCGGTTGAATTCGGCGGAGTACTCCTTAACTGTCATGCTGCCTTGCCGCAGCTGCACGAAGTCATTTTCTATTTGACGTTGCACTGGAGGGGGTATAAACTCCTCTTCGAACGCGGCACGAAAGGTCGTCCACGAGATCGCCTCCTCTCCGTGATCAAATTGGAGAGATCATCGATGCACGTTCCACCAATCGTGTGCGTTGAGGCAGAGCTGTAGTTGCGTGCAGGCGACGCGCTTATCTTCGGGGACCTCAAGCAGAGTGAAGTGATCTTCAAGCTCGGCTAGCCAATCTAGAGCTATCACTGGGTCCTCAGTCCCGTTGAATGGGGTATTGCAGACTTTCTTGAAATGGACCAAGTTGAAGGCAGTCACGTCCCTCGGCCTTGGGATTTGAGGCGTCTCCACTTTAAGCACGGGCTGTTCCACCGGAGTCGTTGCTGTTGCGGCGGAATGGTTGGCAGCCAAAGTCTGAACGATCTGTTGCAGGGCATCTACCTGCTTTTGTTGGACTGAGAATCGGGTCTCTAGATTGCTCTCGAACTTGGCTTGACGAGCATCATCTCTTTGTCGTTGCGATTCTAACATTTGCATTACCCGCTCAAGCGGGTCGACTTGAGATATGCCTCGCTGGCTCCGAGAGCTTCCCAAAGTACCCGAACTACTTTCTTGTGTTTCGTTCGGTGGTTGTGCTGCAGATTGCGCTGGTACCATTCCTTCAAAAGAAGGTAAATTATATTAGAATCATAATGTATTATGGACTTATTGCATGAATGTATCTTATTTTGGCCTAGCGAGTTCAAGAGTTCGCACAAGAATTTGATCGTTAAAGAAACTTTTCCAGCACGAAGTCTAAGGAACTTGGATCTGTGCTCTGATACCACTATGTCACGACCCGATTCCATAGAATCGTTTGAGGCGTCCCCCGAATCGTGACCGCCGTGCGGGCCTGGAGTTGCACCCGCACAAGGCTTTAATGATTTGCATAGCAAGCACATATTCAGAGTACGCAGATAAATTAAAACACAGATTTGAAACATGGAAAAGTTCTCTTTATTGATAATGAACATCTATTACAAACTCCTGAACGAGTCAGCTAATATGCCGAATGGCTTACAAAAGAGATGACTCAAAATGAGATAGCAGTCCTGTACATTACATCCCTTTATAAACTCAAAATGATAAAGACCTCCAGGCTGGAGGATAGCTTTGCCACGGAGCTGCATTTGTGTATGAAGAGTTGTAAGCTCCGGTCTTCAAAATGCTTCAAGGGTGCGGTGAAGGTGCGCTAACAGCTGGACTGGATTGGAAAGACGACTTCGGCTCCTCGCTCGGTTCGCCTTGGTGCGGAGAACCTGTTTCAACGAGGGTCAGCATATCGAAACATGCTGGTGAAGGCGAGCTAGCCGAACTATATCAATCGACACGTTGTTTTAATGAAGCATGCATATTTGTGGGTTTCTATCTTGCCTTAGTTCATTTACAAGTAAGCAGCATATAGAATTTACTGAAATGAACGTGCCACCGTTCGGTGGATTTTACCTGTCGTCTGAATTACCTGCACAATACTTACCATGCCTTCCCTGAAACAAAGACACAAGTTAGTATGCAACAGGTTTAAATATACACGATGATCACTGGCTTGATTGCCATAATGGATACTAGTCTGTGACGAAGATGGTTTGCTACGTGCAAGAACGTGAGGCGCCGCATACCACCCTGTCCTAGTACGTGAGACTAAACGTTAGTTCCGTCCAGAGTCGAAACGGTGCCAGTGCCCCAACAGCCGCCCGCAGGAACTATACCTTGTGCGCAAGTTGTCCGAGATCGCACATTAATAATCATTCGCCCGGAGGCTACGTTAACAAGCATTCGCCCGGAGGCTACGTTAACATGCATTCGCCCGGAGGCTACGTGAGTACAAGACAAGCAGTATTGCATGATTTATTTTACATTGCAACTACGTTATATTCATGCATCAGGATATATGTTTAAACTTGCATCTATGCATTTGATGAACATTCCGAACGAACAAGCATGCAAAGATATAACCGTTCACAGGTTTATTGACAAGCATAATGAACCAAGTCTATTCTCTTTTTATCTTGGTTTCTTTTAGTTATTACTTGGTATCGTTTGATCGGGGCGAAGAGAATGCAAGTGTTTTAGCTGTGAAGCTTGGAAGCAGGGCTAGCTAATCGGGTTGGTAGCCACTCACTTAGATTTTTGGAAAGGAGAAGAAAAGAGGCGCTTCACGACTCCGCTCGTAAGTCGCCTACTGCTCGTTCACCTGCACACGAACAGCTTGATTAATACTTCTTCCTCTCTTTCCAATCTCGGAATTGAAGTACAGTTCAATGAACGAAAATAATGAAAACCATCGAAACCGTTCAAGAAAAACAAGCAAATCCCAAAACCAACTCAAAGCACGAAAGCAACAAGCGACATCGAAAACCGAGGCAATAAAAGATAGCAGCGGAGAGGTCCCTCCTGACTCTGCCGCTAAGCCGATCCTTGGGGCGCAGTCTACTGAATATGGGAATCGATTCTGAAGAAACAAATCCATAACGAGGACGAGTTCTTAATTCAATCTATCCCGATCGAACGATACCGTCTTGTGTTTCTTAGCCGCAATCCCCGCACCGGGGGAATGGGGCGCTACACACCCTACCTTACTGTAGCTACTCCCCTTACACGGCCAGAACGTAATGGATGGATCTTAGGTCGAATCCTGGCGGCGCAGCTTGGAAGAGATGGGGCTAGTTATCCCAACAAGAATTTCTACTTGCATCCTTTCACACGATAGAGTTGGGCCTCTTGGCTCTCTGTTGCAAGCTTGTAAACCCCCTCGATTAATTCTATAGATAGTCAGGTTCGGATTGGAAAATTTTTGGATTTAGCAGCAGATGTTGAGGTTTAGAGTGGAGTTAAGTTTGTCTGGTATTTTAATTTATTTAAATTAAACCCTTGGCGCGCCCTATCATTGCTAAATTATTCGGAGCCCAATATCAGCCCATAAATTCTATCGGATTATTGTACTTCTGACTTGACCCGCCAAATTAGGTACTAGAATTTTCTGTCACTCAAAATCAGATTTCGTTGTGCTCTAAATTAATTGCACAATTTTCCAAAATCGTAATCCATATTTAATTCTGTGTCGGACACCTATGTCGTTACACTCAATTTTGAGATACCAACTTAATCCGTTGAGCCGGACCAACTAAAGGGTCCAAGACTGACTCCAAGCCCCCACCATTTTTGACCTTTGTGTCATTTCCGAAATTTGACCCCAAGTGCCCCCATTTAATTTAAAAGCGCGGGACATTTTAATTCTATTTAAATCGGGGATACCAATTTTGCCTAATCCTATTTTAATCATTAATTAATCCCGATGGCCATTAAATTGAACCCGTGCCAAACCACCAACACCTCCTCGCCATGCAAATCATCAACCGAAATTTTCTCCACAATTTTTGCGTCATTTTATGTGTTCGTGCAATTTCCCGAAATTAAGTGGCTAATTTGTAAATATGGTAACAAGTGTCAAAACCTTATTGGTTTAAACCCAAATAGAGAATCCCCCACCCATGACCGTTCTAACCATACTCCACTCTCCTTTGTGAGCACACAATTTTTCTTCATGACACATCCTAGCCATCCATTCAAATTAGGATTTACCATCACCCTCCATCCATTCACCACTCCCCTATAAAACATCAACATCACCTCACCCTCACAACTCTCCAATCAGGCCCTAATCCCAAGGAACCTAGAAACCCCCCCTCACTCTCTCTCCTCCTCTATTTTTCTCCATACAAGAAACCTCCTCCCTCCATTCTTCTTCTTCTTCCTTTAATTCTTCTTCCTCCTGAAGACCGACCGGCCGGCAGACCAACTCGGCTCTGGCCCGTCGACCCCCGCGGCGGCTCCACAGCAGCCCGACCGGCTGTGCGTCTTCCCTCCGCAGCTGACTCTTCGCCGACCGTACTGTGCGTGCCCCGACAGGCCCGACTCCGGCGGAGCGCCCGCTCTGGCCTGCATAACTCCGACCGCCGGCCTGTGCTCTCCCGACCGCACCCGACCGGACTGAACAGCCCCGACCGACAGGACTGAATAGCCCCACCGACCGTCAGCTGTGTTTCCCGACCGCCCACGGCTGTCTTCTCGACCGGCCACTGAACGACTCCCCCGCGGCTGTCTTCCCTCTGGCCGTGCGACTCCCCCGTCCGGCCAACCTCCATGTCTAGCTCCTTCATCATCACCACTACCACCATCACCACCACCATTACACCTTCCCTACTACCACCCCGTGGCCACCCTCCACCGGCCGTGCTCCGGCGTCATCGACGAGGTCGACTCTCCCCTCTCTTGCCTTTTATTTCCAAAAATTAATATCATTTTAAATAGGATTTAATTATATATATGGATGTGTGAAATGCTAGCTAGGGTTGTGGTTATGTAGTATTGATATAAATGGTTAGTGTATAGTAGTACTTGAACTACGGGATTAAGGTTTATATTGGCTAAGGCTAAGGCTGATTAATGTGAATATAGATTTTGATAACTTGAGGTTGGGTTTAATGAGGTTAACATGTTTTAGGGTTTATGTAGTGTAGTGACCATGTAACTTATGTTTTATGAAGTTGGATTTGGATGATGTACTTAGTTGGAATTAGGGTAAATACAACTTGTGAGAAAAATGTTACGATATTGAGCACGTGACGATGATTGGAGAGGATGACCAAGGACTTGGGGATTCGACTGGTGGTATATCGAAGAGATGTATTTGTGATAGGTGGATTATAGTTTAGGGTTGGCGTCTACATAAATTATAACGATTTAATTAAGATATGTACTCGAGGAGAATAGGGTTTTGACCTTTGAGCAAATAATCAGGATGTATCGTACATGGTAGAAAAATATTAGTTTAATTACGGAGAATTAAATTGAGGAGAATGTACAGATGACTAGTTGATTGACTATCGTACCGATAGTCAACTGTGGTCAACCCCCTAGTGTCTTGTCCCTGTGAGTCGTAGCTGAGACTGAGTTTAGGTGTAAATGTATGTAGCATCCCTGTTTGACGTGGAACAGATTATTGATTATTGGTTTGTATCTCATCTCTAGGTACTGCGGGACCTGAGGGCTTGGACGTGGTACCGGTACCCCGTTATCAGCAACCGCACGCAGGCAAGTGTACCTTGCCACCCTGTATTTCAGTTTACAGATATTCATTGTTTCGTTATGTACATTATGCACGTATTTATGTTGACGTTCGATACTTCACGTCCGGATCACAACCGGGTAAAGACGTGCGTCGTAACGTCTTAGAAAGATTGTTGCTAGTTTCGTAGCATCCCGATATGCGTACCTGAGTATATCGATACCCCAGGACACACTCATATACTGTGATCGTGTCAGATTCCTGTATCCTGATACTGACATCATGACCAGATACTGGGACGACCTTAGGGTCGCGTCTGTTGGGTTACTTCCGTGTGTCGAGACTGTAGTTAGAGGTTCAGGTTCAGTGCATAATCGTTGACTGCTTGGGAAGGGGAAGACAGTTACTAGACGTTTGGGCTCCTTTGCACGCGCTTATATATATATATATATATATATATATATATATATATATATATATATATATATATATGTATTGTTTCTGTAGTGATCCTGTATCTAGTGTAGTTGTATCACCCGTGTGACTCCTTGCCCGGAGTTGCGATACGTGCCGTGTGTTTCCGTGTCCGGAGCTACGGTTTTATTTTGGACAGCCCACGCGTCGAACATTGTCTTTAAACTGTGTCACACTTGTTTGGTTATGATAGAGTACCCTGTCGTTGCACTTGTACTTTCTGTTTACCTGGCATGCTATATTTTGTACCTTGTTACGTCCCTCTGAGGACCTGGTTCCCTTCCAGTTTTGCAGCATAGATGATTACGGAGCATTTGGAGTTGCTGTTGGAGTTGCATGTCATGCGGGCATGGTACCAGGTACTCACATCATATCTACCGGCATTATGGTTATTTTATATTGATTATTCATCTGCTATTGTAGCCTAGTTTTTATAGACTCATACTTCTTCTCGAGTCTATTATGGTTATTTTATATTGATTATTCATCTGCTATTGTAGCCTAGTTTTTATAGACTCATACTTCTTCTCGAGTCTATTTGAGTTAGTGTGTTATTGGACGGTCGACTCTAGCACATATAGCTCTTTCTTGTATACTGTTGTACATTATGGATTGAGACATAGAGGTTTACATTTATGAGATATCTAGATTGTGCCATTTATATTACAGCTTATACGTATTCGAGTCAGACCAGAGTCTGGTCGAATGCGTAGCTGGCGTGTTATGTATTCCTGGTCCTACGTATTTTGGGACTGGGGCATAACAAAGCTCCCTTGATAGCCATCAGTATGGATTCTTTTCTCGTACTATGGCTTGTACTGAGGAGTCTTGATGAAATAAGGACTCAGAATACGTTGAGCTGCCGGTCTTACACGTGTTGCTACCAGAAACAACACAGAGAGGTCTCATTCTTTTTAAATGTACCCCTGATCTTGAATATTAATGAAAAAACCTTAAATGTAATGGACTTTCCATATGTACTCATGATATTGAATAGTAATAATTTTTTTGCCTTCTTTCCTGTTTAAAACTTTTCTTGTCGCTGTGGTCATCGTGGCTATGAGTATTATACTAGAGGTAACATGGACGTAGTATTACATCATAATGGCGATAACACGAAGCCCTATCAGAGGTAGTATGAATGTGATATGTTAAAGTAGTTCCATTAAGAAAATTTGGTGGAGACATTATTTGCAATGGTAGATATACTTTGGTGTAGAACCGATAGTTAAGCAAATGAGTCAGAGTAGTATGGACATGATTGGGGAACATAGGCATCTCTTAAACTACTTGCTTTGTAGAGGTTTGGTGGAGATAATGACAAAAGGGACGAGTTAGAGGCAGTATGGATGTGTCTTTCTTCTTTTGATAGGAAAGACGGCTTCTAGTTCAGAGGTGATATAGATATGAACCATTTTCCTTAGAGAAGTTTGTGGATCTGTTACCCATTGCGTACTAAAGACTCCTGAGTACGGATAACAGATTTGTCCGCGTGCTACGGATTGGGTGAGAAAGATATCAAGCGTGAACATTACACTTTTATGCCCCTTTGTTAGGGATAGAAATGACACACATCATTCTCCTTCTTCTTTTTTGGGCCTAACTCAGGTATAGTATTTCTTTAGGAACTTGTCATTGATTGGCATCATGAGCAAGTCACCATTAGGCTTGGCGAGCCTGTATGCACCGCTGGAGTAGACCATTTTCACTATAAAGAAATCCTCCCATTTTGGCTGGAATTTTTTCACATTCTTGTAGGTCATGATCATCGGCCTTAGCACGGTTAAGACGAGATCGCCGACCTGGAATGTCCTTTCCTTCACCTTTTTGTTAAAGGTCCTGGACAGTCATGCTTGATATAGCTCAATGCACTGTTGAGCCAAGAGGTATTTTTCGTCAAGTGCATCCAATTCCTGTAGACGTCGACGGTGGTTGTATTCGTCGGTTAGCCTATTGGAAAGGGCCACCCGAAGGAAAGAAATTTTGGTCTCTAAAGGAAGCATAGCCTCACTTCCGTAGACCAAGGAGAACGGCGTGCTGCCAGTTGGGATTCGAACCGTCATAAGGTAGACCCATAGACATTCGCCCAGCTTCTTATTCCAGTCATGTTTGTTGGTTAAAAAAAACTTTTTGAGTAGCTTGATGATTGTCTTGTTGAATGCTTCGGCTAATCTATTTGCTGCTGGATTATAGGCGGTTGAAGCTACATTTTGTACTCGATTTTTATTGCAAAGCCGAAAGAAAGCGTGGCTTACAAACTATGGACCATTATCATGAATGATCCTGCAAGGTAAGCTAAAGCAGTAGATGACGTATTTTTTAAGAAAACTGATCATGTTAGATGTTTTTACTTCTGCCAGTGGAACGGCTTTCACCCGTTTGGAGAAGTAGTTTGTGATAGCCAGGATAAACCGATGCCCCTTAGATGAAGGTGGAGTAAAAGGTCCTATGATATCCATACTCCAGGCTTCAAATGGCCAAGAAGCAAAGGTCGGGAGTAGAAACTACGAGGGTTGGTGGATGAAGTCGGCATGGATCTGACACAGCCTGCACTTCTTTGCATAGTTGACGGCATCTGCCACCATCGTCGGCCAATAATAGACCATATGTCGGAGATGGTCTTGAAGCTTATGTGCAGGCTGTTGAGCACCACAAGTATCATTGTGAGCTTCACGGAGAGCTTGCTTTGCTTCTACGTCTGATAGACATCGTAGCAGGAGTCCGTCATAGGAATAACGGTACAACATCTTGGTAGATGTATCATAGTAGAACCGGAGTAAACGCCTTCTAACGAAAGTGGCCTCCTTTGGGTCGTCTGGAAGGATTCCGTAGACTGCATAGTCTATGAACGGGAGTCTCCATTCTTTGACATTAGCATATGTTTCTACAGAGTGGCTCAGATTAAAGCATAAGTTATTCTTTTGGCAGACCAGCTCTTGACCGACTATTGTGACCAATAGATGAGTCTTGATTGGGACTGCTAAGGATGTGGCGAGGCCGCGAGTATGTCAGCTTCAATATTTTGCAGTCACGATACATGTTCTATGAAGAACTCTGTAAAAGTTACGATCATATCAATTGCCACCTAGTGGTAGGGGAGCAGGTCCTCATAATGGACTTCATATTCACCGCGGACTTGGCTGAGTAATAATTTGGAATAAACATAGGCTTCTAGGTAGTCGACCTCCAATTATTTAGCTAACTGGAGCCCAATGATTAGAGCATTATATTCTACCAAATTATTGGAACATAGTTTCATTAGCAAGTATGCGCGATGGATGACTAGGTCGTCGGGAGAGATTAGCATTATCCTAACTCCGATAATAATATTGCCTTTGGGCCCTGTTCTGGAAGCACCGTCGAAGAATATTCACAAAACTGACACTCATGTCGTGACTATATTAGACTCCAGTACCTCGTCGGGGGGCATTGCAGTCGCACTGATAGGCTAGTCCCGACCTGGTTACCCCTGCCAGAGCTTCGTCAGTTGACAAAGAGACAGTATGACAAGACTTGGTCTTCTTTCTTTTGGACTTGGAGGTAGGCGGTGCTGCTAACCTGGTCATATCTTGGACGAGGTATGGGTGAACCCACATTACTTCACTGCTTGGAGTAGTGAGGGGAACTAACTTGTCCGCCTGGGCTGGGGGAGGTTAACGACCTCTATGGTTGCCCTAGGTATGGGGACGACACAATATTGGGCCTCTATTATCGGGAAAGTGCCAAACTGGAGGGATAATATGTTTGCAATGATTGTCTTGTCTTCGTAGTCCAGAGTGAGAGCTTTGGAGTCGATCAGTCATTGTATCTGCCTTTTTAATATGTAATAGTCACGCATGGCGTGATGGACATATCGATGGTAGTAGCAATATTTGGGGTTGTCAAGCTTTCATGCTTCATTGGGATGTTTGATGTCGGGTAGCCAGAGTTTTTGCCCTTTATCAATACTTCAAAGAGTTCCATGACATCATTGTCATCAAAGGAGTAAGTTTCATGTACTCTTGCCAGCTCCATTGGCTTGGTGACGGGTGCGATCGGACTCTTAGACAAGTTAACCGTCAGGGCATGTTTCCCTTTACTATCACGACCGTTGTTAGCGGTGAGAGGACGCTTTCCCTTTTCTTCAACGTTGGGAGCTTAGAATCCTAATAAGCGGGAGCCTTTCATGCTCTTTTCAGCAGCAACGACACTTATGATAAATATCGTCCAATCGCTGAATGGACCAGATGGCGTCTAGAGTCTTATTTCTGGTAGAAGGTTCTTTCGGTACGTGTCCATTACCGATGATTCGGGGATGTCGGGAGGCAATTTCAGTGCCGCCTGTCGGAAGCATTTGATATAATTATGTGCAAGTTCCATGTCCCCTTGGGTAATATCCATGAGGGAGGACATAGTTATTGTCACGACCCGCACCCGGTATAGGGGCACGAGAGCGTGAGTACGTCCAGCCTACGCCGCAGCATCGGCGGTAGAATGTTGTCTAGGTCAAGTACTATCTAAATAATCTCACACTAGTATCCAACTCCATAAGGAGACACGGATAACACTATAAAGATGAACAACATACTCAATCACCACTACAGCACGATAAGAATTTGAAGAAATAACAGAATACGACACAAGTCTAATGACAAAATAATCATACCTGCAAACAGTAACAACCAATCCCCAAGTGTGTCGAAAACCAATCTACTAAGGTCACAGTCTGGAAAAATATTTTCCAGTCAGGAAGGAGCAAAGTACATCTCTAAATAGCAGTTCTATATAAATGACATAAACTATGTAGCAGTTCTAGATGAAAATATACCAGATGCATGTATAGGTACGAGAAATGTACAATGAAAAAAATACTGGAAGTAAATGCAGGAAAAGAAACAATATGTCAATGAGCAAGAAACCTATGACTAAGTGTGTGAGTACTAGCTTTAACATGTGATCGGCTTGGGAACTTGATCAGGCTGGTTACATGTGATTAGCTATGATTCATGGAAGGTCAGGCTAACCGTTGGTTAGCTATGATGCATGTAGAGGTCAGGCTAATCACACGTAACAGCTATAAAGCATGGAGATGGTCAGGCCGCACCCGACGTGAGATGTGGGGTGAGCTATGATGCATGGAAAGTTGGGTATGATCACATATCTATACTAAAATACTCTCCACCCCCGACTGGTATAGTAGATCCAATCATGGTACGCTATGGCACGGGATTCCCTAGGGAGGTAGCAAATCTCCCCGGGTCTCAGTGTCTGAACATGCACAAGATATCAAGGAAACAAGTCTTGTACAAGCTACAGCATGAATAAGGAATAACAACTCATGACGAGATCCGTGTATACCAATCCGTGTAACCAACGTGTCAAGAACATGGATATTTACACTAGATACAGTGAACATAGGAGATATCATAAATTAGAAACTAATCAGAGAATGTACTCGCCTTTGGTCCTTAGCTGGTGAATACCGAGGTCCTGTTCCAGAGTGTCGCCTGGAGGAACCAACAGTCCTAATGACATATCATAATATCACTTGTATCAGATGCTATACTAACACACAAAAGAAATATACTGGCCTCAGGGCTATGCCAGGCATGGCATTAGTCAACTAGGGTCATCTAGTAGGATATACATAAATAAATATACATATCTTACTAACATTAATACTTATCATATATATGTATATCAAATTAAATACATATACAATATACATGTATATATATATTAAAAATATGCTAAGGGTTTATACAAAAATATATATACACATATATATATATATGCCAATACATTTTAGAATATATATATATAGTCAACATTATCATTTAAATATACTAATACTAATACACCAAATTCAATTTATACTAGCATATACTTTTTATTAAATAGATATTATATAAAAATAAACCAATATATATATACATATATACAAACCAATTAGAAATATTGTGAATATATTAAGTATACCAAATATGCATATATACATATACCAAATTAATTATATATACTATATATATACGTATTTACCAATTAAATTAAAAACATGCACATATACACACACATTAATTAAATATATGCAAATACCTATACATTAGTTATAGATACATATACATACACATTAGTTAAATATATTCATTAACTATACATTAGTTATGTATATACATTAACATTTTAATTTATTATACACATACATATATATTACAGTGAAAGAGGGAAGAGGGGAGGAGAGGATTGCTTACAGTGGCTGCCGGCCGGAGGGGGAGCAGGCCGGCGGGGGATGGCCGCACTGGTGGTGGTGGTACTGCTGCAGTGGCCGGTGGAGATGGAGGGAGCCGGACTGTGATCAGCGGGGGAGGACTCGTGAGGGGGCCGCCGGAGGATGATCGTGCGGGGGGAGATGGACAGCAGTCGACTGTAGTCGGGGCCGCCTCGGGTGAACAACGGTGGAGCAGTGGTGCAGCCGTCGGTCGGGTTGTCGAGCAGCAGGGAGGAATGGGGGACTCGCAGAGGCTGGGAGGAGTCGGCCTGGGTAGTTCATACGGGAGAAGAGGCCGACCACTGCGTCGTCGGGGAGGCTCGTCCAGTCGACGACGGCGTCGGGGACGCCTCCACCTACGCCGACGTCGGAATCGGCAGCGGCGGCGATGTCCTTCTCCTGGAGGAGAGGCTGGCGCGGTCGGGGTAGGGAACAGGAAGTCGGGGCAGTGCCGGGGTTCAGGGATAAACAGTATTCATTGTTCCCCCCCTTTCTTCAATTTGAAATTTAAAAAATTTTATGAAGAAGGAAGAAGAAGGAGAAGAAGAGAAGAAGGAAGGAAGAAGAAAATGAAAAGAAAAAATGAGGAAGAGAGAGCTACGGTTAGGGGGCTTGGGGAGGTGTGCTACCTAGGTTTTCTAGGGATTAGGGTTTGATGGGACATGACATTAAATAGGGGAGAGGGTTTGTAAATGAAAGGTGAGGATTTTTTCCAATAAATGTGTGGTCCAGATTTGTCATGAGGAAATTTAATTCATGTAGGATTGAGGGTGAGAGGCTAATTAAAATTATTAGGGATTCCTCATTGGTTTAAACAAATGGGTGTTGACACAAAATACAAATTTGCAAATTAGCCCCCTTAAATTTGGGTATTTGCACAGACGCATAAAATGACGAAAATTTGGCGGGCGATTCGGTGTCCGGTGTTTTGTAGGGTCAGGGGGCGCTATATGATCGGTATGGGCTCAATTTGCAGGGCACTGGAATTAAATTGGGATTTTCAGAATCGGTTAAAATAGTATCCTCAATTTAATTAGAATTAAATGCAAGTTGTGTTCTAAAATTAATTAGGAGTACATGGGGCCAAAATCGGGTCAGGTCATCAATACCAATAATAAAGAAGACTCAGAACAGAATATTTCCCTAATTTGGGCCGCACGAAAAATAGGTCAAGATTGTCCACAATTTCAATTGAAACGCACAACGATACAAAATAGGGATTTTAAATAAATGTCCGCGACGATTTGTGTGCGGCTATAAATAAGGCACAGAGAGCATAATTATGAGTTGCAAAAATAGCAGAATGGAAGGCGGGCATGTCTAGGGCAAGATTGTGAAATTTGTTGGAGGCAAAAGTCAGGATAGCGCTCCAAATATCGAAGCAAAGGCAATGCGCAAATAATTAATTAAAATACAGTAATTAATTACAATCTCCAATGAATAAATTCTAAATAAATCAATTAAATACAGAATTCCACAATTTGGACAGGTGTTCGTCTACTGGCTTCTAGGTCAAGTCTGCTAGCTCAAAATAAATGGACAGTGTATATAATACTATATTTAATTACACCTCACATAATTAATTAAATTAATTATACTATCATGCAATCAATTAATTGTAACTACAATAATATTAAATATTATAAAAAGTCAAAAATACCCCTATTTTCTGAACGTGGTAGTGACAGTTATATCCATCCCTCCTTCATAGAACAGGGTGAGAAAAAGGGACTTCAGGTCCACGAAGGATAAAATACACTTATCTGGGAAACTACAGAACCACTCAAACGCGACTCCGGATAGTGCTCCGATAAACAAGTTGGTGAGTAAGGCGTCATCCTGAGGTAGGTGACCCATTGTAGATTGAAAGTATTTTATGTTTTGATGGGGTAACATCTTTCCGTCAAATATAGTCAGAGATAGTGGCTTGTACTTGGGAGGGTATACCATGTTATCCCACTCGGGAGGATAAGGCTGCCGGGTTCCAAGCTTCTGGAGCCTGTCTTGGTTATCTCAAGCATCAACGTGGGCATGCAGGTCCCTAAAAGTCTCTTGGATGTCATTTGGCAGGAGAGCGGCAAAGGATCGAGGTGCGGTCTGACTGCTTGCGACATAAGGAGCCAGATCAGGTATGCTGGATTCTTCGTTGGTGCCTTGATCTGGGTTGGCTTGCCTTGGGGCTTATTGCTATGTCGGGACTAAGTTTTCTATGAGCTCCAGTACTGTGTGAGTCAGAGTCTGCATTGAGATGCTCAGAGTCTGCATCATGGCTTCGAGCACTTCAAGGCATTGTTGGGTACTAGACTCTGCACCATGCTCGTCTCCCGCCATGTATACGGGCATTACGTGGGATGAGATGGGCGGGAAGGAGGATGCCTCACTTTCAGTCCCAAATGTCTGAGTCTCGCTGTCCTCAGGGAGAATGGGCATTATAATATCGTCTTCAGAATTTGGGGGGTTGCTACCGCAGTCTCGATCACGGGCTCATCTT
Organism: Iris macrosiphon; assembly: GCA_036927795.1. Classification (NCBI taxonomy): domain Eukaryota; kingdom Viridiplantae; phylum Streptophyta; class Magnoliopsida; order Asparagales; family Iridaceae; genus Iris; species Iris macrosiphon. Next base: position 150,484,084 of record JAYESA010000009.1, on the reverse strand, counting down.
GAAAGGTATGACCACCCCCTGTTAAGTTGTCTTCTGTTTGCAAGGATTCACTATCCTCCTGGAAGGCAGGGTTGGAGTGGAATGCCAAGGGACTGCTACCCCCAGTCCTAATTGGAGCCTTATTCGGGGAAGTATGGCTACCTCCAGCCTTCGTTCTTGAATGCGTGCCTTGGAACACCCCCACGGTAGGTACCTGTTTGCTATCCCATAGATGGCTTCGCGATGCGCTGATTGACATCCTTAGGTTATGTGAGATTTTCTATGAAAGCTTCTTCAGGGGAGGAGATCTCCATGTTGAGCAACATGAAGCGATTGACAATTCCTCCTCATCGTGTGGCTGTCTGGGTTATCGTCGGGTTGGTGTCGCAGTTTGAAATGGCTAAAACATCGACTGTCTTTTTGGCGGTCCTGGTGCTTGATTGCAGCAACAATTGATGACGATGCTCGCACAAGTATGTCCATGAGGGGACAGTTCTTATGCAAGGGTGGCTTCACTCGTCTTACGCTTGTGACTAATCACGTTGCATAAATTAGACGATGGAAGTTTTACTTTTACCCCCATTTCATGTGTTCGGACAATCCTTGCACGTGGAGGTAAAAGCGGAGATTTTGCTCCCTGAGCCGGTTCTACTGCAGAAACTGCAAGCGGATAATTGGTAGAAGATTTGTTGTGAGATGGACCCTTCTTATGCATGTAGTTGAACCAGGCGCATGGGTCTGTTCTCACAATGTTTGTTCCCCGACTTGGTTTGAGTGCAACTGCAGTATCCAAGTGGGCTCGGGAAGATTTCAAGGGTTGACCCACTTTTGGCGCATGAGTGCCTAGGTCTTCCCTATACAGTCTTCCGTCAGCAACGCGCATGGCAAGCAGTGGAGCATGCTTTTGAGGGGCTGGTTGCGCAGCCCGTTAAGCGCGCATGGCACGGGTTGGTTTGGGTTTCCTTGAACTAACGCTCCTAGGCTCAAAGTACAAAGAATCCAAGTTAGGACTATACGAGTCCTTGCTGAAGGCAGCTTTGTTCGGAGGAGACACTATGCGTCCATGTACGGGTACAATGCGTATTTTTTTGCTTGGATGGCACTATAGGCACGCTTCTTGAGGCTCAGCATTGTTCTTCTCAAGAACAGCTTCAGAGATAAAGATAGGATGTGTGCCAACCTTATGTGCATCTGCGGCGGAGGTTGGCAAGGCTTCTGGAATAGACTTAGGGTTCGACACGACGGCCTTAGCAACCCAAATCTTGCGAGTCTTGTGAGGTTATACGGGCCTCTTCGCAGAACATGACTAGTCGACGGGATACATAGAAACCTTATGTGCGTCTACAGTAGAGGTTGGTGATGCATCGTGTACTGACTTCGGGTGTGGCGCAGCGGCCTTGGTGACCCGAGTCTTGTGCGTCTAGCGAGGTCGTACGGGCCTCGTAGTACTACTCGGCTTATCCAGCATATCTTCAAATGTCTGTTGGTCGAAGTAAACAACCAACATCCTCTGAGTCGAACCTAACTTAGGCACGTCGAATTGCGTCACCAGCTTCTCGTTAGAGAAGAAGCTCTTCCCCAACAGAGTTGCTATTTTTGTCGATATCACAAAAAATACAGGAAAAAGAGGTACAAGAACTTTTTTGTATTGATTGGAATTGACAAACGGTACAAAAGAATCTCCAATACGTGGAGTCTAAGTACAAGAAAAAAATAAAGATTCTGGAAAAGTTGTGACGGTGGAGATCGAACACTGCAGTGGCTCCTTTACTCCGTTGACGATCCGGGACCAAGGAGGGGAAGAGGCTGGCGCTTCTGTCTTCTTCTCCTTTTCTTCTCTGAGCTGCCTGCATGCGTACTCTTTTGCCTTCTTTTTTACGATGGAGGACTCTCTCCTTTTTTTGGGAAAGCCCAATATTTATAGCTTTAATAGGACATGCATGCGCATATCTCATATTACCGAGTAGTGGCGCATGCTGCAATCAGCGGCGCATGCGGTCATAAATTGACAAGTGATCTAATGATATTTGGGGTTGCTGATGCCATAACACTCATGAAACGTGTCATATGATGATTCTGATTGCACCTTGGGAGTACGTCCACCTGGCGCATGAAAGTCAATAGAGTAGTAGTGGTGCATGGCACTGCTTGGCACATGCGAACACTTAGTATACTAGTGGCGCATGGTGCTGCTTGGCACATGGAAACACTTAGTACAATAGTAGAGCATGGTGCCACTACTATTGGGCACATGGGAACACTTAGTACAATAGTGGCGCATGGTGCTGTTGGGCACATGGGAACATTTAGTACAATAGTAGCGCATGGAGCTGCTCGGCACATGGAAATACTTAGCATAATAGTAGTGAATGGCGCTGCTCGGCACATGTGAACACTTAGTACAATAGTGGCATATGGCTCTGCATCGTATTTGCGCATGGGACTTGATCACTACGGCACATGGTGTTAATTTTCATGCTTCTATAACCCATCTCACAAAATGATCATTGATGCAAGCAACAAGATTGTTGAATTTATTTCTTGTTAATTAAATAGGTTGTACGTGAGAATTTTTCTTTCAAAAGTACGTAAGTATTATACGTATTCGTACGGTACGTGTTTAAAATGTCACAGCCTTAAAATTTGCGTATTAATTTGAATCTTTCAAAAGTATGAAACTATTATATGTTTATGAAAGATACGATTTTTTTTGCATATTATACGTATTTTATTCAGGTCATTGCTAACAAGGACCTAACATGTGCCTTTTCAAGTGGCCGGTCCATTACTTTGAAGTGTCGGTTGATATTGGGACATTGCCTAGCTTGTGGGTCTGCCGCCCATAAGGTGAAGGATTGTCACAAAGCCTTTACTAGGACATGACCAGCTCCAGTCCAGCAGAACCCACCACCTGGACTCTAGCAACATGGAGTACCACCTAAGGGACGAGCTTTTACCATGACGATCAAGGGGACTGAGACCGCTGCAGATATAATTCTAGGTTCTTCCTTACTCTTTTTTCGCTAATATTTTATTTGACTTGGTAGTTTCCTAGCATTAGTACTATTTTCGGAAGAACTGTGACTGGGAAGAGCAAATCAGACGAAGAAATGAAGCATGAAGAATGGGAGATACGATCTCAGCTAGAGTACAATATTCCATAAGTCTCTCTTATCAGTTTGACTCTCCTATCGTAGTTGATCTCCCCTTTAGGTTGTTATACTTTGATAACCCAACTTGGCGAGGCGACAACGCAACTCTAGTCACTTTCAAGTTCGGGGAAGAACCCAGCTCGAAGCAAGCAAAAGTGAATGTTGATCCTCAGAAGAAGACCCTTCACGATTAGTCTTTTCCTTCGAAAATTAATTTTCTTTCTTCAATACCTATTCCTTTCCCTCATGTATTCATAGAAATTTCGAGGACAAAATTTTTCAAGAGGGGATTTGTAACTTCTCTTTCCTGGAAATTCACTAAATAATTTTTTCTTAGCAAAAAAATTTTGAAATAGAAAAATTTTAAATAATATTTTACAATAAATTCTCCTAGTAAATATTTTACTAAGTATATTTTGATATTAATTGCTTGTATTACTCTCATTGCTCTCTCTCTCTCTCTCTCTCTCTCTCTCTCTCTCTCTCTCTCTATATATATATATATATATATATATATATATATATATATATATATATATATTGACAATATTTCTATTAGCTTTAGTATTAAGTCATTCATTGCTTAAATTCGGTGGCAAAACCCAACCCATAAAGAGGACTTGCTCAAACCATTCCAATAAACCGAGCAGATCCTAAATATAGTTAATATTGCTAGGTATATTATAACATATTATAAGTGAATATGTATCCTTAGCTATGAGCTTAACCGGCTGTGTATTGTTATATTAAAAGTGAACATGTAAGCCCACCAAACCCAACCTAATGCTTAAACCCAAACTCGATCAGACTTATAGTCAATCACCCACAAACCCGAATCAGCTCAACCCCCTAAAGACTATTTTTCCCAATTTATATCTCAACTATAGTTGAGTTTGCTAAGTATGTAAATAATAGGACAGCCCAACCCAAGCCCACCTATCCTATCTAATCTAAATGGGTGACCACCTCTTGAACACAGACCCGACCCGATAACCAATCGATTGGGTTTAAAACCCAAATGATCAAGAGACTCTTCGCCGACCACCCAACGTCCTCCACCTCACCGGTTCTGGACCACTCTAGAAGTTTCACACACGTTCTTGATCCTTCCCGAAAGACTCACGAGTCTTCCAAGTTCGTCTCTACTGACCCATCTCAAGAGTTCCAAAGCCCCTCGATTCCCGGAAGGCCCTAACCACCTAACCATCGTTGGAGCTGGAGGCTTCGAGAAAGTCCTCCACCGCCTCTCCAACCGTTATATATATCCTCACCCTCCCCTCCATTCCATACTACCATTTCCTTGGGCGAAGCCCTGCCTAAATTGTTTCTTCTGTCTTCTATCTTCTTCTTCTCCACTACGCCTCATTTTGAAGCTCGACTATGGCGGTCATGGGAGCAGTGCGCCGATCCTCTCTGCTGTGTCTCGATGCGCTATACTAATGATCGTCTCCACCGAGCACAAGTGGTAGATCTTCTCCTTATTTCGATCGAAATCCACCGATCGCCTCTCAAGCCGACCTCTGCGAATCCGATCGAGCAATCTTCAGCTGAACAGTCGATCTTGGCAAATAGCGGCGATCGACGAGCTCAAAGGAACATTGGTAAGAGACTCTATTTTCCTTTCTTCCTCTGTTTTGGAATCTTATCGAGTGGATGATGGAAGCAGATCGAGGCAATCAAGTCGACAATCACCAAAGGTTATCTATGAGCCTCGATCGATTCAAATCATCTTTCCTTATTCAAACTCTAAGTGACGCTTGTATGTTTTAGCTCTGCACTCTAATTGTTTGTTGTAATGCCTAAACTAATGTTCTCATATCAAAATAAACACATAGGTTTGAGTCCGACTGGTAAAGTTGTTCGTACTCGAGCCCGAGAATTTCAGAAGCACGGGTTAGGCTCTATACTTACATTCTTGCTCAAATGTTGTTTCAGTTTTCAGTCCTGATATGAGGACAATGTCATGAACCAATACATGGTAGACACATGAGTGTCAATAAGAACTGAACTCAGTATGAGTTAAATTCAGGGACCTTTCCTTGGTACCAATTCCTTTTTTTTTGGGGGGGGGGGTTCAAGGTGGCAAATGAACAATATAACTCTGTTTTAATCCAAAAACTACCTTAGTATATTATAGATCTAATTTAAATCAATAGATATGGGTTGAGCCTTGAGGCTCTAAGGAAGACTGATGAGAAGTGTGGGTTGAGCCACTTGGCATAACCAGGCCAGATCCTGTATAGAGGGTTGTAGTAGTCTAATAATAACATTTGAATATTGCTCTAGGAGAGTAGCAATGGTTAGACCAAATTTTAATCAAGAAGCTGATTCCACAACTTATGGGCTGAACCATGGGCCAAGTCCTGGGTTCAGGTGAACATAACCCTATCAAGGCTAAAGACAATTTTGTTTGATAAATAAAACAGCGCATACTTCATTTAAATATGGAATGATTGGGTTATACCTATTTTGTATTAACTAAACTTAGATCAGGGCCTAACTGGTTGAACAAAAATATTGGGTTTAGGAAATTAGGTTTGGGTCAGCTTTACTAAGGATAATGAGTATTCAGGTATTAGCAAACAATTAAGGAACAAGTTAGTTGACTAAAGTAATAGATAATAATTCTACAAGTTAACTTAGAATAAGTTATAGTAGCTAGTTAATTGAGAAGAAAGGGATTTGGGCTGAGATGATAAAAGAATGTGCTAACAATTGTATAGGTTGTTAGAAATTAAAAGGAGAGTTGGATTAGTTCAAGAGAAATGAAATTAGAGGTTATAATTATCTAAAGAGTAATTATGGTTTTTTTGACACTGTGAGACTCGTCTCACTGTTCTAGTATACGCACTTGAGATACGCGTATTATACGTGTATAGCTTGCTTTATGTTTAATTGCTTACTTTATGCTTTATGTCATTTATGCAATGTTTAGATTATTTTTTTAATTTCTCTTAGTTGCATGCTTTGGACCATTGGTCCCTTGGTTTTCTTGCGTGTGGTTGTGATGAACCCGGATGAGGGACATGGATTATGATCCAATGGCCTACAATTCTAGCTTTCCCTATATAAACTCAACCCTTCCCTTCTTTCACTTTTCTTTTCCTTTCATTTCTCTTTCCTTTTTCACCTCTTCCCCAGCCGAGAGCAGCAGCCGAGCTTGGCCTTGGCAGTCTTGGTATTAGGTTAGAGCTTGACCATATGCAAGTATATCTTGCCAACCGAGTGAACCCATGATTGGGAGCTTCTTGATGAACCTAAGTTTATATTTATTTGCTAGCTTAGTTATCTGCATATCTTTAGTTGCTTAGAACTATGTTGTAGACTCTTTTGTAACCTTAATATTTTGTTGCTCTTATATTTGATCTTAAACATGAAAGTTGAGAACAACAAAGTCGGAGCACAAAGTGTGCTGGCCGGAGAAGAATGAGCAATTCTACAAAAAGTGTGCATGAGACCCTTAAAAACTTGAGTGCACTGTGTGCTATCTCATAAAAATGCTTGCGCTCAGCACAACTTTCAAATTCTTGCAAAAAGTACGCCAGGAACTTTATAAGTACTATGGGTGCACTTTACTCCTAATGCGTGTGTTTTGTACAAATGTCATCTAATCAACCCCTTGCAAAAATGCGTCAAGGCTATCAGAAACTTGGGCGCACTTTTGAAGAAAATCCTTGGCGGGCGCACATTTGAGCGTTCAACCTCGTCAATTAAGAAAAAGTGCACCAAGCCTCTGTTGGCGTACTAATTCCTTCTTTGAGTATTCTTGATGGGCAAGCATTGACTTTGGCATCGCCTCGACTGTCGTGTCTCGACTGCTGTGTCATACTTTAAGACTTGTATTTTGTCTTTTAGTAGACCTTCCCATGCTCGTTTGTGCGCCAAACTTCACTGCGGACATACTTGGTGAAAGTGCGCCAAGCTCATGGCTCGCACACTTCTATTATTGTGCGCCAAGGTTCTAGAAGTGCGCTTTAGTATTATTTGTGCGCCATCTTTTTCTCGGAGCACATTTTGTATCAAAGTGTGCCAGAACTGCCCGGACTAATGATTTGTTCGCCAATACTATTTTTGGTCATTTTATGCGCCAATGTTGTTTTTGGCCATTTGTGCGCCAATGTTGTTTGGCCATTTGTGCGCCAGTAATGGGTTTTTTCCATTATGTGCTAATGATTTATTTTCTTTCCTAATTATGGTCCAATCATAAATTGTTAATTTATGTACTTTTATGCCATTATTCTTTTGTTAGTAATGCTTAGTGTCACGCCCCAGTCCCAAAATATCGAGGGACTAGCCACGTGGCAATGGCCAGCAGCACACACCGATGGACAAACCCAATTTAATGGATCCATCGGGGCGCACTTAAGCTGTAAAACAATAATAAATATGTCCAATGATACAAGTCACAGTCTATTATAATCTCATCCACAACAGATAATCACAGATCAAATGCCAGAATAAAGGTAAATAAATATAATCTAGCATATCTCAATAAAAGTGTCTCGGGGAACAATCCGAGAATAAGTCTGATACATCAATGCAATAGACAGGAAATAAAGTAACTAGAAACAGAAATAACTGAGTGTATAAATCCAATATTCAGGAGAAGTCCTCTAGCACGATCTCGTCCTCGGGTTCTGGTACTGCTCTAATGTATGCACCTGTTCCTGCTTCTGCTAATGCTCCGGTCCCGTATACCTCGGGATATATCTCGTCTGCTAATCCTGGGGACATAATCCGGATCCAGGTCCTCAGGGGACATAGCAAGGTACAAAATAACTCATGCCAAAATAAAATCAGTGCAACAATAAATGAAACATCAGGGTAAATATATAACCAGCTAAGTAATATGCAAGATGAGAGTTTTAGTCATACTCGGGCTGAGACTACTATAGGCTTTGTGTCGGAAAAACCCATAGCAGCATTAGTATTACGACTCCAGTATATATGCCAAAGCAAGTAGTATCATGACTCCAGTATATGTGCCAAAGCACGTCCAGACAATAATATATGTAATATAATCAGCCTTTGATATGATAATACTCTCCCCACCCAATATAATCATACGTCTCATATCCATGACACACAAGATCAAAACTAATGCAGCAAGTCATATAATGTCTATGAATATAATGTCTATGTCATAAAACCTGTATCCTATACAAAATCACCTTGAATATTTCAGGAAGATTCTGTCACATGAATAGTGTCCAGTGTCCTGGGTTATGATGTACTTGATAAGACAAGTACGAGAATGTAAAGGGTCACGATATCCATGTCTAGATGACGTTACACAACTTCGTGTATGGGGTTGGCACCCGACTATTAATCAGACGCTTAGTAAAGTCACACGGTCCTAGGTTAAGCATGCACAACAATATATAAATAAGTTAAAAGAAATAAATAACAAAACTGCAATGTTGGCAAGGTACACTTGCATGTGGTTCTGGCTCCAACTATAGCTCTGGTCTCAGTGTGATTTGCAGGTACTCCTCTGGTTGCTGAAATAGATATCACCATCAGATTTAGAAAATATCAAATAGCTAGAAATGCCTGTCCTTGAGTCCAATTTGGACACAGGGGCAAAAAAGACAGTTCCTGGCCAGAGCGGGGTCCACATGTGGGCCGCTTTGCACCAAAAAATGTGTCAGAATCAATGGTCTCCAAATTCGTCCAACTTAGTGTTAACAAGTCCAGAATGATGATACGAACCCAACAGAACTTCCAGAATTGGATTCCGATGAGTCGATCACAAAATCGCCCGTCAAGTGGAGCCGCGGGGCCCACGATACGCGATTTTGTCAACGTTCTCAGAATCGAACCAAACTTGGGTCAGAGGACCAGCGTATTGCTACGAGTCCGATGGCGTAAGTTTCGTTTCGATCCGACGTGTGTACACAAAATTACAACGAGTTCCAGAACAGGCAAATACGGGACGTTGTCGGCGGATACGCGTTGATTCCGGTGTCCACGCACATCCAAATCAACTTCTGCAAAATCCCGCACGTCCGTATCAACGGCGCGCACCATTCGGTGAAGATCGCGCATGACCAAGTCGTCTCATTTGGCAGGGCGCACTCAGTTCCGGGGGAAAATGGAGTATTATTTTTCTGGTTTTTGGATCGCGGTTCGCGATCGCCACAGGACGCGACGCACCGAGCGGGTTGTGCAGACATCGAGAGGGTTACACAGTCTACGCGTCACAACTGACGGAACAGAAAACGAAGCTGTAATAACCCTGATTTTTTTAACATTTTTAAAAACATTTTTCCAATTTTTCTGTATTTTTGGGAATTAAAACTAGGGATTTGTATGATTAAATGATTTTTAATTAATATTAATTAATATATAAATATTATAAAAATAAGATTTTGTGGTGTAAAATGAAAAACTGGACTTAGGATAATTTTTCTAGTATTTATTGGACCCCGAACCTATTTTTAAAACCCTAAAAACTATTTTTACTTGAACCGATTCACCAAACCAAACCAACCCTCAGCCGCGGGTCGGATTCGGGTCAACCCGCGACCCGAACCCGCAACCCAAACCCGTATTCGTCCTTAGCGGGTCAGGATGGGTCCGCCAAACCCACACCCGCTCCGACCCGACCCGCCTGACTTCTCCCTCTCCCCACGTTAGCAGAGCCCGCTTCTCCCGTCGCTCCTCTGGCCACGTCGTCGACAGCCCCGCTCCTCCTCGCCCGCGCCCCTCGGTCCACGACCCCGCCTTCTCCGCCATGACCCTGCGCCACCCCCGGCTCCCCTTCAGCCAATAAAAACCCCTTAACCCCCTCGACTCCGGCCACTTCCACTCCCCACCTAAACCCTAGACCCCTCGACGACCCCGACTCCGGCCACCCTCTCCTTCCCAGCAAACCACCCGACCGCCCATGCCTCCGCCGACTACTTCCCCCTCCAGCGCCTCTCCGCAGCTCCGCCTCCGACAATCCCCCACGGCTCCACCTCACCCGGCCACCCTCTGCACCCCCATCTCCTCCCCGCTACCATTGCTCCCCCGCCCCGACTCCGGTCAGCCCGAGCCGCCGTCCTCTCCGCCGTGCAGCGCCGACGCAGCCCCGAGACGATGACACAGCCGCAGCGCCGCCCTCCTCCGACGAACTCACAGAATCCCTAACCCTAGGGCAGACACGGTCAGGACACGGCCCACTTCGTGTCGACTCGGACACGCGATTCACAGTTTTCGGAGCCCTGTTTAGGTATCCCGTTCTTTTTGCTCATTTACCCGTTTTCAATTCTATCTGTTGCAATGCGAACCCTGCATGACCCTCTCGATGCCCGTGCAACCCGCTCGGTGCATCGCGTCCTATGGCGATCGCGAACCGCGATCCAAAAACAGGAAAAACAACGTCCTGTTTCACCCCGGAACTGAGTACGTCCCGACAAACGGGACGACTTGGTCGTACGCGGTCTTCATCGAAACGTGCGTGCCATTGATACGGACGTGTGGAATTTCGCAGAAGTCGATTCGGATGTGCGTACACACCGAAATCAACGCGTATCCGTCGACACCGTCCCGTATCCGACAGTTCTGAAATGTGTCGTAACTTTGTGTACACATGTCGGATCGAAACGAAACTTGTGCCATCGGACTCGTAGCAATACGCTGGTCCTGTGACCCAAGTTTGGTTCAATTCTGAGAGCGTTGACAAAATCGCGTGTCGTGGCCCCCACAAGCTCACTTGACGGGCAATTTTGTGACCGGCTCATCGGAATCCAATTCTGGAAGTTCTATTGGGTTTGTATCATCGTTCCTGACTTGTTGACACTAAGTTGGACGAATTTGGAGACCTTTGACCCTGACACATTTTTTGGTGCAAAGCGGGCCCACATGCGGACCCCGTTTTGATCCGAAATGGTCATTTTTGCCCCTGTGTCCAAATTGGACTCAAGGACAAGCATTTCTAGCTATTTGATATCTTCTGAGCATGATGGTAATGTTTGTTTCAGCATCTGGAGATGTTTCTGGAAATTTCACGAGTAACAGAACAGTAGTTGGAAATCAAACATCAGGCAAGTGTACCTTGCCAACTTGCAGTCTTTGTTATATATTACTTGTCTTAATTATAACTGTTGTACATGCTTAACCTAGGAACCGTGTGACGTACTTAGTGTCCAATTATAGTCGGGTGCCAACCCCGTACGTGATGTTGTGTACGTCATCTAGAGATGGACATTCTGGACCCTTTACTCTCTCGTACTTGTCTTATCAAGTACATTATAACCCAGGACACTTGACACTATACATGTGACAGAATCTTCCTGAGACATTCATGGTGATTCTGTGTAGGATGCAGGATTGACATAGACATTATATTCATAGAGATTATATGACTGGTTGCATTAGCTTTGATCTCACGTGACATGGACATGAGACATTATGGACATGAGACGTGTGGTTACATTTGGGTGGGGAGAGACACACAGGCTACAGGCTGTTCTATATATATCTACTACTATTGTGAGGTTGTAGACTCTCCAGCAGAGCTAGACCCTTTACGTGTTATTACTGCTATCGGCTCCCCGACACAGAGCTTGTAGCGGTCTCAGCCTGAGTACTAGTGATGCTCTCACTTGTATATCACATAGATGGTTACATAGCTACCCTATCTGTTTTATTTACTTGCACTGCATTTATTTTGGCTTGTATTATTTTGTACCTTGTTATGTCCCCTAAGGACCTGGATTTCGGATGTTGTCCCTAGGTTTAGCTGAGGAGCATTATCCCGAGGTCTACGGAACAGGTGCAGAAGCTGTAGCAGGACTTGATACCGGAGCAGAACCGAACCCCGAGGACGAGGTGACGGCTGAAGACTTTTCTTGAGTATCTGATTTTGTACTCAGCATTTACTTTATGTTAGACTCTTTTGTTCCTGGTCTGTTGAACCAGTGTATTTAGACTTATGTCGGGTTGTTTCCCCGACTTACTTGTTGAGACTTGTTGGTGGTTTTCATTTCATTATGCAGTTGATTATATTTATCTTCTATGGATGAGATTAGTTGTGGCATATTGTAGTAGACCGTATTTTATAGCTTAAGTACGCCCTGATGGATCCATTAAATTAGATTTGTCCATCAGTGCGTGTTGCTGGCCATTGCCACGTGTCCAGTCCCTCGGTATTTTAGGACTGGGGCGTGACATAGTTTTTGTGGTGGCCCATGCAGGTCTACGACTAAATTGTTCGATTTCAACTTAGGGACCGAACAGGCCTGCAATAAGATAGGATAAGTTATAGGATCTCATCCATTGATTGAATCGTTTTTGGACTCTATGTCGAATTCAATTTAATTGCTTGAATTGCATCATGTTTTGATTCCTCTGTGCGTTCTCATTGTTTTCTTTTGATGCAGAGTAATGGATACAAGAATTGGTGATGAGTACCCCTTGGGTACACCGCACGAAGCTGTGGTTACCTGTGAAGATGGGGTGACACCAGAGACCAGAGGACAATCTTCTCAGAGCAACCAATCTGGCCAGCCAAATTCAAGGTTCCGGCGTGATGACATCCCGCCTCCACCACAGTTCGCTCCACCGATGCCTGTCTTCCCACCAGGGCAAGCCATAGACGGGCAGCAGATGTTTCAGATATTTTATGCCATGATGCAAGCCTAACAACAGATCCAACAAGAGGCCCAGCGTCATGAGGCCGAGTACTTAAGAAACAGCCTAGTAGCGGCATTGGAGCAGGCAAACCCACAAACTAGGCGACCAGCGACGGGATCTATCACCGACTTCCGTCAGCTCAAACCCCGTACCTTCTCTGGCAAGGAAGGGCCAACTGAAGTTCATGAATGGCTCACAAACACACAACACCAGTTGGAGGCAGCTGAACTTCCAAGGGAAAAGTGGATGACTGCCGTCAGGATGCAACTGACGGACAATGCGCACCATTGGTGGCCATCCGAAGAGAGGAGGCTCGGACATGATCAAGTCACCTGGGAGGAGTTCTCCAGACTCTTCCAGGAAATGTATATCCCTGCTGTTGCTCGGTCAGAACTCCGAGACAAGTTCAACCGCCTTATCCAAGGCAATATGTCGGTGGAAGAGTCAATGCCGAATTCAATCGCCTGAGCCGCTTCGCCCCTTCTCTAATTCCTACCGAAGAAGAGAAGGCGGAGAAGTTCTTTGACGGACTTAGGTTCAAGCTCCAGAGGTTGATCGGATCTGTTGCGCCTACATCATACACCGACGTTCTTGCTGCAGCACGTCGTATGGAGCGCGTTACTCGGAGGGAGTCAAGTCTGAAATGGCCATTCTCATCAGCACCATCCAAGACATCACAGGGGGATTCTGCAAAGCGACCCCAGAAGAATCTACCTCAGAGAGCAGCGCCAAAGAACCTACCTACTTGTCATTACTGCGGCAAAGTAGGTCACATTGAAAGGGAATATAGATGCAAGTTGGGACTCTGCCTGATTTGCGGATCCAACCAGCATCTATCCAAGGACTGCTCTGAGCGTCGAGAGGGAGCTCCAAATCGACCAGCTCTACCTGCACCAAGGCCAACTCATCCAGCTTTGGGAGCACCACAGACGGGAACTGTAGGAGCCAGACCACCACTACCACCACAGGCAGCATTATTTCAGCAGGCTCGTCAGCAGAGAGGTCCAGCTCAGGGACGAGGACAGGCATATGCACTAGCCGTCGCGGAGGAAGCTACTGCAGGCGAGGTTATAGCAGGTACCATATTAGTAGCTTCATTACCTGCTGTAGCTTTATTTGATTCTGGAGCCTCGCATTCATTCATAGCTGCTAGCTTTGTAGACACACATAGAGTAGCTACCGCACCTCTCTCGAAGATGAAGAGAATTCTTACGGGAGGTAGAATTATCCCAGTTAGTGACGTTTGTAGATCTTGTTCGGTAGTAGTCTGTGGCAGAGAGATACGAGGTCAATTTCTGATCTTTTCCATACCGGATTATGATATTGTACTTGGTATGGACTGGTTAAGTCAGTACCATGCGACTCTTGATTGCCGACTTGGAAAGGTTATATTTAGACCCCCTAGCCACCCAGAGTTTGAGTTTCTTCGGGGAGCTATAGAGCAAGGTGTCCAGCCAACTCTTAAGGTATTATCTGTAGAAGAGGAGTCAGGTTACCCAAGAGTCATATCGGAGTTTGTGGATGTATTTCCTGATGATCTTCCAGGTTTACCACCTGATCGGGAAATAGAATTCACAATAGACCTAACTCCAGGAGCAGAGCCTATCACTTCATCAGTATATCAGCTAGCACCTAAAGAGTTAGTGGAGTTGAAGGAACAAGTTGATGATCTTCTGGAGAAGGATTTTATCCGGCCCAGTGTTTCACCTTGGGGAGCACCCATACTTTTTGTACCGAAGAAGGATGGAACAGTACACTTGTGTATTGATTACAGGGCACTAAACGCTGTAACCATTAAGAACCGGTATCCCTTACCACGCATTGATGACTTATTCGATCAATTGAGTGGTGCTAGGGTATTCTCGAAGATTGACCTTAGATCCGATTATCACCAGATTAGAGTGGAGAAGGAGGATATACCGAAGACAGCCTTCAGGACTAAGTATGGACACTATGAATTCTTAGTAATGCCGTTTGGTTTAACCAACGTGCCAGCTATGTTCATGAGTTTGATGAACGGAGTTTTTTATTAGTACTTGAATAAATTTGTGGTTGTATTTATTGATCATATTCAAGTCTATTCCAAGGACCACGAAGAGCACGAGGAGCACCTCAGAGTAGTGCTAGAGACATTGAGACGGGAGAAGTTGTATGCCAAACTCAGTAAATATGAGTTTTTTATGGACAAGGTGCCCTTCTTGGGACATATCATCTCAGGAGAAGGACTGTCAGTTGATCCAGATAAGGTCACTGCAGTAGAAACTTGGCCTACACCTACATCCGTTGCAAAAGTGAGAAGTTTTCTCGGACTTGCTAGGTCTTACCGGAGGTTCGTAGAGAATTTTTCAAGGATTGTAGAGCCAATGACGAAGTTGACTCGGAAGGATCAGGAGTTTGTATGGACGGAAGGATGCCAGAAGGCCTTTGAAGAATTGAAGAGGCGCCTAACAACAGCACCAGTCTTGACTCTTCCTTCAGGGTCATGAGGCTTTGTTGTTTATAGTGATGCGTCAGGTAGTGGACTAGGTTGTGTCTTGATGCAACATGGCAAAGTTATCGCTTATGCATCGAGACAGTTGAAGGTCCACGAGAAGAACTACCCAACGCATGATCTTGAGCTAGCTGCAGTAATATTTGCACTGGAGATTTGGAGGCACTATCTGTATGGAGAGAAGGTAAAAATATTTACTGATCACAAGAGTCTGAAGTATGTATATACTCAGAAGGAGCTCAACATGAGACAAAGACGTTGGCTTGAGTTGATGGTAGACTTTGACATAGATCTGCAGTACTATCCGGGAAAAGCGAATGTCGTAGCAGACGCCCATGGCTTATTTCTTGACGGAGCAGCCTCAGCTATTGCAAGACCTACAGGATCTCCAGATAGAGGTTGTTTTACCGAGACAAAATGGCTTGCTGGCTAATCTCGAAGTTAAGTCGTCGCTTGTGGAGAGGATTAAAGAAGCTTTGCCTACTGATGCTAGATTTTGAAGACTTAAAGAGAGAACAGAAGCAGGCATGCAGACGGGACTTCGCATACACGAGGATGGGACATTAAGGTGCAAAAAACGCCTATATGTTCCAAATGGAGAATTGAGGCAGGAGTTAATGACTGAAGCACATAGCTCTATATACTCTGTTCATCCAGGAGGAACAAAGATGTACCGAGATTTAAGGCAGTATTATTGGTGGCATGGAATGAAGAGGGAGATTGCCCGATTTGTGGCAAAATGTTTAGTCTGCCAGCAAGTAAAAGCCGAGCACCAAAGGACTGCGGGTATGTTGCAGCCGCTTCCCATACCAGAATGGAAGTGGGAATATATTACCATGGATTTCGTCACCGGATTTCCAAGAAGCCCCAGTAGAAAAGATGCAGTATGGGTTATCGTGGATCGACTCACTAAGTCGGCACATTTCTTGCCATTTAGAGTCGGACAATCCACGGAAGTACTAGCCGACATGTATATGCGATAAATCGTAAGATTACATGGAGTGCCGGTTAGTATTGTGTCGGATCGGGACTCGAGATTTACATCTCATTTTCGGCGAAGCATGCAAGAGAGTCTTGGCACCCGACTCAAATTCGGTACTGCTTACCATCCACAGACAGATGGCCAATCGGAGCGCACGATTCAGATCTTGGAGGATATGTTGCGATCATGTATACTGGACTTTGGAGGATCTTGGGAAGATCATCTGCACTTGGTGGAGTTCTCTTACAACAACAGTTATCAGGCAAGCATCCAGATGGCACCTTTCGAGGCTTTGTACGGAAGAAAGTGCAGATCGCCGATATGCTGGAGTGACGTTGGCGAACGTCAATTACTGGGTCCAAAGTTGGTAACGCAGACAGTCGAGAAGGTGAAACAAATTCAGAATCATCTTCGTACAGCCCAGGATAGACAGAAGCATTGGGCTGATACACACAGACGGCCCCTGGAGTTCAAAGAAGGAGAGCATGTATTCTTGATAATCTCGCCCACTCGAGGTACTATTAGATTTGGGAGCAGAGGCAAGTTGAGCCCAAGGTATATCGGGCCATTTGACATTTTGGAGCGCATTGGTGAGGTGGCTTATCGTCTTGCATTACCTCCATCCTTAGAGGGAGTGCATGATGTATTCCATGTTTCACAGCTGAGACGGTACGTGACGGACCCAAGTCACGTAGTCGATCATTCTGAGATCGCAGTGGGCCCTAGCCTGAGATATGAGGAACAACCAGTGGGTATACTCGACACCAGTGAGAAGATATTGCGAGGATAGACAATCAAACTGGTTCGAGTAGCTTGGAAACAACACTCTCCTGGCGAATCGACCTGGGAACGGGAGGATATCATGCGCTAGCGTTATCCTCACTTATTCGCAGATGCAGGTATAACCTAAGCATTCTTGTAAGTTTTCGTAGTTCATACCCTTAGTAGTTTACCCTTCGATTGCGAGGACGCAATCCTCTTAAGGGAGGTAGATTGTAATCACCCTGATTTTTCTAACATTTTTTAAAATATTTTTCCAATTTTTCTGTATTTTTGGGAATTAAAACTAGGGATTTTTATGATTAAATGATTTTTAATTGATATTAATTAATATATAAATATTATGAAAATAAGATTTTTATGGTGTAAAATGAAAAACTGGACTTAGGGTAATTTTTCTGGTATTTATTGGACCCCGAACCTATTTTTAAAACCCTAAAAACTATTTTTACCTGAACTAGTTCACCAAACCAAACCAAACCAAACCAAACCAAACCAACCCTCAGCCGCGGGTCGGATTCGGGTCAACCCGTGACCCGAACCCGCAACCCAAACCCGTATTCGTCCTTAGCGGGTCGGGCCGGGTCCGCCAAACCCGCACCCGCTCCGACCCGACCCGCCTGACTTCTCCCTCTCCCCACGTTCGCAGAGCCCGCTTCTCCCGCCGCTCCTCCGGCCACATCGCCGGCAGCCCCGCTCCTCTCCGCCCGCGCCCCTCGGTCCACGACCCCGCTTTCTCCGCCACGACCCCGCGCCACCCCCGGCTCCCCTTCAGCCTATAAAAACCCTTTAACCCCCTCGACTCCGGCCACTTCCACTCCCCACCTGAACCCTAGACCCCTCGACGACCCCGACTCCAGCCACCCTCTCCTTCCCAGCAAACCACCCGACCGCCCGTGCCTCCGCCGACTACTTCCCCCTCCAGCGCCTCACCGCAGCTCCACCTCCGACAATCCCCCACGGCTCCACCTCACCCGGCCACCCTCTGCACCCCCATCTCCTCCCCGCTGCCATTGATCCCCCGCCCCGACTCCGGTCAGCCCGAGCCGCTATCCTCTCCGCCGTGCAGCACCGACGCAGCCCCGAGACGACGACACAGCCGCAGCGTCGCCCTCCTCCGGCGAACTCACAGAATCCCTAACCCTAGGGCAGACACGGTCAGGACACGGCCCACTTCGTGTCGACTCAGACACGCGATTCACAGTTTTTGGAGCCCTGTTCAGGTATCCCGTTCTCTCTGCTCGTTTACCCGTTTTCGATTACGTCTGTTGCAACACGAACCCTGCGTGACCCTCTCGATGCCCGTGCAACCCGCTCGGTGCATCGCGTCCTATGGCGATCGCGAACCGCGATCCAAAAACAGGAAAAACAACGTCCTGTTTCACCCCGGAACTGAGTACGTCCCGCCAAACGGGACGACTTGGTCGTACGCGGTCTTTATCGAAACGTGCGTGCCATTGATACGGACGTGTGGGATTTTGCAGAAGTTGATTCGGATGTGCGTACACACCGGAATCAACGCGTATCCACCGACACCGTCTCGTATCCGTCAGTTCTAAAATGTGTCGTAACTTTGTGTACACACATCGGATCGAAACAAAACTTGTGCCATCGAACTCGTAGCAATACGCTGGTCCTGTGACCCAAGTTTGGTTCGATTCTGAGAACGTTGACAAAATTGCGTGTCGTGGCCCCCACAAGCTCCACTTGACTGGCGATTTTGTGACCGGCTCATCGGAATCCAATTCTGGAAGTTTCGTTGGGTTCGTATCATCGTTCCTGACTTATTGACACTAAGTTAGACGAATTTGGAGACCTTTGACCCTGACACATTTTTCGGTGCAAAGCGGGCCCACATGCGGACCCCGTTTTGACCCAAAATGGTCATTTTTGCCCCTGTGTCCAAATTGGACTCAAGGACAAGCGTTTCTAGATATTTGATATCTTCTGAGCATGATGGTAATGTTTGTTTCAGCATCCGGAGACGTTTTTGGAAATTTTACGAGTAACAGAACAGTAGTTGAAAATCAAACATCAGGCAAGTGTACCTTGCCAACTTGCAGTCTTTGTTACATATTACTTGTCTTAATTATAACTGTTGTACATGCTTAACCTAGGAACCGTGTGACGTACTTAGTGTCCGATTATAGTCAGGTGCCAACCCCGTACACGGCGTTGTGTACGTCATCTAGAGATGGACATTCCGGACCATTTACTCTCTCGTACTTGTCTTATCAAGTACATTATAACCGAAGACACTTGACACTATACATGTGACAGAATCTTCCTGAGATATTCATGGTGATTCTGTATAGGATGCAGGATTGACATAGACATTATATTCATAAAGATTATATGACTGGTTGCATTAACTTTGATCTCACGTGACATGGACATGAGACGTTATGGACATGAGACGTGTAGTTACATTTGGGTGGGGAGAGACACACAGGCTACAGGCTGTTCTATATATATCTACTACTATTGTGAGGTTGTAGACTCTCCAGCAGAGCTAGACCTTTTACGTGTTATTACTGCTACCGACTCCCCGACACAGAGCTTGTAGCGGTCTAAACCTGAGTACTAATGATGCTCTCACTTGCATATCACATAGATGGTTACATAGCTACCCTATCTGTTTTATTTACTTGTACTGCATTTATTTTGGCTTGTATTATTTTGTACCTTGCTATGTCCCTTGAGGACCTGGATTCCGGATGTTGTCCCCAGGTTTAGCTGAGGAGCATTATCCCGAGGTTTATGGGACAGGAGCAGAAGCTGTAGCAGGACTTGATACCGGAGCAGAACCGAACCCCGAGGACGAGGTGACGACTGAAGACTTTTCCTGAGTATCTGATTTCGTACTCAGCATTTACTTTATGTTAGACTCTTTTGTTCCTGGTCTGTTGAACCAGTGTATTCAGACTTATGTCGGGTTGTTTCCCCGACTTACTTGTTGAGACTTGTTGCTGGTTTTCATTTCATTATGCAGTTGATTATATTTATCTTCTATGGATGAGATTAGTTGTGGTATATTGTAGTAGACCATATTTTACAGTTTAAGTACGCCCTGATGGATCTATTAAATTGGGTTTATCCATCAGTGCGTGCTGCTGGCCATTGCCACGTGTCCAGTCTCTCGATATTTTGGGACTGGGGCGTGACAGGAGCAACAAGGAGAGAGAACGGATTATCTGAACAGGGCTACGTAGAACGAGGTTTTCTCGTGTCCGTGAGTCGACATGACATACCGACACAGTACTGCTGTTTCCGGTATTGTGCTGTGGTTTAGGGTTTCTGCTCGAGTCGGGGTCGTCGGTTAGCGGGGCGGCCGAAGAGAGGCGACACTGCTCGTGGAGAGGCGTGGCGGAGCTCTGGTTCGTCGAGGCGGCAGGGACGAAGCCGGGGGGGGTTGTCATCGAGGGCTGTTAGGGCGGGGAACGGCGGCTAGGGGTCTGGGAGTGAGGCGGAGGACGGAGGAGGGAAGGCGGAGCTCGCGCGGGGAGACGGGTGGTGGAGTTGGCCGGGGACGAAGCCGAGGGGGTCGTGGGCTCAGGGACGACGGCGGATCGAGGGGAGAGGGTCAGGCGGAGGGCGGCGGCGACATAGGAGAGCAGGAGATTAGGGTTCCGGCGGGTACGGGCGGCTAGGGCGTTAAATAGAGGCGGAGCGGCTAGGCGAATTAGGGTTCGGATTAGGAATAGGGTTAGGTTTCCGACCGGGTTAACGGGCCCAGGTTGGGTTCATTCCGGATCCGACCCGATCCACTAATGTTTAAGTGCGGGTTCGGGTAGGCGAGTTTCGGGTCGACAGGTTAGACCCGGATTCGACCCGCAGGGTTAGGTTCGGTTCAGTTCTCCTTGGTTCGGTTCGGGTTGGTTTGGTTTATTTTAAAATAAACCGGATTTTATTCAGGGTTTATTTTGGTTTAATTATAAATAAGTTTTTAGGGCTTTAAAAATATTTCCGGGGTCCAATAAATTTCCGAAAAATTACCCTATGTCTAGTTTTTCATTTTACACCATAAAATATTATTTTCATAATATTCTAATATTAATTAACAATATTTAAAAATTATTTAATTACAAAATACCTTAGTTTTAATTAGTTAAAAATCCCAGAAAATTACAGAAAATTATGGAAAATCCATTTTAAAAATTCCTAAAAAATCAGAGGGTTTACACTTAGTACTTGTTATTTTTCTGGTTCTCTTTTATCCAGTTAATTTAGTTAATCCTGGTTATTTCCTGAACATGACTTTCTTGATATGGATCTTGATTTTCTGACATGAGCTAAGTGAATATACATTATAAATGAACTCCTGAATCTTGACCCGGGACTGATAACTCTGATACTCCTGATCTGATACTCCTGATAGTGTCTCGGCGTAGCACACTCATGACTTGAGAATTCCTGTAACTGTCCTGATCAAGGCTATTAGTAGCACCCGTATTGCATGTCATGTATCCCCATAGTTGATTTTGATTGTGCTTGTCAAGCTATTGTCATATCATGCATCATGTCCAAGCAGATTCCTGAGCACCACGGTCGAGAATTCTTTAAAATTGTCTAGGCTAACAACCAGAATAATAATCTAGAAATCATCTAAAGAGATTTTCTGACTACATGCAATACCGATATCCTAGCGACACCTGATGGATTTGGAGCTCTCAGTCGTGAGGGGCATACTTCTAGCACATCAACGAGTGTTGCACTACCAGAAAAGACAAGATATAATTATGCCTGATTAATTTATACTATGTACCCGTTCGTTTAGATGACCTGGACAGTATGTAGGGCACGTGGCTGTAAAAAATCTCAAACTGTATGAGTTAGTAACTAGGACTGTGATAACCCTAGTTAGCTAATGATAACAAGGCGTATGGCATAATTGACCGTGATTGCTTAATTTCCAGTCTAGTCCTATCCTGATTTAATTAACAGTTAATCCAGAAATGGTAACCATAGTACTAATTCCAAATGTCACTGTTTAATTACTCAAGAATTGTTTAACTGTTAATTTACCTGCTATTCTTACTGATTTGTCTACACTCTGATTTTAGTTCATAAGTTTGGCTCCCTTGTGGTACTTTATTATTTTGGGGTCTGATCTCACTGGTTTTGTATGGCCAGATATTGGAGTAGAGCCGTAGGATCTCCTGTACCTTCCTCCTCCAGATGGTGAATATGAGGAGCACCCGAGGACATGAGTGAGTTTATCTTTCATCAGCCATTTGATCTTGTATAATTATTCTTTTGAGGCATTTAGCCACCGAGCACGTGTTTAACTCGTGTTCGGGGATCTTGATAGTGCAGCCTATGGGCCTGCATGTAAAGCATATTCTAGACTATAGCTAGAGCTGATCATGTAATATTGTACTATGCTAGTTCTTTATTCTGGTAACTTGCTTCATGATCATCTATGTATGTATAGTTTGGGACGCATTACTATTATATATTTGGTGATCATACATCTTGTAAACTT
Source organism: Iris macrosiphon (assembly GCA_036927795.1). Taxonomy (NCBI): domain Eukaryota; kingdom Viridiplantae; phylum Streptophyta; class Magnoliopsida; order Asparagales; family Iridaceae; genus Iris; species Iris macrosiphon. The sequence goes on along the minus strand of JAYESA010000009.1, from coordinate 150,461,594 downwards.
GTAGCCTGTTTGAGATTGAGACACCTAGAATTCTTGAGTCAGGATTGCCTGATGGATTATAGAGTAACCCCTCACATGTCTAGACAGTCGTGACAGTATCTCGAGATATAGAGTACTCTGATATACGTAGATAGTTTTGTCTGTCCCCGCTCTCCAGTATTCTGGTTCTGGGGCGTGACAGACACAGATACCAAAGACCTGGACTTAACAACTTTTTAGGAAAAAATGCAAGTACACCGACCTGAACCTTTACTTTGTATTTATTGCATTATTCTTTATTCTCATATTGGACACAAGGTTGACACAATTGTATCTCAATGGCTGCATTGTGTCTTATTGATTTATTGTGGGACGAGAGAAATACCAAGTACGTATGTGACCAAACCCATTGTAACTAGGAATTGTCGATAGCCTAATCACACACGACATATGTGATTAAGTCGTATCTTATTGTCCATTGTACTCATTTTATTGTCCATTTTACTCTCCAGCCGGTCACATACCGAAGCCGTATTTCAATTACAAGTTTTTATTATTTATTCTATATTATTTTATTGTTCCATTGTTTCAGTTATTGTATATTGTCCAGTATTACAGGTTAGTCATTTCATTTCATTATTTGTTGCATATTTAGTTTTACATTGTACTATATTTTTGTTAGTGTTGTACTTTGCTCCTTTCCTGATTGGATCAGTTGTAGGCGACGAGAACTTTTACCCTACCCACTATGGCCCACAGGAGATAGACGCTACTCAGGACCAGGAGTTCGCCCCAAGGACTTAAGTCTAGTCGTAGAACTTTACTTCATATTGTTGTACTTGATGTTGTATTGTAAGGGATTATATTGGATGACCGTACATATTGGAGTGAGAGTCGAGATATTGCCTTTATCATTCACTGGGTTTGTTCCCAGACATTCATTGTAAAAGGTGTAATGAGGAATAGTAAAATCTTGTGGTGTATTATGATTGCTTACACGAAATCGATCTTAGATGCTGTGATGAAAATTGATAATTGTTTTGAGAGATTGTTAAGGTATAGACAACTGACTACCGCTGTCAACGACAATGTAGGCTGGGCATGCTCAACCCGTACCCAATAATTTGGGAATGGGATGTGACAATTAATTTGCTTTATATATTGAAAATATGAATCTTTTGGTGGAGGTTCATGTACGTGTTAATATTTGGAGTTCACCTTCGAAATGAAAATGTAATTGAGCTCACAATTTATGTCAACTAAACAAGTGCAAGAATTTGGAAACTAAATTCATTGAATTATATTGTGTCAAAGATATATATGAGAGTTGAATAATTTCATGATTCCTAGTTCAATGAATGGGTTAAATTCAAATTAATAGTGAACAAATAGGCTCTAAAAATCTATTTTGGTGGGTTAGCAAACAAGCGATATATGAATTTGATAATTACTTCAAATGAATCACTGCATAATAGTACATATATCGACGAGGCATACTTAAATTAGACTTGCCAACTAATTTATGGAAATTATATATATTAGTGCACATATTTTAATGGTTTCTCTAAGCACTTGGATCATATAAGAAAACTTCCACTTATTTTTTTTACTTGATCAAGTTATATTCATAACAAGACATTTATTTGAAGTTAACGTTAGGCTGGATGATACGAGTATATGTGATAAGAAAACTAAATAAATTTGCACTTTTGTTAAAATAGTGAGATGAATGGTACTCTTCTTGGTGATGCAACTTAATATTGATTGACTATCGACAAAAAAAATTCTCTATTTTATTATTTACAATCATTATTTTTAAAATTGTTCTTACCAACTTTACTATACCATAGCTTTGTAGACTAGGGTTGGACTGAAGTTTATGAGCAAGTTGAACTCCTTTAACATAAAAAAGTTTATATAACGTTAAAAATTATTATGATATTTTAAAACATAAAAAATAAATTATTTAAACTAGTAAGGTCATCTTTTTTTATTTTCTAATAATATTTGGGAGTCTTCCAGATACAAGTATTCTTATAGTCTAATCTGCCTTAACATACGGTTATAAGAAAGAAATGATGGAATAATTTCATTTAACGACAGTGATAAAAAAAACTCAGTCGACCTCATCACAACCATCCGTAGTTGAAACCCTAAACATGTAGACAAACTAAACAGATGCATGAACATTGAAAATATAAACAAACTCTAAAAATTCTTAATATTTACATTCCCCTTTTTTCGGATGTAGGTTGATTCTGTAGTCTAGATTGAAGGAAAAATATATTATAAGAATTGTAGGACACAAATATACATGAGAGAGAGAGAGAGAGAGAGAGAGAGAGAGAGAGAGATGCAATTGAAACTCCATGAACAACGGTACTATTTCTTTTTCTTCTTCTTCTTCTTCTTCTTCTTTCTTTCTTTCTTTCTTTCTTTCGATTTTGATAGATTCTTGGATGACCTCCATGAACAACGGTACTACTTCTTCTTCTTCTTTCTTTCGATTTTGACAGATTTTGATGATGATGCTTCATATATATGGTTTCTCTTTCTTCGGATCGTAACATAGATCAAATTTTGCTATTGATGACTGTGATTACGACATCTAAGTCTTCAAGGACATTACTGATCGTTTGATAAGTTACATAAAAAATGTCCATGAGTTTGATTTTTTTGTTAAAATTTAGTTAATTGATTATGAGAGGACGTAAAAAAAATCGCCAATGTAGGAGTTATCTGTATATTGAAATTACTTGATATTTTATTATCAATCTCATCGATATATGTGTATATACGAGAAAAGAGTAAAAAAGATTAAGGTGAAAATATTTATCTTAGTTGCTTATGAAGAGTTTATAAATATTTTGCTAAAATTGAAATACATAATTATTAGTTGAGATCGATATATTGGTTTTTGATCCGTGGAAATGAAAATAGTTGGTTGATGTTAGAGGAGAGGTCTATATGATATGATTTGGTAAAACTGATTTTTCCAAAATAGTAAAAGAGAAAAAAATGATCTAGTGATGTTGTTAAAATTGAAATACATAATTATTAGTTGAGATCACAAGATTGATTTTTGATCCGTGGAATTGGAAATAGTTGGTTGATATTAGAGGAGAGGCCTATACGATATGATTTGGTAAAACTGATCTTTTTCCTAAAAAAAAAAATCGATATAGGGATATATCAACTGTTAAAATTGAAATATATAATTATTAGTTGAGATTTTAGAATGGTTTTTTATCTGTGGAAATGTAAATAGTTGGTTGATATTAGAGGAGAGACCTAGCTGATATGATTTGGTAAAACTGATTTTTTCCAAAAAGGAAAAGAAAGCCAATCTTGTGATATATCGGTTGTTAAAATTGAAATACATAATTATTAGTTGAGATCCCTGGAATGATTTTTGATTCGTGGAAATGGAAATAGTTGGTTGATATGGAAGGAAAGGCGATATGATATGGTAAAACAATTTTTTTCCAAAGAAAAAAAAGAAAAGAAAAGAAAAAACCGGGGTCTAGTGATATATCGGACGATATACCATATATGCTTTGGGTCTGGGCCGTACGGGTGTAAACCCGTTAAGAGATCCATATCATGCCCTAGTCTCCAAAGCGATACTTTTTTCTTCCTCTTTCTCCTCCACCGAGTCGGTCAGAAAAATAGAAGAAGCCATAACTGACCTCCGACAACCGCTAGCGGAGACCCTCTTCTCTCTCCAAGTAACCTTACCTATCTCGATCTCTCCTTCTTCTTCTTCTTCTTCTTCTTCTTGCAAATTAGTACAAATTTGCATGAAGAGCACGGTTCAAAGAATGTATATTTTACTGAAGTTTCCAAAATTAGTACATATTCCTCTTTTTTTGTGTGTAGCTCTCTAGGTTTATATTACTGCTCTAATTCTTGTAATTACATATATGTCACATATCTATGGAGGGGGGGGGGGGGGGGGGCGATATCTCCCGATACTTCCGGCACATCGTACGGTTTGTATGGGACCCAATATCCAGAGTCGCGAGCATCTGCTAGTCTTCCTTTTTTTTTCCCTTCCAAATTAGTACATATTCCTCTTTCTGATCACGCAGTCACACCTGAAAATTAGTACAAATTTGTGCGAAGAGCACCGTTTGTAGAATCAAATTACTGACATTACAATTTTACTTTTTTTTGGTTTGGTTTGGTAACTTTAGTTTGGTTTATATTGATGCTTTATTTCTTCACATAATACATGTCGTGTATCGATATGTGCCGTTTCCGGCATGGGACTGATCCTGGAACCTCTCGACTGACAACATTAGGATTGAATTTTTGGTCTAACCTGTTAAGATCTGATCATTGTTACTAATAGGTGTTTGGCTTTTGACATATTTATAGCGAATTAGGACTTCTTGGTTGATCATTTGTTGCATCTAGCTATTTCTGTTGATCTTTTTTTTTTGTTGATCACGCTTTAAATTATTATTGTTTACTTTTTTGCAGGATTGATGCTGCAATTGGTCTGAGAATTGTGGCAATTAATTTGCAGACGATCCGTTACATGGGCTTCTGTTGTCTTTCTCTTTAGATTTTGAAACTTCTCGTTGACCATTGATTGTGTATCTTAGAACCATTTTCATTTGAAATATAGCATCATGCTGTACTTGTGTGTGTAATGCGACAATCTTTTGGCAGTATCATCATGTTTTTCATCTCCTCAAACTTGTTCGCCGTATGATAATGTTGTGTGTGAACCAAGATTGTGCTCACGTAGAATTTCTCGTATATTTTAAATCCATTAACGCGGGAAAGAAGCATCATTAGGAATTGGTTTCTTTAATTTGAAGTTCAGAAAGCTATTTACTCTACTTGTTTTCTCATCGATGGAGGGCTTAGCACAGCTAGAAGCCTTGTGTGAAAGGCTTTATAATTCTCAGGATTCAGCAGAAAGAGCGCTTGCAGAGAACACCTTGAAATGTTTTTCTGTCAACATTGAATACATCTCGCAATGTCAATACATATTGGACAATGCTTTGACTCCTTATGCTTTGATGTTGGCCAGTTCAAGCTTATTGAAGCAAGTGACAGAACACAGTCTCTCTATGCAACTGCGTCTTGATATCCGTAAATATTCTTCTTATTATTATATGTTATATATTAATCTGTGTATGCAGACTTGTAAGTTTCCATACTGAGGAGGATTTGGCACAATCATGTCATTTCTAGTCAACTCTTTGTCAGTTTTCATGTCTTTATAACCGCATGCTAGAACATTTCATGTACTTAAATATGATTAGAGTGCTATAACTTGTTCTGGATAGTAGATATGTAAAGATTGTACTAGTTTGTATTCAAATTTGTAAGTAAGCAGGATGCATACTCTTTTAGCATCTTTCATAGGTGGTTATGGTTTATAATATGCGACTCCACTCTACACTGTATCACTTCTATTGCATTTTCTTGCAATTTTCTGAATCGATGTCTTTGTGATTTGTGTGAAGGCAATTACGTGATAAGCTATCTAGCTACCAGAGGACCTGAATTACAGCCTTTTGTAGCTGGATCTCTGATTCTACTGTTGTGCCGAGTCACAAAATTTGGATGGTTCGATGATGACAGATTCAGAGAGGTAGTGAAGGAGGTGACGAGCTTTTTGGGTCAGGTAAAGGATAAGTATAATGTTTAACTTAGTGCTTCTAATGGGATAGAGTTTTAATATGATTATAAAAACTTGCATGATATTTTTAAGTAGTTATGTCCTTAGAAATTTGTTGTTGCATGTTTGATTCAAGTTTTTGACTACTATTTAATTTTGGCTACTTGTCCTATGCTTATCTTATAATATGTTACGAGGAATAGGGGGGTATAGTAAAAAAATAGTGACCCTTTGGCTTAATTAGGCTGTTCCCCACCAGTTTGACATTCCATCTATGTGGGCAAGGTATGGTGTAAATGATGATAATGCATGGCTCACGTTTTGAGTGCCTAACGTTTTAAGTGCCTATTTACCATCATTTCAGGGTCTAGAATAGTTTAAGTAAGTAATGTTGTTACTGAATCTGAGAATGTTGTTAAGCTAATTGAATGGTTGCATTATTAATATTTCCAAAGTGTTCTTCGATGGAAGTGTACTATAAGCTTATTGTACCTTTTCTTCTCTAGTGCCACCAGCAAGACAAATAATGATCAATTATAATATTCTTACATATGGTGCTCTTACATATACTAAATTGAACCTGTCACATCACATGAAACATGAACAATGTTGGCAATTAAACTGCCCTTGTTTTCTTATTAACTGACCTTTGATAGATATCATTCTAACAAGTGTTTTTTTTACTTAGTTGATTCGTCTGTAAATAACCTGAAAGGAAACTTGTAGGAGCTATCTATGTCATGCATGATACTCTACCATAAGAACAGCATGATCTTCATTCTATGTTTCAAAAGCGCGCTTAAGCGACGCTTAAGCGGTTTTGGAGACCTGGGCGCCTCGCTTAGGGAAATCTCGCCCCAAAAAATGGACCTCCGTTTAGGCAGCGCTTAACAACGCCTCGCCTACTTCTTGGCGCTGGAAAAAACACCATGCTTTTAAAAAACGAAAAAAAAATCACTTGACCATAGTATTTTCATGACTTTGTATTTTGATTATAGTATTTATATTGTCTTTGCTTGATTGATAATTGGTATTGTTATTCATGTATATACTAATAGGATTGTATGGAAAATATATTAAAATTTATGTGTATATAGAGTATTTTACATGTAGGTAGGTAAAAATGGGTGAAACGCTAACTAAGCGCTTAGGCGACGCTTAAGTGCCGCTTAAGCACGCTTAGTCGACGCTTAAGCGCGCTTAAGCTGAGGTGCCAGCTTCTTCGCCTCGCCTCGCCTCACGCTTAATATACCATAGTCTTCATTCCATATTTTTGGGTCATGCATGCTACCCGTTCTTCATCTAAAAATAACCATTTGATTCATATTTTTTTGCTTTTATCTTCCTGCTGTGTATCAGTGTGTACAGACATTTTGCGTTTAGCTGTCTGAACTAGATGACACGTAACCTGAAAAGTTTCTCCGATCATTTCTTACTATCGAATGTACGGCTTTCTGTAGAATTTTGTTGTCTTAGAATTGTAAGTTTATATTAGTTTGGCTCTGGTGCATTCTGCAATTAAGATTCAGGTATGTGGTGTTTAAGGATTAGGAAGTAGTAGTAATGATTTACTTGTTTTATTCTTGTTCACATGGCATACTACAGTTTAACATAATTAAATAATTAAATAATTTATATTCATGTCATTGTTGGAAATAGTTTCCAAAGTATGGAAACACAACAAAAATATCTATGATCATGTTATTCTTGGAAACAATTTTACCGACATGGTTTATATACTTCTTAATAATATGAAAAGGTGCTGAGCTTCCTTTAAACACACGTAGATTGAAATAAAATAAACACTATTTTTTCACTTAAATACCCTGGATTATACTATTTTTCTCAGCTTTAATACCTTAATTTTTTTTTTATCAAGTAAACACATGCCTGAACTGTTACTTTTTTCAATATAGAAATAAACCAGTGCAAGAAGACCACAATTCCCATTTAAAAAAACAAAAAGACATCTAAGAAAAAAACCCTAACCGCTTCCTCAACCCTCCTTCCCGATGCTCTTATTGCCCATGCTGCTGCCGCCGGCGCAACCATAGTCACAAGTTCGTGTTCGGAAATAATTCGGCAAGCTTCAAAAGTTCAGAGTTCGGCAAATATCCAGAATATTCGGCAAACGTTGGCAAAAGCTCAGATGTCCAGAAGTTTTATAAATATACCATTTTTCGTAAGATAAATAACTAATATAGGCAAAATTTCAGATGTCCAATAGTTTATAGAATCATTTTCTGTTTTAGTATAAGAATTAATATGTTTTTTGGTTAGGTATAATTGAGAACAAGCTTTAACCTCCAAATGTATGGCTTTTTTTACCGTTCATATACCATATTCACTTCTATAGTAAATTAATGCCCCTTTATTGCACAACTTTGTAAAAAGACTAATTAATACAGACCATAATTAGTTCTTTTTTCCTTGCAGTTGGCAACTTTCAAAGAAAGTTGCTAATTACTTCCTTAAATTATCTATAGGCCACTCAAGAAAGTCAGCTGTCTTTATATGGTTTCCAAAAATCCATCACCTTCCTCTCTCTCTTTCTCTCTTCTTTCTTCTTGCTTATTAGTAGTATTATTAGTTATTAGAATGAAAACTTCTCTCGTTTCATCTCCTCGTCTCATTCTTTCACAAGAAGAAAATGACATATTGCACCAGTAAAAGAAGAAGAGAGAGGTCAAAGAAGATGAGAAGGCGCATTAACACGACTACTTGAGTTTATGACTTAGTCACGAGCAAAAAATGGGGGGAAGACGATTTTGTTTCTTCTATGTCTTCGCTATTTTGAAATAACCTAATTCTTAACTAGTCGTGAATAATTTTAAAAATTATGTATTATTCGCAAACCTCTTGAATTATTCGGGAATGGACGAATTATTTGCAGATACCTTGTGTTCTTGTAATTCACGAATTATTCGAATAATTTGCGAATTATGTGAATATGGACGCAATACAGTGCTGCCTAGTCGCAGCTGCCGCCTTGCAGAAAATGCCAACAATAGCTGCTATAGAATAACAATGACTTTTTCTGCGAAGCAACCGGGCTAATGTCGCGTGGGGACTCTCAGGAGGCAGTGGTGAAAGGCGGGGTTTAGGGTAATAATATTTCTAGTTCATGGGTAATAAGTACTAAACGGACGTCATTTCCACATGATCTTAAAAATGAGAACTCATTAACAAAGGTTTAACAAGAAAAAAAATTAAAAGGTGTATTTACTTAATGAAAAAAAAAGTTTAGGGTATTAAAGTGAAATATGTGATAGTGCAGTATATTTAAGGGATAATTAGCCTAATTAAAATCACTTTCATAAAAAAATAATATACAATCACTCTAATAAAAATTAACAAGTGAATATATTTTGTGTGCTCCTAGCACAAATGATTGTTGCGAACATCGAAAATAAGTTGTCTATAAAAAACCAGACTTAGGCTTGGTACAACAATACGCTAATGCTTCCATTTTTAAAAGAAGAAACAAAAGCTGAAGGTGCATAGTATGCCTGTCATTTCGACCACAACCAATTTTACCTAATCGATTCATGGGTAGTGCTAGGTTCCAGGTGTATTTAAATGTTATCCATTTTGGACCCGACTCTGGTACAACCACTTTTTTTTTAGAAAAAGAAACAAAAGCGGAAGGTGATTATTAGGGCTGGCATTTAGATCACAACCAATTTTACTCTAAACGTTAGATGGGTAGTGAGGTCTTCAGAACTTGTAGGTTACATGTCTATATAAATGTTATTCAATTTGGGATCGACTCGTTTTTATTACCTTGTTATGATTTTTGTATAGATTGTAGTGAAATATATAACCGAACATGTCTTCTTGATAAATAGGTAGAGTTCAATCAAATTGTAAAGGACTCGGACATGATACGAAACTTATATGGGTAGGATTCATATAAAAAAATAGTGGAACAAGACTGTGGGTCCAAGTCAAGTCTACCACTACTCGTTTTGAGGAACCGACCTACCTGTCCAATGGTTGAAGGCTAGTTCTGATAAAATTGGGTTGGGTCCCGATTTGGGTCCAAATGGCAGCCCTAATAAGTTGATCCTGCTTTTGATTGTGAAAAGTAGAAGCATTACCGTACGCCATACCAAACTTAAGAATACATATTAGTTAGTTATTTTGGTACTACTTATTTTCAAAATTTCGGAGGGTCAAGTGTGGTAGGAGCACACATATCTTTTCACTTGTTATTATGAGATAGTATGGTTAAATGTTATTTTAACCTTAAAAGTGTTAAATATTGAATTCATTCCACTAATGAAAAAACCATTGAAATGTATATAATGATTACTTGTCGAATACTTGCTGGCTATGACTCCATCAATAAAGAATGACATAGTCATCCGTTGAAGAATGTTTTAGTATCCGCCCGACATTCTTGGCCTTGGCCCCCGGACGACATAAGAACCGTCGACCATATTAATATTCGGGAGAGTCAAGTGTGGTAGGAGCACACACATATCTTTGCACTAGTTGATTCTTATGATAAAGTATGGTAAAAATGTTATTTTGACCTTAAAAATGTTTAATTTTGAATTCATTCCACTAACGAAAAAATCATCGAAGTGTATATAATGATTACTTATCACATACTTATCGGATTCCACTAATGAAAAAACCATTGAAGTGTATATAATGATTACTTGTCGTCTCCGATCCATCAATAAAGAATTGAAATAGTCGTCCGTTGAAGAGTGTAACAGTATCCCAACCGACATGCTTAGGCGTTGACCCCAAGAAATAAGAATCATGGACCATATCAACACTATAAAACTACATCTCCCATCTCCAATGTTTACTTTTTCTCAATTACAGTTTAGACATATATAAAGTGTTATCCTGTTCATTAAAAGGAAGGATGACAAGACAATAAAAATAAAAACAAAATACGCTTTATTTGGAGTTATTTTTTATTCCCAAAATTTAAGGCTTGTAGTTTATTAGATTATTTAATTAATCTAATTTATTGCTTACAATAGTTAAGATAATAGTGTAATGGATTGCTCGACTATAATGTTACAGTGAACACATCCACGTGCAGAAAACGCAGTAATGCAATTATTTATTAGGTAGGCGCAATAGTTCTTGATTTTATTTTAGGCTTTTTATCCCTTACCACTGTTCTAAAAGGCGTCCGCCTAGACGCTAGGCGGTTAATGTCCGCCCGATGTCCGCCTAGTCCCCCCGACGCTCGACTATACCTGTTATGGGGTTTCATGGACTTTTTATGCAATTTTCATTATTATTATTATTATTATTTTTGTATCTTTTCAACTGCCTACATCTAGGCGGCCACCTAGGCGCTAGGCGGCGGGTACCCGCCCGATTAGTGCCTAGCGCTATTCACAACCTTGTCCCTTACCTATCTCGAACTTTCATGTTTTCACTAAAAATCTTAGCTTTTTTTTAGTCAAGGAAATACCTTGAACCTTTTAATTTTGTCAAGTTAAACCATCATTTACTGGGCTGTCTCTTTCAACGGTCATGTAAGCACATGACCGTTTAAGACTTATTACCCGTGAACTAAAAATACTATATCCATAAAAAACTAAAACTAATAGAAATAAAAAAAATCTTCCTGAAAACCCTAACTCTTGCCTTCCCCCTCCCACTCCCTTGGCCACTGTTGCCCCCTCCTCATGCCGTTGTTGGTTGCCCCCCATCCGCCGGTTCAGCGCTTTTCTCCGCCCCACCACTCTGCAGAAAAATGTTGTTGCTATCCTGCAGCAAGCTACTACTGCCATTTTCTGCAAGGCGGCAACAACGGTGAGGTGAGGTTGGGTTGTGACGGTGGAGGTAATCCTGAAACAATGATCTAGTGTTTGTCGCTAAGTACCATATTAACCTAGATAGTCAATCTTATATACATCAATGATGTTTATACAAATACTAGAAAGGTTAGCCATGGAAGAATCTTCATTTTCATTATTTCTTTTTTCTCATACATCTTCTAGAAATTACTTGCCTGCAAAATATCTTTTAGTTCTGTTAGGTGGAAAAGTCTTATCCTTTCTCTTGTACTCAAACTAGTAAGCTAAAGTTCATTTTTATTGTTGGAGTTATGGTGAATTATAGGAGCAAATATTTATCCTGAGAACATTGTTTCTCTCTTCTCGTTCGTAGTTGCATGAAAATGCCATGTCACTTAAAACAACATTGGCATGTTGCCATTGATTATGTATCTGAACTGCTTTCAGTTTTCGACAGGATTCTGTCTGGAGTTGGTATCAGTATTACACATCTGTTTATAATAAATCTACAATTTTGTGATGATCGCTTATTATTAGTCATGTTGATTATGTGCATATATTTTTTATGGTGTCTGAACTTGTCTTCAGGCGACATCTGGTCACTATTCTATTGGTTTGAAGATTTTAAATCAGCTCGTCTCTGAGATGAATCAGGTTGGTATTTGTGAAGAGTTCATAGTTTTAGATTCGTATATTTTTCAAAGTAGACCTTGCTTCTTTTCATATTTATGTTGGAAATTATCAGTAAGTCAGTTGGTAGAATGTCTAAATGATATTGTTGCTCACTTTAAAATTGAACTAGTGTTCTATATTGTAAATGCATGCAAACAGGCAGTAATCCACACAATATCCTTACCCATCATCACTGATAAAAGCTTAGCATTTCTTCAGATCCCTTTCTCATAAGGTGTCCTATTACATACATGCAATCTGGTTTATGTTTTTAAATTAGAACTTCTTTGGGAGGCATGTTTACTATTTAAATCATCTTATGTAATAATTTTCCTATACAATGCCTTTTACTTTGTTTCATCAGTATTGACAATTACATATATCAAACCCTTGACTGCAATGTATGAATGATGGAGCTTTATAGTTTAGGTTTTGTTGCATTTGCATGCTTGCTAGGAAGTACATATACTCTGAGACCACATCTTATTGCTTTTTTGTCTGATACAATCAAACACAAAATGAACACTCCATATACACTAGGATATGTTGAATCAGTGCCTTCTCCGCGTCAATGTGGACGTATCTGATTGTGTAACATAACATATAGGTTTAGTTGCATTTGCATGCTTGCTAGGATGCATGGATGCTCCAATTTTGATGCTGCAGCATATCCTGTTGTGTTTGATATGTATCAAACATGCACCGGTACTCCAAAATACACTAGGATACTCCAAAAGCTTGATTAATATTACCATTTAGATAAAACTGGGGCTATACCACTGCCAGATGCACGGACACTTGTTACTGCCACCACTGCCACCACTACCATCTATCATAACACAAGCTAAAAACGAAAAAGAAGGAAAAAGAGAAAAACAGGTAAAAAAACAAAAGGACAAAATAGGACTTATAAGAGTATCATTTTTTGGATGAACCAGTTCACCAAAATAACCACCACCACTTTTGGGGAAATGTACCAATGCTCTCATTATTGCATCAAACAATGCTGTTTCATTCATTTGTAAATAGCAATTTTCCTCCCCACTTCGTCTCTTTTCGCCTTCATGTTTAATATAAAGTTTTAATATTATGTTACCGTCTCTCTGTTTTTTATTTATATTTATACTCTTATTTCCATTTTGGGCACAAGAGATTGGAGATCTATCTTGCATGGACGGGAAAATGATGCCTTTCATATTATGTTGTACCTGTATCCGTGTCCGTATTAATGCAACATAGGCGACTAAACTGTACCTATTACAAAATGTCTGTATCCTCCCGTGCTTTATTGTGTTCTTATCCATATCAGTGTCCGTATTTGTGCAACATAGTTGGAGATCAAGGTATTAAGAAACGGTTATTGGGTTCATGGCATATTGGGGTTGGGTTTCACATGTCTGGTATTGGATGTTGGAAGATAACATGTAAGTCGGTGATAAAGTTAAAATATTAAACATCCATATTTGGGTTCCTTATATATATATATATATATATATATATATATAAATATATATATAAACATTATATAAACATTCACACGCTGCGGTGAGTTCACCGAAGTTTCCTTGGAATGCACATAGATGTACAAGTTTTTTTGTGTCACGGTAGATTTATCCACTCGGTGGTGCGTCACAACGTTTAGTATGGTTCCATAGCATGCATTGCATGACTCATCACTCTTTACACTCAGCGGTGAGGCACAGTTTCTACGAACGTGATCCGGTGTCGCAGACCATGTGCACGGTTGATTATGCTGCAATGTGGCGTGTTGAACTGAAGAATATGCGGACGCGAGTTGTTGCACAAGTTTCTGTTTGTCGTGACAGAATAAATGCTCCAATTTTAGTATGTTCTTCTCGAGTGCCAAGAGGAAGGAAATAATTCATTATCTATCTTTGGATATCGGAAGGCTCTTCATTTCCACTCAAAATAACTTCTATTTTATGAAACCTTATATCTCCTTTCATGGTTTGGAAGGTGGAGATTAGGAGGGTCGGGGCGATGGAGGAGGAGAGGTGTGGAGGGTGTGGAGGACGGCGCTGGTGGTACCAACAGGAGAAGAGGACGGCGATGGTGGTTGCGGCCTCTGGCTGGTAAGAAGAAAAGGGAGGAGGAAGATTATGGCACTAGTTTTTTTATATGATTAACTAAAGGGTTAGGCCACTATTGGGCTGATAGGAATGAAGTGGACTTGGTACCTTTTTCAGGAGATTAAGGGAACTTCTAAGCAGTTAACAAGATTTAAGGGACTTGTGTAAAAATATAGTAGATTTAAGGGATCTATATGCAATAATACAATCTTATTATTGCACCAACAGGAGAAGAGGATGGCGATGGTGGTCGAGGCTTCTGGCTGGTAAAAAGAAAGGGAGGAGGAAGATTGTGTCACTAGGTTTTTTGATACGATTAACCAAAGGGTTAGGCCACTATTGGGTTGATAGGAACGAAGTGGACTTGATATCTTTTTCAGGAGATTAAGGGAACTTCTAAGCAATTACAAGATTTAAGGGACTTATGCAAAAATATAGTAGATTTAAGGGATCTATATGCAATAGCACAATCTTATTATTACACTTTATTTTTTACCAACATTTGATCCCATAAAGTATTTTACCAAGGAGTTAGGAGGTACACAATCTAGTTCAAGATGCCCCGGGGGGGGGGGGGGTATACGGGAAATGCAATAATAGTTTTTGTGTAGGTTTGAACCCATTAATGGATTTCTCTGTCAAAACTCCCTTGAACAATGGTATTGGAGGTTTACAAGCTCTTTTCGCCAATTCAGTTCGAAAATTTACACATCCTCAATTTGGGTTATAAACACTAGTCATTTTTTGATGGAAGGCTTCAAAACCCATCTCTATCCAGGGATTTAATCTCCTACCTCTAGTTATAATGAAGGCTAGGACTTGTTCTTATACACACTGAAAAACCTCAAAATAGAAAGGGATATCGACTCCTAATCCCTGTAAAGAGTAGACTTAATTGAATATATGAAACAAAGCTCCATATCTTTTTCCAAGACCAATTTCTTCATATTAACATTTTGACATTTCGATTTGTATATCCTCTGACACTGTTTTAGTGGAGGTGTTAGGCTGGACTCATTTATGAGGTCTGTCAACTTTGCACATTACATTGACTTTTGAGGCATGCATGCGGAACTTTGCAACAATTTTCCAGGCAACCTACTATTGCTCCAGATCCATAAGTTGATACGTTGCACAATGCCTTTGAGGCAAGCATGTGCAACTTTGTTTACTTGGTTGGCGTTGTGCTACTGGTGACAATATGATATAGTTTCTTAGATTATTTAGTTGAGGAACACACACACAAATATTGGGCATATTAGGGCTGTCAGTATGGAAGTTATATTATTGAATGTTTACATAGATGGATGTCAGTTTCACACTAATTTCTAAAAACCTTCCAATATGTCATATGGAAATAAATACAAACTTTGATTCATAAATGAAAAGTTCATTTTTTGCATGGAACTGAGGGAACTTGTTACAAAATATCACATCTGGAGGATTGCTGCGAAGTGTCAGTTACACATTAATTTCTGAAAACCTTCCAATATGTCATATGGAAATAAATACCAAATTTGATTCATAAATGAAAAAGTTTTTTTGCATGCGAATTTCATGAATAATAGAAATATTGAAAATGGGTAGCAAATTGAATAGAAGTCTAGAAGAATATGCAAGCTGAAAGTGGGAGAAAAGTAGGCAAGAGGAGCAGAGACCAATACCACGAGAATTTAATTATAGGAGCTCTAATAGTTTTTCCCCAAAACAACCGAAAGTAAACCCACATTTCTGTCATGGTAGCAACATTCAATCATTATCTCAACATATTCTAGGGATCCTCGTGCTTTTGATCTTTCAAACTGCAGAGTTCTTGTCAAATACCCCTTTTATTATTATTATTTTTTTAAATTGCAAAGTTCCTGTGAAAACTCGACTTTAAAAGTACCTCTTCATCAATACGAGTCTGATCTGATCAAGACTGGTCTTTTCATGCCCAACAAACCATCCAACTAGCCAACTTAATTCTGTGCCATTGCACTACATAATACCCAAAATGAATCATCCAATTAGCTCTTGGTACTGGTAGATGGTCGATTATGTAAAAGACTTGCTATTTACCCTGACGATTTCAGGGAGCAGCTAAAAATCTGCTAGACTTTACCTTTGGAATATGAAGTCATACTTTTAGGATGTCTGGTGGGATGCAAGATAAGGTTTGGTGATATGATATTGATAGTCCATTAATGCTGTTATCCCTTTTTCGATTGGATCAAAATGGGTGGCACGTTTCAGTGGTAAGGCAAATCTTTTGTGTTTGGACATAAATTATTTCATAATTGCATGCGGCTGATCAATGGGAGATCTTCATGAGGAATTAAGAAGCGTTGTTGATGTCCCTCATCTGGATCACATGTTCTTAGTAACTGTAGAATATTGTCAAGTGAATGTCAATACATTGCTGGCATAGTTACTGTAATACATCTTAAATCAGTCATGCACAGGGAACGAATACCACATAATCTTGTAAAAGATATAAATTTGGTGAAACTATTTAGTTTGAAGCTTTATTTGCTATCTTTAAGTTTGAAGTAGTTTCATTGTTATTCTGGGTGTCATGTGTATATCACTTCATATGAAGATTGGAAATTCTTTTCTGCTTCCGACACAACTCTGATATGTTTGCAACACATTATTGGAAAGTACTGATGTTTGTGCATTCATATAATAAGTTAATAACTCAGCATGCTGATTTTTGTCTCTGACATTTTCCAGCCAAATCCGCGATTGCCTCTTACACACCATCGAAGGATTGCCTCTAGCTTTAGGGATCAGTTGCTATTCCAAATATTCCAGATATCATTGACTTCCTTGCGCCAGCTTAAAAATGACCAAAATATACCAGGTATTTTCTGATCTTGGTTATTTTCAGAAATTTATGCCACCTCTTGGTTTCCTACAGAAATTTCAATCATGCTTACCTTCTTATCTTGATATATATTTGCAGTTTCAAGTGCGTTAAAACAACTCACTATTTCCCTGTCACTGAAGTGCTTGTCTTTTGATTTTGTTGGGACTTCCTTAGATGAAAGTTCTGAAGAGTTTGGTACTGTGCAGGTATAATATTACTATATATACAAGAGGGAAATATATATCATTTAAATTCATTTTAAAGTTAAGTAGAATAACACCTCTAGGGTCTGATCTATGGAGATTTATGCTTTCCTGTTTTTGCAGATTCCATCCTCCTGGAGATCTGTTTTAGAGGATCCTTCTACTCTTCAAATATTTTTTGATTACTATGGGATAACAGAATCACCTCTCTCAAAAGAGGTACATGTTAATACTTTCCTTTTCAGTGGAATGGATATTTTACTATTAATACAGACTTCAAAGTAGTAGTTCTTAGGTTGCTAGCAGTTTTTGGCCTTTTTAAAGTTTTTATGATCCAATCTTCCACTTTATCTTCTATCTTCTGGAAGAGTTCTCTATGCGGAAGTTTTTGTTCGTTGTATCAATTATTGGAAATGGTGATATATTTTATCTTACTTAGATCTGGAGGCAAGTTTGTTCTTTGATGACGTCCCCCATATTCCACATATATATATATATATATATATATATATATATCAATCATGACTACAATGGGTTCAAACTGAGAACATCTGTTTCCAAATCTTACTAAGTTTTTGAGAGACTGTTTGCATGTAGTAGTGGCAGACTGATTTACATTTGTAGTTACAAAATTCTATACTGTATAGTTTACTAGACTAAGTTAATAGATGTTAAATTTAAATGAATATGATATACCTTTTAATGTTGACGTGTTTTCTTAATAAATGTATGATTTGATTCTCTATTATATAATTTTCCATATATACTCGCAACTGAGTTCATCATAAATCCTGAGTTCTGGGTTTTCTGCAACACTTGATGTGTGTAACTCTCTTCCCATATATAATTTTCTGGAGTATGGTTCAAATGTCATGATTTAGATCAACATAATTGTAATTGGAACATAATGGTGTACAAGTAGTTGAATGATCAGAATATGGATATTAATCATCAAACTTCGTAAGAAGGTTAGTTTTTTCAGTTCAATTTTATTTAGTGTCTCAAATGTCCTCAAGTGTTACTCAGATTGTCTTTATAGTTCACATATGTTAAGGGACTCTTGTATCTGAAAAAGAGGCTAGGTGACATATGGCAGGCTAAGGGCATTCTTTCTGTATTACTTTTAACTAATATATGTTGGACCTTAATTTGGTCTTTATTATGTTCACATTGTTAACAGTCAGTTTTGAGTTATATTTTATTTCTTTGGTTTATTGTGTTTTGTAACTTGTGCCACTGATTTTTTTTATGATTAAAAGATAATTTAATGTTGTCTTTAAAACTTTAAAAAAGAATCCTCAAATTTATTTGTGATATTGTACGTTTTAGTTATTTCTATTGCTATTTTCTTTTACTGATGGTGGTATCTGTTTCCATGCTCGTGTTCCAAGCTGGTACGGTGCATTATTCAGTTTAACCGATGGATATCCTGACTTCTCCTTCATCTGATTGCCTTAATACCTTATGCCTTTTCATTTTAACAACTTATGTTTTAAATTCTTAGAGTACTTGTGTTTAAAAGATGATCCAAAATGTGAACTTGTCTCTATTAGATTTCCTATTAGTTCATAATAAGGTCCATTTAGATTATTTTATGCTACCATTCCTTGTATAGGCATTGGTTGGTTCCAAATCAGTTGAAAACTGAGCATGATGACTAGCTCTCGAATTTTATCCAATTTTAGGCTGACTTCATGTGGTACTGCCATGAAATATTGATAAACAAACTAGTATGGTGGGTCTTGATCTTATTGAACACGTTTTATGATGAAAACATGACTCTTTTCACGTTGATAGGTTTTAGTGCCTTTGAAATTTGGAAACAAATTAGTATTTTACTTCGTTGTAGATTCTCAACAGTTACATATTGTTTGCTAAATAGTGAAATGACAAATTTGATGAGGTAGACTAGTGATTGACTGATTTCTAGCAAGACAGTTCCGAAATATATGAAAGCGATTTTGAATGGTTAGAAGTGCCAAACTAAGCATTTTCCGTCTGGTACTCCCCATATTAGCTGTCACTTTTCTGATCTTCAATATGTACCTTTTAGCTCAAGCATATTTAATTTTTTTTTCTTCATATTTTCAGGCACTGGAGTGTTTAGTAAGGCTGGCTTCCGTAAGACGGTCATTATTTGCTGATGAAGCTTCACGTTCTCAGTTTTTAGCTCATTTAATGGCTGGAACTAAAGACATACTTCAAACGGGCAAAGGTTATTTTTTGCAGAGCTGCATTTGCTATTTTTTGTGGTATTTTCTTGTGGCTCATTATATTCCAGCATATTTGTGTGTGCTATATCCTCTTTAGATCTTGTATGACTACATCAGATCTGATGTTACAACTAACTTCTTTTATGTCTTGAATATCGTTTTATGATTACTGATCCTAGGCTGGTTGGACCCGTTGAACACCTGAATCATTATGAAAGATAATTTTCCTCGGTGATCTTTTAGAGTAAACATGGTGGAATTTATGGTTTGTCGACTTGAAGGATGTAAATGGTATCTCTCTCTAATTTATAGGAATTGTCTGCAGTGTTTAGTACAAGTGTCTTTCTTGCTAAGTATCTCTAATAGGTAGTTATGATGGTCCAATATACTTTGGTTGTATTAGGCTTTACATTTTTTAGTGCTCAAGGTAGAAGGCTTATTACTGCTGCTGAATAAAGGTTCCAATCATATCCTAGTTGCTCTGAATGACAACATCGATACAGAATTAAAATAGCTAGGGCTGGGAGATAGAGAAGGATATAAGGACTAGCTTCTTCTTCATGGGCGATTGAAAGAGTTCTACTGGGATGGAAATTCCGAATGCTTAAAACCTTAACCGAGGAACATATCTTCGATAAAAATACATAAATTCTGATCCCAGTGGATGGATAATTATGACAGGCCTCTGCCCTTTATCTATTAATTTCTATTACTAGTGTCCTTTAATTACTTTACTACCTGGACACTTGTAAACATTCTTTTTAAACTTCTAACGAGCAAATATCATTAGCTAGAGATGCATAATCAGGTCTGAAGGTTTGGATACCAGCAGACCTTGTCACTTCTCATCTAAGAGGCCAAACAATGTTGATCTACGGAAAGCAGCTATGATTTAGACATAGATAATTGTAGCTACCTATTCATTGTCATATAAGAATTAGTTGGAATAACATGGAGTTATATAGGGATCCAAGGTTGCCTAGAATGCAGAATGTTATGGAATGGGGGATGTAAATGTCTCTTCTGTATACTTTCCCAATCTCTGCTGCTACCGTGGGCCTTTCGTAATCAATAGGATGATATCGATGTCCCTTCATACAACATAGCTCATTGAATGGATATTGGACTACTCACCAAAGCATGAAAGCCAGGATCTTTCAGAAAGTGCCATAACCGCATGGATAAGCTCACACTAACTGGTCAATTTTGGAACCAATTTGGAAATTCCAACTTGGAAGCCCTACCAATATCTTGAAGCCCACATAAACAATAATGCCAAGTAGCTCAGCTCCCTCAAAGTCAATAGCTTTCCCTGACTTCAAGTGAGAAATCCACTGAAGACTCTGATAAGTTAATAGGAGAACATGTCACTTCCATTTTCATAATTGTATAGTTGGTCAACTACTTTGTAAATATTATGCTATGAAGTGTCGGTACTCCGTTTATGAAGGTGTACTCTTACCTGGTGCCTACTGTGCACTGCCACTCCTATCCAGCATGGGTACAAACCACATACGTACCGAGATTTTTATTTATTTTGATTTTAATTTTGGTTTCTTTCTAGAAATTTCTTCCGTACTTCATCGTTACTTTCTAGTGCAACTCATTGTATAGGACCTTGTTTTTAAAATACAACTTGGATACTTCTGTTTAGAAATGAAACTTTTTTATTTTTAAGCTTCAACCATAGTCTCTGACTAAAATTCTTTTGTTGAATATGGTGAAGAAATGTAGTCTATTAGATTTACTCGTTAAGATATGTTACTTGCTGTGAAGCACAGAACAAAAAAAAAAGACTGGTGGATCCATGTTGTATTTGAATGGACGGCCAGATTTGTGTCGGATATGAATACAAACGTTGTACGTGTCCTCACGAATTCTTCGGCCAATTCACACGGGGCACCTCGCTAGGGGCATGGACGGATTCGTTGGGAATTTGTGGGTACAATTAAGAAAAGTTGGTCATATCTGGCATGCCGCCCTTGTTCGCGGCCGCCAATGCTGCTGTGATCAGAAGGGAGAGGGGGAAGAAGGAGAATATAACAATAGTGGGTTGAGAAATTTTTAGGGAAGAAAACTCTAT
This sequence comes from Iris macrosiphon, assembly GCA_036927795.1. Classification (NCBI taxonomy): domain Eukaryota; kingdom Viridiplantae; phylum Streptophyta; class Magnoliopsida; order Asparagales; family Iridaceae; genus Iris; species Iris macrosiphon. The sequence continues at coordinate 150,440,091 of JAYESA010000009.1, read as the reverse complement.
TCCTAACCTTTATTATGAAGGACCATATCCTTGTTTGAATATGTATCGTATTGTGCTGATATTCCTTGACACTAATGTCGGATATGGCTCCTGTCTATGTGTAGGCTCCAAAGGTGTCCGAAATATAACTCAAAGTGACTTGTCATGGTCGTGATATTGCCAGCCACAATTGAGATGTGGAAGTAACATTTCTTTGCGATGAATCCTTTCTTGAGCTTTTTTGAAGTTGTGGACCTAGTTACTGTCCCAAACATGCTTAAACATGGATGTTATTAAGATGTAATGTATAGATATGTTTACATATATGTTTATGTGTATATAACTGTATCCATGCTGTACACGCTCCCAAGAGTTTTTAAAAAATTGTCGTATTTCGAATCCGCGTTCGTGTCTATGCAACATAATAATTTCTATCTGTCATTGACATTATGTTCTTAATTTTAGTACATATTGTGGGGAGCGTTTATTATTTGATGACATTGGGATTTGCTGTTATCACCAAGACATATTGTTGCTGTAGCTATGTTAACTTGTGTAAACTTTCTATTTTTCCATTGAGTGATGCATCATATCATCAAAATGATGCATACAATAGGAAGCACTATTATAGATACAATATGTTTCCTGTTAAAGTGAAGAAATTTTTAGCGGCAAAGTTTATATTTGCTGCAATCCTCCTGTAACACATATTGTTTCCTTGTAACTTTCTTGTTTTGTTCACATTTCCCCTCTTTTGATTTTGCAATATTCCTTGAATCATAAATTGTATTATTGCATTTGAGACCCCTCTACATTTGTTGAAAACTCATGATTTCTTTGGCAAACTGCATTCTGGAACCATAAATGTGTTTGCTGATATTATGTTTCAAATGTGGTGATGGTCACAACTCTATACAGAAATGACTTGCTGTTGGGCTGGTAACCTTCAAATCCATTCTTGCACTTGTTATAGTGTAGCCAAGAGTTAATGATTTAAATCACTGTCAGTGTATTAGACGTTTTTCCATGTTGAGACATCACACAGAGTCTCAGGGGCAAGGGACACTAATATACTGTAGCCGTCAACTTCCAATCTTATGATATTCTGATTATCCTTCATGGCTGTCCTATCTCTTGGCTTCAATGACACTTCCATGTAGTAACATGTTGACATATCATCATCATTATAATCATTATTATCAGATCAATTTTCCAAATATAGCTTTGTTATTATTATGATCATTTTTTTATTCAATCAAAGAATTAATTTTATGAGGAGATGAATTCTAGGCATGTTGCATGGACACGGATACGAGATGAGACGAAATGGTAAGGACACTGCGACTATGACGTGACACCTATTTTGGTGTGTTCTAGTGTTATCAGAGTTTCCGTGGTTGGTCCGCTATGTGTCTGATATGCATCCGACACGACATGGCCCAAATTCTTGGAGTGTCCGTGCTTCCTAGGATCTAGGGAATTGCCATTTGCAGTATAAATTAAACAGGTTCTAAATTTGACCTTTATCTATCATAAATTTAGTTGTGTTAACAGGAGATTTTTTTTCTTGCTTTCTGTGAAGAATGTATCATGGATAGTGAAATAAATTAGTCATCTGAGATACAGGGCAGACATTTTCAAATACACCTTTTATCCCCTATGCTACTTTTTGCAACCTATTACCAAATTATTATTAGTTGGACTGATTCCTTGTACATTTCATGAAATGTACTGCTAATATAGTTTAAGGGATTATTGTTACTTGCCAGAGAAAATAATGATAACCATGATAAACCATGTTACCGTCGTGCTCCTGGCTACTATTTACACAAACTTTCTGAGACTGAGGAAATGTTATTAACTAAGCTCTCCATGAGTTTGTATTAAACGTAATGTGTTTGTATGTGTAGATGCACCTCTTTCACTTGACTTTTCTTTCAACACTTATTCCTTATTCAGGGTACTTTGCTCAATTATCTGTTCTACTTATAGCCTAAATCATATTGATTGGTTGGACTTTTTCCCTTACATATTTAATTTTACTATTAGCCTGATTTTGTGATGAGTGTCAAGGAAATTACAAAATGTAGCAGCATTAGCAACAACAGCAAAGTGACAAATATGATTATGCCAAGTCTCTAGGGCCAGTTAAAAAATTCATTCATGTAGGAGTGAGAAAGTTATATGCTGTCTTTAGTCTGACTAGGCGAACCTCTTTATATCCGAGTTTGCAATTGGTAACCTAACGCTAAAGACCTTTAGCACGGAACATGAAACTTGTTTTATCTATGATGTTTAATTTGATGTTTTGTGCATAATATCTTTATTTTTACTATAAATTTTATCTGCTTTTGATGACTAGATAGAGTTGTATAGCTTCCATCTCTGTTCTTCCTGTACTTTCCTTGTATCCACACCTTTTAAAGATCTTTCGTCTATGTTACATGGACACATATACAACACGACATGGCGGGACGGATGCGGCATCTACTTTGGTGTGTGCTAGTGTATTTTGGAGTGTCTGAGTTGTGTCGAGTATGTGTCCGACATGGCACGACCCATATTTTTGGAGTGTTTGGGTTGACTAGAGAGATTTCTTTTATTCAAGCATGTTCTTAGTAAGGTTTGTAGTATCGGAGTCGGTATTGGATCCTTAATATGAGTATCGGGATCGACTGAATCATCAGTTTCAGATCGGAGTATCGAATTTGTTTGGCATCGAAAAGCAAATAATTATTAATAATAAACATTTAGAAAAAATATTTTATACATTTAGACATAATTTTAAATATTTTCTATGTTGTTTCTTAGTACTTTTGAAATTTAATGAAATAACCTCTTGCTAATTGGTTTACATGGCAATAAATAAGTTGTGATAGATAAGGTTTCTTCATTTACATGCTTTTACAACCTTATTATGCTTTTACTCCCTTGTTGATTGGTCTCTGTTGAATTTACTGGAAAAGAGGCCCCTGAACATCGATATCGGTCACTATAGTGTTCGGTATCAGATCGGGACATTCCAAACCGTATCGGTATTGGCCGATACTGCAAACTATGTTACAAATAATAATGCATTTTTTTCTAAACTGGTTTCAGGTCTCGCGGATCATGATAATTATCACGAGTTCTGTCGACTTTTAGGCAGGTTTAAAGTGAATTACCAGGTACTATATTCGTCAAAATATACTGGTTTAGATATTTTTCTTTCTGACGCATTACCAAGATGTTGCATGCATATAGGGTCTCAGTTTATCAACTGATCATCTATGGTTATTCTTGGACTTCATCAATCTGTATTCTACCAACTAGTTAATTCAGCATTTAAAGTTCTTATTATTGTTTTATATGCATAATGCTAGATCTGCAGACATAAATGAAAGTCATACCTGAATTCACACTAGCTAATACATCTCTCACATTGTGCAAGTGGGTCCAATAGGTGCCACATCCTCCTGTGATACGTATTCTCACTTGGAGTGTATCTCAGGTGTCACTGCAGTTTTTTGTTTCGGAAATATACAGGGAGTATACAGTAGTCAAAAGTCATTATCGTAATCACTGAGCCTACTACCATCAGAGTGAGTCTGCTATATAGCATATAGGTGAACTCCATGAAATTATTGACAATATTTTTATGAGTATATCTATTCATTATGCCAGTGCCAAATTCCTAGCCAAGTAGTATGGTCATGAGAGGGTCATGCCACGGTCAGTTGGCTGGTAGGTATATCTTATCTGGCCGTACAGTTAAAGTTCATTCAACCAAGGAGCACCTCCGAGTTCCCATAGACTATAATGTCTGGATGAAATCATAAAAACTTAATAGATTATTATACCTAGTGCATATCTAAATTTTTTTTCAGGACAGAATAAGCAAATATACTCTCATTACATTTAATACTTTAGTGTAAACATGAGTATTAATGGTGACTGTAAGTGATTTCTCGTAATACATCTCGAGATATTTCGGTTCAGCTGGTAAGGTGAATAGTTGCTATTTCTTCTCATTTTCACTTAATCATTCAAAATCCAGTGGTTCTCTTGGCCAACAAGGCAACCGGGTGCAAGCAGGATGTTACCTAGAAGTGTTATTTTATTACTAGTTTCACTGATTAGTTATAGAAAACCACATTTATATCTTTGAGATCATGTTCATTTCAAAAAAAAAAAATTTCTTGAGTTAATGTGGTAGTCATTTTTTGTTTACATAATTTACAAGAAATTTGTTCTAATTATTTATGTAGGATTTCTAGCTTTTTGCTGTGCAGATTATCTTGTATATATTTATTTATTTTCATTTTATGTCAAGTCATTGCTGAGATAATTTCATTCCAAAACTATGGTTTTGACAACTTATGTTCCTATTATTATAAATGACTCTATGCCTTATGCATGTATTTATGACCGTCCTTAGATGACATGACAGTTGTTAAGACATACTCCACATCCATGATTTGTTTGTTTCAGTTGTCAGAGCTTCTGAATGTGGGAATTTATGGGGAATGGATAAGATTAGTAGCTGAATTCACGACAAAGTCCTTGCTGTCATGGCAGGTTTGTTGTGTTCTTTCTAAGTTGGAGTATTTGCAATTTACTGCTTTTTTTAAGATATGCGTATGCACATGGTATCTTCTGGTTTTGCAATTATATCTGATAGTCATATTTCATGTTTGCTAGTGGGCCAGCAGTAGTGTGTACTATCTTTTAGGGCTTTGGTCCAGATTGGTGACGTCTGTGCCGTATCTTAAGGGTGATTCACCAAGCCTCCTGGAAGAAACTGTGCCCAAAATAACTGAAGGTTTTATTACCTCAAGATTGAATTCCGTTCAGGTATGAATGATCTTGTGTGCTACTTTATATTTTCAAGTGAAAGATGGTCTGTCCTGCTGCAAAGCTCATATTCAGGAATTGAATATTAATACTTGTATGAATGCAGTAATGTGGAAATTCTGGATATGGTTTTACACATGTAATAAGTTTATGAAGATCAAAGTAGACAATGAAGATTTACGATGATGGATTTTTCAAAGTTGAATCTCCTTTTCCCATGATGCTAAACCTTAATTTGATCCATGACTCTGCACGTTTGCCTTATCATTCTTCTTCAATCATTTGGCTTTTTACTAGATACTCATAGTCACAATGAGTTCTGTTGCTTCATTTCATCAGTCTCAATGTTTCGGGGCCATTGAACTTCCTTTGTAAGGTACATGAAGGAGAATGTAGGTGGTTAACATCACTAGGAAAGTTTTGAGGTCCTCAAACGAGAGAGAAGCTTAGTATTATCCTTTTTACGATAGCAATTTTGTCCAGCATTGCTTTCTCCTTTGATAACATGAGTTTTCCTAGGGGATTTTGTTTATCTCCAACTCCACCTACTTAATGAAGCGGATCGTGGCTGATGAGATAGACTGGGTTATATCAGGTAACAAGTTTCTGATAGATTGTGAGTCATGTGATATATATCCATCCTGTTCTCACCAACTACAGGGTTACTTTTTCATCATCTCTCTCTATTTAGTTTACTGTGGAGGCACGAGAACTCAATCATCAACAATTTGAAGTCCACCATTGCCTTCTTCCATGTCTTATTTGTTCCTCTCCTATGTCTCTCGTTGACTGTCTCCTTTTCCCAATTTGGAGATGGAGCTTCTTTCAATTTGGAGACTGAAGATACAAGAAATAGTGAAGGAAGAAGAGGGATGCTTAAAAGGGTGGGAAGAAGAGAAAATAAAAAGTACGGAGAAGAAAGAAGGGAATGACAAATGAGGAAGCTTTTATTTTTTTATGAACTGTTGATTACTATGAGAAAATAAGTAGTGTTACTGTTTTTATTGCTTTCTACAGTAGGAAACTTCTTGACTGAAATATTTAGCCCGAAAGATAGATCAGAGAGGTAACTTTGTTGGTTCCACCTCCTTTTAGTCATTATTTATATTAGTCTTGTCAATCTGATTACTGTCCATATGCATACGAAAGATTTGGAAGGTTTTAAATGTGAAGATTATTATTTGCTAGAAACCACATAATGAAGCCCATCAATCTATATAGTTTGATCAAACATTTGATTCAAATCCAATCTCTCTAATGGACACATAAGAAATGTACTAGTTCAATTTTTAATCAACAAATATGATGGCTGCTTCAGATAGAAAATTCAAAGGAGCAAATAGGAGACAACACAATACTCATTCTTCCTCTTCTTTTTCATAGTTTTATGTAAGATATTTGAATTTGACTCTCACTTTACCTTCAAAACTATTTAACTGAACAACCCTATGAACTATTTCAGGGTTCTGTGAATTTTACTTGTCTGCCTACATTCTTTCATAGATGATATCATATATTTAAGGCCAATTACTTGTTCAATACAGCTCAGGGTATTGTTTATTGTGCTTTAAGGGCGTAATTAATTGATTCCAACTGTTGATGTGGGCTTTTTGTATGTTTGTGGAAATGATTTGTAGGATTCTATTATGTGTTAAAAGAATTTGTTTTTCTTTGATTAAAAAAGGGTTTAATGAGCTTAGCCCCTCCTAGTCAGTAAGACACTAGGATCTAGTCCCACCTTTGGAACTTAGTTACTGTTTCTATTATTCTATCCCTTGAATTAATTCACCATATTTGTTCATATATATCTTTGAATGTAAGAAGCACCAATAACTCAAAGTAAAGCATATTTAGGCGTGTAGTGGTATCTCTCAAGTGTTGGAGACACTTAGATTCACCCTCGACATTTCTCGATGTCAAAGAATTCATGGGAAATAAAAATCTGAAAATTTTCCTTCTTATGCTCCTATGGAAATGATGAGATTGCCACATAGTGGCACATAAAGTTACATATTTTGACTTGCGTGGGTGACGTCTGAGCATGGAGGATTCAAGGGAAAGGATTTAAATCATGTACTGGAGTAATATTCTTTCAAATATCAAACTTGAGGACATGACTAAAGATTAATATTCTAATCCTAGCACATGCCTTTGTAATAGCTATGCTGTATTCTGTCTGGGCATTAGGGAATAACTTTTGCTTCATTTGTAATGTAATGCTTATGAGGTTATGATGCAACATGAATCTAATTAGCTACTTGTGATATGTGGGCCGTATATTCTACACATTAGTTTTATACAAGTCAACATTACGCTTGTATGTAGCCACATTCCCCATGTACGCATTATGTGTCTATCGAAGTGATATTTAGCAATTACTGGATTATCAGAATCGGTCGATCACAATTTTGCAGCCACCTATAAAATTTGTAATCAGCTTCCTATATAATCAGCCAATTTGTTGATGGATGGATATTGGATGGATGTATGGATGTTTTCATGGGTGCATACATTTAAAAACATATACATGTCTTACAAGTTTCTAAAATGACAGTCCTGAAGTTTATAGATTTTTGGTGTTGTGTTCAGGTTTTGTCAGTCTGGTTCCATATCAGTATATTGCTTCATAGCACTGACAGTCAATTTCAAGTAACCCCAATTAATTTTGTTGCATAGGTTTTAACCCTTAAGAAACAGTATCTAGTATGATTCCACTTGTTTGGATACACTTTAAGCAGACTTGTGCACTAAATCAGTTGCTCTTATTTGAATCTAAGCATCACAATTGCGAATCTGTAAGTAAGTATGATAATTGAGAATTAAACATAGTAACTCAGCTAATGAACATGGGATAATGTTCTTATGGTTTCAAACTACTAAAATAACGATAGCGCAATGCAGGCTGGTTTCCCAGATGACCTCTCAGAGAATCCGTTGGACAACGTTGAGCTTCTTCAAGATCAGCTGGAGTGCTTTCCTTACCTTTGCAGATTCCAGGTTGATATCTTTATATTGTTCCGTCTCCTCTTGATATTCGATCTTCCATTATGTGCTGAGAACTATTTTCTGCATCACTGGTTATTTCTTTTTATAGAATTTGGTCATGTATGCTGCCTTAACTAAACTATGGTATTTTCTTTACGGGTTCTCTCTGATTCAGTATCGTGGTTCCTCTTATTTGCAGTATGAAAGAAGTAGTCTTTACATTATCAAAATTATGGAGCCTATTCTTCAGGCCTATACGGTATTATCCTTCATATACAATTGGATTTGTAGTGCTGACTTATTGTGGATTGTTAAGGGAAATGGTAGGACTTTTCTTATATCTACTTTAATGACGGCTTCTTCTTTTTAGGAAAGAGCAAGATCGCCTGTACCTGGTGATGTTAATGAGCTCTCTGTGATTGAAGGCCAAATTGCATGGATGGTCCATATTTTTGCTGCCATTCTCAAGATCAGACAGACTACTGGTTGTAGGTAGGTTCTCTTTTTGTTGGTTAGGTTTTTAAACTCAACATATACTCTTTATGGTTGAGACCTTGTTTCTGTTGTAGCACTGAATCTCAGGAATTGATTGATGCGGAGCTTGCAGCACATGTATTACAATTGATAAATGTCACTGATAGTGGATTGCACTCTCAGGTACCGAAGCGGATTATCTGCACATATGCCATTCGACACTTACTTGACAGCTTATTATGATAGTAGTTCCATTATTCTATTTTATTTTTCTTGGTTGCATGAACTCATAATGCATGACCAAATGTAAGAAGCAAATAAACAGAGGATCTCACAATATTTACTTGGCTTGACTCATCTTCATTAGTGAGCCGAGCTTGGGCATGGAAATGAGCTCAATTGGCTTAAGAGCCGAGCTTGAACATAGGAAGCTAGGCTCATAAGCTCGCAACAGTACGAACTCGATTCTACTCCACTTGTCTCAGTTCAAGTTAATATATATACTTATTAAATGAAATAGCCACCTTAATTAAAAAATTCACAAAAGAATTTTAATGGAGCAGTCAACACTAGTCCCACGTAGGAAGGGAACCAAAATTGATTTGAGCAAAAACAATCACAGAAGTGCTATGGAAAAAAAATCAACATATTTTAGTCCAATATCACCTGGTAAAACACTCGAAAGGTGTGCTCTACCATAAATATAGATGGTGAATTCATAATTGAACAGGGCTTATATAGATGGGTCATTAAGTGATTGAGGCACATGATAGACCAGCAAAGCAACTACTCTGGATATCTGCCTGTATACTGTCTGACTTCTGTTTGAAGGTAAAATGGTACAGTTTGCCTGACTGGTTTTAGAAAACCAGTTATTGAACCATATTAGCTGGGATAAAGATGAGAAGTAAGAGACACACTGATGATGTAGGGGTTTCCTCTTCTAAAAGGTAAATGAAGTGACACAAGAGAACGATGTAAATGAGGATTGTGTCCTCAAATTGGGCATTCTAAAGAACGATGAAACACTTGCTGATCCCCAAATTAAGTTTTGTAATTCGTCTTCAAGCTCCAACATTGAAGTTTCTCTAGTATACGAGCATCTTGACTTTGAAGATGACGAATTCTGACTTCTGTTAGTAGCTTAGTTTTATAATTTTTTTAGATGTTTTTAACTATATCATGTTTGGTGGTATTTAACTTTGCTTAGCTGAGATAATGAAGGATGCACTTTTGAGTTGTTTATTTACTAGAATTGTTTAAGGACACTTGTTAGATATATATTAATACTCCGATTCTTGTCATACATTGTCATATATGAATTGAATTATAATCCTATACTACCATGAGTTAATTTTTCATTTGTTTGATAGATTGCCTAGTATCCAGTTTCCGGTATGGGGAATCTCCAATTGCAATGGGATTGATATCCAATATCAGGGACCTTGGACAAAACACTTGATATTCGATCTTTTGTGAGAGACTTGAGCTTAATTCGAGCTTGAGCAGCTTGCCAGTTTCTCTTGAACCAAGCGGTTCTCACTAGAAACTCGAGCTCGAAGTTGAACACTGTCTTGCAAGTTTGGTATAGAGGTCAAGCTCTGTTCGATGATATCTAACCTTTTAAGCGTCGATCTTGACATGCCAAGCTAGGCTAAGTTGCAACCCTAACCAATTGGTTAGGCCTAGCCTTTAGTTGTTATGACATCGTCCTTTCTTGCTCATATAGAGAAACGAGATAGGGATGGAGGTAGGAATGCGGGACCAAAGCAAAGAGTTAACAGCAGGATAAAAATAGCTTATTAAGGCGTCACAAGGTAGTGATGCGGTGAGGACCTAAGCGCCTAGATGTATCTCAAGGCGGCGATGTGGGGGTCTCAAGTCAAAAATTAGGTATGTAGTAGTTAAATTGAGAAAAGCTTGTACTTTTTAACTTAATACTTCGATTTAAAATATAAATTATGTATAGAAAATAGTTGGAAAACTATAGCTGAGAGAAGCCTAGGGAGAACACCCCAATGTCGAAAGTCATCTGTCAGCGTCAAGATTGTGGGCCCTATATATGTGTTTGTGTAGAAAATATTTGCCTTACTTGATAGCTTATGTTGTATGGATACAAGACAACGACACAAACACAACACCTATTTTCGTGTATCCTAGCGTATTAGAAAGAAAATAATTATTGTAATAAATTATTTTTGTATCAGAGTATTAGTTTTTTTGGTATCAGAAAGAAAATAATTATTAATAAATTATTAAAATTTAGAAACATATTCTATACATTTAGGCACGATTTTAAGTATTTTTGTGTTGTTTCTTAATAGTTTTGAAATTGAGTGAAATAATAGTCACTTGTGCCGATTGGTTTAGCTGGGATAAATATGTTTTCTTCATTTATGTGCTTTTACAACCTTAGTATGCTTGTACACCCATGTTGGTTGGTGTTCTCATTTAATTTTTTTTGTCGAATTTACTGAGAAAGAGATCCCCAACATCGGTATCGGTCAGTATCGGTAGCGGTCGATATCAAACTGGGACGTGCCAACTATACGGTATTGTCTGATACTGCAAACTATGGTCTTAGCATATTTTGGAGTGTCCGACACAATACGGCTTGGATTTTTGGAGTATTCGAGCTTCCTAGCATATAATGGTAGAACTCGCTGTTGATGGTTCAAATGACATATGTATTCATACACAAAAGATAAAATATTCTCCCTTTGATTTAATGCGCATTATGGGGGAATATTTAGTATATGAACCAGACAACCATGACAAAATCCTATTACTGTTGTCTCTCCCAAGATCGAGGGTCTTGGTGTGCTGGATTCCGGCTTCCTCTGTTTCCGTAATCGTCATTTTGGTTTCCTCTTTTTTCTTCCATACCAAACTATCCTCCTCTTCAACTTGTCTTGTGCCTCCATCCTCCTCTCGCCCCTCCTTCATCGTGGGTTCGCCTCCACCTTTATTTACTGAAGTACTATTTCAATTTAAAAGTTTTCTAATGTGCAGAAAAAGAAAACAATACAAAGAGGTTAAAAACTGTTTAAAGATGTTAAAAGCTTTATGAAGAGGTTTAAAACAAGACACAAGAGGTTTTTAACAATATGAAAAGGATAAAGACAGTATGAAGACGACAAAAACAGAACAAAGAGGATAAAATAATATGAAATTATTACTATATAAAATGGTAAAATAGTAGAAGGTGCATAAAACAATAATTTTTATGTTGAGATAATTTCGAGGAAGAGGCAGAAGAAGGATTTGCGAAATCGACGAAGAAGGGGCATAGAAGGGATGATAGAGGTGGGTTTGGGAAAATAGAGGTGGGGTCCATAGCAACCGGAGAGAGGAGGTCTGAGGCGAGGTCCATGACAAACGGTGGAGGTGAGGGTAAAGGTGGTGGAGGGGAGGATGAAGGTGGTGTTCTTGCAAAGGGGGTGGGAAAGGAGGAGAGAAGAGAATAGTTTGGAAAACACACTTTTTCTTTCCTTTATTGTTACAATTATTGCTGTACTTGGAGTGGTGTTGTACCATTATATGTGTGAAGATTTGGAGCTTTTGAAAATGTTGAGAAGTCATAGGTATTTCTACCCTTATATAAAAAGTTGTAGGGATTGCACACCTTTTTTCTTACTAGTGTTCTAGGTTGCATGAAAACGAATATGACACTGCACGTTGAGTACATGGTGACACGGACACCTATTTTGGTGAGTCTTGGTTCTGTCCGACATGACACAGACCCATATTTTAGGGTGTTCGTGCTTCCCAAGTAACCTTGGATTGGAGTGGGATGGACAAGCGGAAGATTACCTAGAATCTCACCAATGACCTGCAAAGACGATAATAGCTTTGGTGATTTCCCATGCCACGTTTCCAAGCAGAGTCTGGGACTTGTTGATTTCAAACGCCTCAATTCCTGGTATACTATATCTAAAGCCAAAGCGAGAGTATTATTCATGATTACTCGGCATGATTTTAAATTGGTTGGAGCGGATATAATTCGTATCCTCATGATGTAAACAAGTGGGTGGCTCATAAAGCCTAGACCTTAATATTCCATTTTTTCAGCTTCAGTCAATAATAGAAATTTCAAACTTTTGAATTGCCATTACGGAACAAATAAAACTTTAAATTGTACCAGATCACAAATGATGAACCAACTAAACCTATCCCCACATAATCATCATGTTAGATGAGTGACCTTCCTTGTACTCGGTCCTGTACTACGTTCCTTGTTACTATAGGCTAGATTAGCTTTTGAATTGCATTATATGTTAACAAGCATTATATTTTCTCTATATTTGATTTTACATTTTGTATATATCGGTATTCCCTTTTTTTAATTTATGTATGTTTAACCTCATTTTAACTTATTGGCCGACTAAATAACCAAAGAGGTGAATCGGCCCAATAAAGACCAAGCCCGATCAGAAGCAAGAGAAAAAATGCCCCACGATTAAGGAGGAATAACCACGCACTTTAAACATGGGACACCTGGCAGACTGGCAGTTGCTTGAGGCAAGAAAGGGTTATGGGCACGGCGTGGGGAGAGAAATGTGTCAGGAGAATAATATAATAAGAGAAAGAGATCCACATTGACATAAAAAAAGCTAGTATTTAACTTAATATGTATTTCTTCTGCGCGGTCTTAAATCTCTCTAATGGCGAGTACCTGCCATTAGTGAAAGGTACCAAGCTCTCTTCCTTTTAGCTATCTTATATATGCAGGCATCTATGATGACACAATACTTATAGATGTGCACGTAGTTGCTTGCTAGTAAATCACATTGGATCACGATGTTTATTGAATACGTTCAGCCTAGCTTGGTGATGACACGATACTCATAAGCTAGCTAGCCTTAGTTCTCACAAATATCTTAAATCAAACACATTCATCTTGGAGGAGAAGTTGCCCATCCCTTCTCACACCATCCACATTACTAGAGGAGCCAAGGCGGGGTTTGTTTGGCTACCTTGACTGTCTCACACATGGGCCAGTCATTAAAAATTGCCAACACTATATCTTTTAGGTTTTCTTGTTTAAATTTAGCTACCTTTAATCTTTTACATGTAGATGCACTTGTTTCCCCATATTTGTTTAAGATTTGTTTTCTGTTACTTGGTTACCAGCACCACACTATTGTGGAGGTCTTGTTTAGTTTTTGGATTGCTAAACCTTGGTCTTTTGAATTTGGAGAGTGCTATCTTTGTTTCTAGTCCTTTGATACTTATGTGTAATTGTGTATCACTTGGTTTTGGAGGATACTGTTTACATTCAGATTTAAGAGGGGACATAATGCTCCTAGGAGGTAAGAAGATGACCAAGTTATTCTTGGTAAGAAGAAACATATACGTGGATGAAAATTTCAAAACTGCTTCATTCTATCTGTTTATGTTCGAAAAGTAGGTGGATCAGCAACTGTGCAGAACTGGTTCATGCTTTAAATCAATGAACTGTATATTTACTATCATTTGATTGCGTTGCTATATGATCATTGTCATAACCATTCCTCTAGCTGAGAGGTATCCAGTTAACTTGTTAGAGTCATAGTTGAGAATATTGACTATCCATCTTATGATACTTTTCCATCCATAATCATTACAAACAACCTGGATTATGAACGTTTAAGTAACATTGTTATCTATTTGTCAAAAACATTACTGCACATTGCCACATTAATAGGATAACATAACCTTAATTCTGATTGAGCTAAGTATTATTTTCAAATTGTAAAATATTTCTTGAACATTCTCATCTATTTCCTCCTGTATTATATCAAGAAAACCTCCTTTTGATAACCAGGTCTTCACTGCTAGATAGTTAAATGTCTGAATTGTTGCTACTTCTGTAATTTTCATTAATCTGTTTATTATTTTTATTCCAAAGAACTAACCTTTTATCTCCTTGACAGAGGTATGGTGAAGTAAGCAAGCAAAGACTTGACCGTGCCATCATAACCTTTTTCCAAAATTTTCGGAAGTCTTACGTCGGTGATCAAGCCATGCATTCATCTAAGGTACTTGTCTCATTATCTGTCCTGTACTTTGTGTATGTGTGTTTCTGTAAGCACATTTTCAGATGGGTTGCTTCATTTGTAATAATTCGAAGAAGAGTTAACAACAACAACTTAGTAGCTGTTATAACTTAAAGACATTGACACGTGATGTGCTGGAAAGCAAGTTTGAACTCACTGGTAATCACTGTAGGACTTGTGAAGAATAAACACACGAGTCTATGATGTCTTCAACTTTTTAACTCTTCTAGCAAAATATTATACGATATCTATGCTGCACAGAGGCACACAAGTATATCTAGTTAGTTCTACTTATGTGTATCTTGATGCTTGTAATCCTGTGCAGCAGTTATATTCAAGATTATCGGAGCTACTTGGTCTGCATGATCACAACGTCCTGCTAAATGTCATTGTTGGAAAAATTGCTACAAATCTTAAGTGCTATACGGAGGTTGATTTTTCATCTGGTGCATGTTTTGCTTCTTTTTCTCTAGAAGCTAGTGTTGACCTTCTTATTGTCCATGCTGCAGTGTGAGGAGGTTATTGGACACACATTATCCCTTTTTCAGGAGTTAGCATCTGGGTTAGTTTTGTGTCCATACCCAATTTATCATTCTGAACGCATCTGGTGCTAATTGATATTCTTTCATGTTACTTTCAGATACATGACTGGAAAACTGCTGCTTAAGTTGGAAACTGTAAAATTCATCATCAGCAATCACACTGTAGTTTCTAATCCCTGTTACGTTCTGTTCTCTCTACCATTATGTAGCCTAGGGCTTAATAATGATGTTACAATGACACTTCATTTCAGAGGGAGAACTTTCCATTTTTAGAAGAATATAGGTGCTCGCGCAGCCGAACAACATTTTACTATACTCTTGGGTACTTGATCTTTATGGAAGACAGCCCTGTAAAATTTAAGTCATCCATGGATCCACTTTTGCAGGTTTATTGTTCATTTCATCTTTTGATAGTTGCTGAAAATTTTATTTATGTACATAAGCTTGGTTTCTGCTTCATTCTTAATCTAATAGTAATTAGGTTTTAGAACTTTACCTGATGTCCTTGCATATGTTTTAAATGAATTTTGGGGATTGCATTATTGATTTGATTTTTGAATCATAGGTGAAGCTAATAGATCAAATTATCAATTTTTTTATTTAATTAATTGATTTATTTTCTTGATCTGACTCAAATTAGAGTATTAAAATAAATATTGAGAGGGATAAGTTCTTATAGCAGTATGTTTGTCAAAATATGACTTGTTTGTGGACATTCATCAATTTATGATCTATATGCTATCACAGGTTATGCTCAGGCTGGAATCAACTCCAGATGCTGCATTTCGTACTGATGCTGTGAAATATGCATTTATTGGTTTGATGAGGGATCTTCGAGGAATTGCGATGGCAACCAATAGGTTACCTTATCTTGCGACCTTTTATGTTGTTGTTTAATACAATGGATCTGTAACCATTTGGCGCTGTAAATTTGCAGTCGTAGAACATATGGACTCCTTTTCGATTGGTTATATCCTTTGCATATGCCACTTATCTTGAAAGCCATCTCACATTGGGCAGATGCGCCAGAGGTGATGCTCACCTCTTCCTTTACTATTTGAAGTCAGTTAATGTGTATTTTATGCTATCCCAGATTATCTGGTGTTGTCTGCTCTTCATTTGTTCATCTTTCATGTTCCTACTAATTGAAAGGTTTTAAAGCTGTTGCTTTGGATGATAAGTGCAGTTACATTGTTAAAACTGCTCACAATGATATTTTTGGATAATATTTATGTCTTTCAGGAGTAAAAGAAAAGTCGGGTGCTTGAATTAAGTTATGATCTTCATCCTCTTTTATTTGAAATTGTTTAACTCTGAGGAATACATTACATGAAAAAGTGAATTATCTTAAAGAGCAATATTACATGTTTGGCAATTTCTTCAATTTCAAGGATTTTTTGCAGAATCTGCCCTATATATAGCATTTCCACTTTTCCCTGTATACTTCAATACCCAGATTTGGTCAACTTATGGTAGATTCCAGCAATTATTTGTCAACAGCTCTAGTGTTTTTCCTCTTTCACAGTTTACATATTATTGTGATCCAAGCCTTCTGGCTTTTTTAATGGAGCAGCATAAGGAAGTTCCATAAATGAATTTACAACTTTTATGACCAGCTGACGAGCTTACATCAACCCTCAAAGTTCATGCCAAATGTCACCAAGGCAACTATGCGTATGACATATCCATGCCGTGAAACCTAGAGGGCGATTTGGGGGTAGGTAGGCCTACCTTTTGTCTTGTAGTTTAAGGTCATGCAACCGTGGAGCACTCTCCAAGTTTCCCTTGACTATAAAAGTTTAGACGAAGAGGTAAGATGATACTATATACTATGTTATATTAAGCGTGAGGCGAGGCGAAGAAGCTGGCGCCTCGCTTAAGCGGCGCCTAAGCACTTAATTAGCGTTTCACCCATTTTTACCTACCTACATGTAAAATACTCTATATACACATAAATTTTAATATATTTTCCATACAATCCTATTAGTATATGCATGAATAACAATACCAATTATCAATCAAGTAAAGACACAATATAAATACTATAATCAAAATACAATGGTCAAGTGATTTTTTTCGTTTTTTAAAAACTTGGCGCTTTTTTCAGCGCCAAGAAGTAGGCGAGGCGTTGTTAAGCGCGCCTAAGTGCACGTCCATTTTTTGGGGCGAGATTTTCCTAAGCGAGACGTCCAGGTCTCCAAAACCGCTTAAGCGCGCTTTTTAAAACATAGACTATATATTACATACAACCCCTTCAATTTATTAAAACATAACCTTTCCTACAACCACCATCCCACCATCATTATCTTCCAGCACCTACCACCACCACCTTCAGTAGTGTTGTAGTGGAGCAGGTGGGTGCTGGTGGCAGTAGTAACTATTGTGGAGGTCATGGGGGGCACTGAGGTGGCTGTATTAGGGAGACTGTTTCGTTGATAAAGTTAAGGGGTTTTGTTTATAACTTAATAAGTTATAGAAAGAAGCTTGGGGAATATTTGCTAATCTGCTAGGCTTAGGTAGATGCCTCTGCATATTGAATATGGCAATTAATATTGAATATGGCAACTATACCGGTGATCGGCATTTGTAGTACCTACTGCCTTTGACTACACTGATGCTTATGAGTGAAATTTGTTCTCCTGAAAGTGATAACTAGGTTTCCTTTTATTTTTTCTTCTTCTGGAATTGGTCCTTTTTACATAATTTCAAATTACGTCAGTTTGTATATTTGAATTTTCACCAGTTTGTATATTTGAATTTTCACCGTTACTGTATTTTTGTTGCTCTATTTTTAGTGTTAAGTGTTATTTTTGTTATCTGTATACTTGTTGTACAGACAGAGAATGGGTTATATCTTGTGGAATTTCATGTATGTTAACAGTATATCTGGATACAGATGTGAACTTTCAATCTTCCACAAGCCATTAATGGTGTCATGAAGTTATGGGGGGCTTAACCTAGGCAACATAACATCTTTTGAGTCTCAGAGGAAAGCTTTGAATAGGATAAGAGGCTATTATATTTTAGTTTCGGACTCTGATGAGGCAGTAGTCCCAGATACAAAAATGAGAAATCCTTTCAAATTTCTAACTCTATTGTTTATATCCTCTTATTCCATCATGATGAATGATTCATCCTAAATACCGGAAATTATCACTCCTAGTATATCTTGTCTATCTATACATACTACCGCTAATTTCTGTCTTCTAAATGAAGTAATATTTTATATATTCTGTTTATCTTACTAATTTTAATTTTAAAACTCTTAGATTCTAAAGTTTCTCTCCACATTATATTTTAGCATCGAAGCACTCTCTACTCTAGTCCGCTAACACAATATCATTAGCAAACATAATACACCATGAAAGCTTCTCCAAGATATGCCTAGTAATTTCATCCATAATTACCACAAAAAAGGTAGGGACATAATGCTGATCTTTGATGTAAGCCAACGGTCACAGGGAATGGTTTTCCGTCTCCCCCATTGGTTCACACGACCGTTGTAGCTATGTTTTACATATCCTTAATAGTCTCAATATAGCATCTAGGAACTTGTTTCTTTTCCAAAGCACACTGCATTATCTCTTTAGGCATTCTATCATAAGTGTTCTCTTAGTACAGAAGAAACCATATGTAAATTCCTCTTATCCCTTTAGGCCATGAGTGTTCTTTAAGTACAAAATAAATCGTATGTAAATACCTCTTTTTCTCTCTAAAATAAGTAAATGGCTTCTATAGTATATCTTTCTGGCATAAAACCACATTGATCCCTTCAAATTCTAGTTTATTTTCTTAGTTTTTTCCAAATAACTTTCTCCTGTTGTTTTATGGTAACATTCGTAAGCTTTATTCTTTGATTATTATTACAACTTTGGTATTCCTTGACGGGTATTACAACTAAGTATGCTTTCCTTATTTCTTTATGGGGGTATTATAATACTACTTCCTCATTCATCAGACATCTTCTTGGCATTGCTTATCATGGCTACTTGTACATTTTTTTTTTTTGGAAAGCAGCCTCGTAAGCTGTTAGGTACAACTTCTTATCAAAATAATTTGAAAAGCTATTTCAATTTTGAGGCATCTTTTGAAAGCAGGTCGGGGGCTGCTTTTTGAAAAGTAGCAAGAATAATATAAGAGGTGTCGGTCAATGTGTTGTCCCCTAATTTTTCAAATTGCCTTGTAGGTGCAACATAGGGTGTTATCGATGTTGGTAGACAAAACTACGGGAGTTAAGTAGAATATTCTTTAAATACCCTTCACCTTTATTGAAATCCTTGCTTTTCTTATTTGAAGATCTATCAAGGTAGTCAAAGGGGGCTGTTTGGTTCACCGAAGTGGAACGAAGTAAAATTTTTTGGAAGTGGAGAGTTTGCGCATTGCGTATGCGCGTCATGCGTATGCATATTTTATGAGTTCCTTCGTTTGGATGGTTGTTGAAGTGAGTTAGAAAGTGTAACTTTTTGTAGTTTCGATGTTTGGTTCGTAATGAAATGGAAGTTGAGAAGTGATATGGTTTTCCACTTTTGAATATGATGAGATTACCCCAAACTAGTATTATTCATTATTATTATTGTTATTCTTAAATTAAGTATTATTTTTTAATCCAACATTTATATTATTAAATAATATAAATTATTTGACAAATAAATTGATAATTATTACTAATATTATTTAATTATTTACTTAGTACTAATTATTTACTAAGACAAATTAGTTAACTATTAACTAATACTAATAATTATTATTATGTACATATCAACTCTCTCTCTCTCTCTCTCATTTTCCTCTTCCACCACCGCCATTACCCCCTCCTAAATCCACGTCTTCTCCTGCCATACGACGCTTGACGCCATCTGCGAGCGCCGAGATCGACGCACGAGATCAACGCCGTCTGTGAGCGCCCGAGATCGACGCCTAAGCTCGACTCCTGAACCTCAAGGAGTAGACGAGGCTCGGCTCTCGGAGATCGACACCGGCACGGAGCAGACGGGGATCACCTCGCGAAGCAGATGACGCTCGCCTCGGCGGTTGCAGACGCTGCAGTCGTAGTCGCCGTCGCAACCACTGTAGCTCTCGCCACCGTGGTCCTGTGGCCTGGCTTTTGCTCCCACATTCGACACTTCCGAACTTTTTTTCTTGAACTGCACCATGAGACATTGCTTGCAGGAGTTCCATACTCCGGAACTACTACTGTCCAATCGTTCCACTTCCGAGCGAACGAACCAAACAGTGGAACTCCTGCATTTAGCACCCGTTTCGGATTGGATCCACTTCCGAGCAAACAAACCAAACAACGGAACTCCTGCATTTAGCACCAGTTCTGGATTGGAGCCACTTCCGGGGTGCACTTCAGTGAACCAAACACCCCCAAAGCACAAGGCGCACTCAAGGCGCAAATGATACATATAACCCGAGGCGCAAGACGCACTTAAGGTGCGTGCCCAAGCAACGCGATGCGCAAAAATAAAGTAATAATAAAAATATACATAAATAAATAAATTTGTAATGTAAGAAATAAAACCAAATAACATATTAAAACCAACAAGAATATGTTAAAACATAACCAAGTGAACTAGCAGAGTAGCACTAACACTCAAGAAAACTAACAAGAATTTGTATTCTTTAACAAAAAGTAACAAAATGAAAGGAACACAAATTATAAAATAAAAGCAGAACCAATAGAACAATCATTCATCTTCACCAAACTCCTTCAAACCATATCACCATCAATACTCCTATCACTATCATTTTTTGCCAGGCAAGCCCATAGAGCCAAAACAAAGAGCAAATATAGAAGGTGCGCACGTGCCTTGTTGGCGCCTTGCCACGAGGCGCACCTTGGGCACACAAAGAGAGGCGTCTCATCTAGGGAGGTGCGAGGCGTAGCTGGTGCGCCTTGTTGTGAGGCGCTTTGTGCGGGTCTTTGACTACACTGAAATCTATGCTTTAAAAATTCAATTAATTGCTTCTCTCTCGTTACTGACTCTCTTAAAAGGGAATCACTATATATCTTTATTGCATTTTATGTACGTTGTTGATGGCTGCAGTTAACTGTTACATTTGAGAATCGTTGTTTTTTGTAAAACTTAATGAGCAGTATTTGAAACACCTGGGCAAGTACTTTCCAAACGTCTATTAGAGTCAAATCAGAGGGCCCTTACATCAGTTTCGCTCTCGTTGTGCTATTATTTTCAATTTTTTACTGTAGTATAACAAGGTGCAAGTGCGGGGTTGGGTCTCTTTTGAAAGGAGTGGCTGTTGGTGTTTGCGTGTCGCTTGGCAATTGTGCATATACTGTTTGTTTGATTCAGGCCATTGCTCCAAGGACTTAATGGAAATTCTCATTGTAAACTGTTGGCTTTGGTTTTAATTCTTGTTGTATGTGTTCTTGGAAGTTAGAATCTTATTCTTCTTGTTTGAGATTTATGCTTTGATTTTTTTTACTCTGGAGTCTATTAGCATATTCTAGTTATTCTTCACACTTCACGCATATCCATACAATTGTTTCTCTATAGCATCTTTTCGTAAGTATTTAGAATATATTGATGTGGGAACTCTAAGTGGACAGAACATTGGCCAAGGTGGAATATCTCATCAAGTTGCCTATTTTAAGAAGCTATGTTATTTTAAATGAAGTAAAAGATGGATGGAGGAACATATTACTGGAATTTTGAATTCTTGAAAAAGTTAAATGTAGTGGATATGTGTCAAGAATTCTGTCTGCACCAGTTTGATGTTCTCATAGTCAAATTTGTCAATATCAGTGTGCGTGTGCACGTGTGTGGGCAACTAATGTTTGCCTTAGTATTTAAGAATCTAAAATATCCTTTACTAGATTTATGAGTTAACATGGTTGTAAAGTAAATTAATTGTTTATTCTTGCAGGTGACAACGCCGTTATTGAAGTTCATGGCTGAATTTGTTTTAAATAAGGCTCAACGTTTGTCTTTTGATTCATCATCTCCTAATGGCATTCTGTTATTCAGAGAAGTAAGCAAGTTAATTGTTGCTTATGGATCAAGAATTCTCTCCCTTCCAAATAGCACAGATATTTATGCTAACAAATACAAGGGTATTTGGATTTCTTTAACTATTCTTTCAAGAGGTAAATTTCCCTATTACTCCATAATTTCTTCATGTGTTTTCTGGTAGCAAGATGTTTGACTGATACAGAATGTTGTTTTATTGTTACACTTTCTGGATGTACTATGTAATTTTATACCGTGACCCTTTCGTATCCACATGACTATCCTATCAAATTTCAAGTAATTGAATCTGAACTATTATTTGCTTAATTGTTCTGACAGTACTTAGCATATGAGATGTGATTATGCTATATGTAACTGATGAAAATTTGTGTGGATACACCAATATTGGTGCCGTCTCAGACTCTCAATATCTATACCTATGTCGTATTGCCCTCTTGGTGTCTGTATAACATAGAGAGAGATTTATCGGCTAGGATCTGCCTTCATTTTGATTTAAGGGGACGATATCTAGTATAATTAATAAGGTAAAGGTTGGGTGGTTTGAAAAGCCTCACTGAACTTGACCAGTTTAATATTTCATTTTAGATGTGGGCTTAATGCAGGTTCAGAACTAATTTGTTCAAAAGCGTAACTTGCCAACTTCATGATGGCATCAGATTTATGGATCTGATTGAATTTGCTTCTATTATCAAAGAAATTCTATACCTAGGGAGCATCCGCTTTCATAAGAAGTGACCAGTTGGGGATGTAATCGGATCGGATTCGGGCCGAAGGTTGGAACCTTCGCCTCCACAAAAAAATATTTGCCTCGTCATCCACCTCCTACTCCAAATGGAGGTACACATACCCGCCTCCTAAACCGTCTCCACATCTGCCTCCAACTTCACCTCCACCTCCAACTAAATACATAACAATCTTTAGTTCAACTAATGAAAATAAGGAGATTGTTCACATCATGGACTAAAATCAAATAGTGAAATCACACACACACACACACACACACACACACACACACACACAATATATATATATATATATATATATATATATATATATAGACGGATGTATTGACAGAGGCGGATATGACTTTGCCTCCACCTCCAAAGTTTGCCTCCATATTCACCCCAAATCGGGTCTGGCTGATCGGAGCTCCATCAATGCGACTCCATTTACATCCCTATGAGCAGTGCATCTTTAGCATTGACCAAATTATGCTTGTAAACCCTGTACAAAACATACGTCATGCATAGAAAATTTGACCATTTCATCGCCTGTATTTTGAGACTACTTCACCCTTGTGTCAAGTGTTGGCAAGGTGGGCCTACATATAACATTGATTGAAACATAGGCTTTCAAGAATGTTGTTGCAGCTTGACACCTAAGTGATATAATGCTTCAGATCACCACTGCCAATGATGTCATTTTTGCATCCTTTTGATCTCAGGCTTATCATCAATGGCTTGCTGCTACTTGTTGGAAAAAAAAAACCTTTCCCTTCGTTTCCGTCAATTCTTGTATAGCCTTTATTGTGTTTCAACAGCTCGTTCCTCACTGCAGTTCATAAATTTCTATTCTTTTACTTCTATATAATTGTTAATTCATCAAAATAACAATATGCATCTTTATCACAGCATTGGCTGGAAGTTATGTCAACTTTGGGGTGTTTGAACTGTATGGTGATCGAGCTCTTGCAGATGCACTTGATATCTCTTTAAAGATGACTCTTTCAATTCCTCTTGGTGATATATTATCATTCCGAAAGGTAGGCTATGTTGTTTTAGCTTATAGATGCTTACATTTTTGTTCTCTCGTTATCTTTTCCACAAAAACTTCCTGTAATATCCAAAACATGGAGAGGTTGCTTTTATTGTTACAATGTATTTGACAACGTATTACCTTCTTTAGTCAGACATACTTCTACCATCAATAGACTTATGAACGGGCAATATATCCTCTTTCTGAAGTTATGATGATCAATTATTTTTTATTATCTTTCGTTATGGTATTATGTGAAGACTGCTGATGCCACATTCTGCTATTTGCTGATACTGACAAACTATGCAATTTTTGATGCTTAGATATGGATTCATTATATGTTCTTAAAAGATGAATACTCGTATTATGATTTTTTTATTTTTATTTTTATTTTTATTTTGCTTTTGCTTTATACTGTAATAGATCCTGAAGTTTTTATTGCTGGATATGACAAGTGTGAGTCCTTATGTTAGTTGAACCAGATTTTCCAGAAATTGGTTACTATTGTCCATTTTGGAACTTCTGTTCTAAAATGCAGTATTGAAATACTAACGATCTTATTCTTGTACTGTAAATCTAGCGCCGATGTGTTGAAGAGAAGGAGAAACCCCTAATCATCCTCCTGAATCATCATCATCACCCAAGTCTTCTCCCATAAATATGGGATGGCCTATGGAGCATAAGAAAGCTCCATAGAAGAACCTGATGTCAACCCTCTATGATGGTGCCAAGTTTCTAGAAGAACTTGACGTCAATCCTCTATGCTTGTGCCAAGTTCCTAGACAAGGTATTCGTAAAAATGAGAGCTCCATGGCACAAGATCTAGACGGCCAGTTGGCGGGTAAGTAGACCTACCTTTTGGGTATGTTGTTTAAGCTCTCATGCAACCAAGGAGCACCCTCCAAGTTCCCCTAGACTTTAAAGAGTCTAGACAAAGAGGTTGTGTAAGACATTACAACTTGCTATAGGGAATTGCATTAATCTCTATGGCACATTAACCCTTATAGTCGTAACTTGAACCAAGATGGAGCTCATTTATTTCCTAGGGCACTTTTTGGCCTGTGATCCGTGAATGATGGTCTGAACTAGAGATGCTAATCGATCTTATTGTCAAAAGGAAGTTTTTAGGAAGTTCAGGTTTAATCCCTTTACTGAAGTTTATCCATCTTTAACAATCACACCTAGTCATGAATGTACCAAACCAAGTTGGAGGAATCAATTCATATATTTCTCTTATCTGTTTTCGTAAATTTAGAGCACCACCTCCAACTGTGGGATCAATCCATTCTTAACTGTTTCAAATTGTGAAAGATGCTTCTAATAAGTGCTGGTATCTTGGATATGTAGCTTTCGGTTTGTTGTTCTTCAGCATGAGGTTTTAATACTAATTGGGGTTGTACAATCGTCACTAGTAAAGTTTAAACGTTAGAGGTCTTTCATATGGACTTTGCTATAAACTTTAAGACTACCATATGTGAACTTAACAGTAGTAATCATTAGTTGGGCGACCAAACCACCTTTTATTAGGATAGACCATCTATTATCTTAACTGAATATACTACTAGATGCTACATTAGGAATGATTGAAGCAGAGTAATTATTACATAATTTGCAAATTTTCCAGTTTCATCAATTATAATATAATTATATCCTTTTCAAATGGTTTCAATTTCACCAATTATAATCATTATTGAATTATGTGCTGTCTTGCACTCCATCAAAATTTTGCCTCCATGTTAATTGTGATCTTTATTTGTGTTGAGAGATTGGGTTTTATGAAAAGCGTAGATGGTTTAAAGTTGTAAATGCTCTCATACTTTTAATTCCATGCTCACTTTGTAAATTTAGCCACAATTTACACAATAATAGCAACTGTTTCCATCTTGTGGCACAAAATGTAAATATGCTTGCATTATAAGCAATTGTTGCTAGAGTGTAACTTTTGAGCATTGTGAATTAGCAGGGTGGACTAGTACATTTGTTTTATTTTTTGATCATGCTTACTGGTCAACTTATAATCATATTGTTGTTTCCGTTAGTTATAAATGGAACAATACTCGACATTGTTAAATCGCTCACACTAAATACTTGTGTTTATTTACTTGCCTTTAAACATAGTACAACCATGATATATAGTTTTAATAGGAATAATGTTAATATTTAGGTGGATGAATGTTGTAGGTGGATGAATGTTGTAAATTCTTAGATATACAACTTCGAGGAATGGTAATGGTTATAGTGTGTTATCACCACATTGTACATGTCGATTTTTGGCACAACCAAATAATTATGTTGACACTATTGTTCCATACTTCTCTCTTTTCTGTCAAATTTTCTTGAATTGGCTGGGAAAGAGAGATCAACATTGGTATCAGTCAATATCGGTAGGTGTCGAGGACATGCCAAAACCGATGCTTATTGTAACATATCGATTAACGCTTTGTCGTTTCTGATTCATAGTGCTGCCAGAAAATTTAGATTGCATATTATGTTGATACATCTTAGTATACCTTGTGTCATATTATCTTTTCCAGAACTTGTATTGGCATTTTGTTGTATACTTATCCTAATGTGTACATGCTACTTAGTGCAAACAAAATCAAGTTATTTCTTACATTTTTCTGATTCAAGCTATTTCGATGGTACCACTTTACCTTAGTGCTACTTAATGACATACATTTCAACAGATGATATTGCGTATGCTATTTTGAGGAGTTTGTGATTTCTGTGACGGAACATTGGCTTACATGATTAAAGGAAAACAATTGAAGTTGGAAAAATAGGAGATGTTAATCCTGGTCATCTATTTCATAAATAAGCTGTAGGGGATGTGGATTTGTAGTGTAAATGGTAAATGAAGTGCTAACATAATAGAAACATCCATTAGGTCGATGAGCTGATGTTCAACAATGATTAAGAAATATCCATGAATCTGACGAGATAAACAAGATATTGAAACGGTAAAAGAACTGGTACTAGAAAAATGTCCAGATGATAAAACAAACAAACACATGGAACCTTGGTGAAATTTATACTTTTGTCATACCTTACTCTTCAAGAAATAATTTGCTGCCAAGATACCCATCTTATTTTCATTTTATTATTTTTTAGTACATAAAGTTTCTGTTTGTTTCTTCTCCTTTTAAGAAAAGGTGATTCAATGGCTTCTAGTTATCAAGTTTCATTACAACAAAGTGAATCTGTCTCCTGCACTCCTTTGCTATGAGCTAAAGCCTAAAAAGGGAAGCCACTTAATATAAATATTTTAGCATACTTGTATAATAAGGGGGCCATGGCCTCTCCTGGACCCACTCTCCCACCAACCATGATATTTTCTAATAACTTTTGTTGATCTTCTGCATTTGAATCATGGATATTGTTTTTGGTACCTTACGCCAACGTTAACACATTCATCTTATTATGCACTTTAGGGTCCATTTGGAAAATGGAAAGTAAGAAACGCAGTTCGTTAAGTTTCTAGAAACTAGAAGCTAGAATGTATAATAAGGGGGCCATGGCTCTCCTGGACCCACTCTCCTGTCAACACATTCATCTTATTGTGGACTCTGAAAATGGAAAGTGAGAAACTCGGTTCTTTAAGTTTATAGAAACTAGAAGCTTACCATTAATGACGACAAGTTAATAATAATAAATAGCTATGGTAGAGGGTTAACAGTTGTTGATCTTAAAACGTAGACAATATAAAGAGTTGAGTCATTATTGCTTTCTATGAGTATACATAACTTCTAATCTATTTGGACAAAAAGTAGAATAGGCAGTAGTTACCATTTTGGTGCTGCTCCCTGCAATTGCCCCAATTGCCAAACATGTAAATGGATGGAAAGTAACTTGAGTTTCAACCACTTTCCTACTTTCCATCTAATATTTTCCATTTGCCAAATGGACCTTTATATGTTGCTAGTTATCTGTAATTTGCTTGTGA
The DNA here is from genome assembly GCA_036927795.1 of Iris macrosiphon. NCBI lineage: Eukaryota > Viridiplantae > Streptophyta > Magnoliopsida > Asparagales > Iridaceae > Iris > Iris macrosiphon. Next base: position 150,412,550 of record JAYESA010000009.1, on the reverse strand, counting down.
TTTTATTTCTTTTGTGCTTTTGTTGTCAAAGGAAGCTGCTCAAGCTCGGCAGAATGCGGGCATCCACTAGTGCCTTATATTATTCCATTATATATATTATATATATATATATATATATATATATATATATATATATATATTTCCCACCATAATTGGAAGGAATAATCTGCTTCCCTTGGGATCGGAAGTAGTATAAAGTGAAGTATTTGGCTTAAGTCGATGGGCTGTACACGCTCTGAATAGCGTACTAGAATATTCACTTCTTTTTTTGCCGCTCTCCAATATAGTGAACTAATAGATATTTTATATGTAGTTTCCAGAGTTTTTTGTTGTTGTTGAGAATTTCATCTACGCAATGCAAACTAGAGCAGAATTTCTTTCACACCTTCGTCTCAAAAATACTTTCGAACCCTTAACCCATTACAATTTCTATCTCGTCTAGCCACCCTGGTTTAAGGTAGAAGTTTGTCTTACAACCACAGAGGCTTTTAACCCTAAAATTTGGTTTTTTTATGTAAATATATTTCTCCTGTTCGACTATGTTGAGAGATATCTCATATACATTAGCAAGTTTCAAATCCTTTGTATCATCTTTTCTCTGTGTTTTAGTCTACAATCCATACTAGCCTCTTTTACCTTACAGATTTTGAGAATACGAAATCTTATTGTGGATAGGAAGAGAAGGAACTAACATCTTGAACGAACTTTTTTTGTTGTCATCGGTATATGAAGTAGAAATGTAACATCTATGTTGTAGTACATCTGTATTGACATACTTTCATGTAATCCTCTCTAGCTATGGGAGTACATTGAACTCACTATGTAGTAATGCGAAAATTAATAAAGGGCGTGCCACTGCCATCAGGATCCCACCTATCCAGTGGGGACATGCTAGATGTAAGCAGCCTTACCCTATATATATATATATATATATATATATATATATATATATATATATATATATATATATTAAAGCTGTTTCCTTGACTTTAACCTGCATCCTCTAGGATGCAAACAACAAGGCTTACCCTCATGGCACGAGATATCCTCAAAATGCAACGGAAATCTGCTGCTGCTGCTCTGCTGTGTATACTATATTCTAATGTGGGTTTTGCTTCATGGTCAAAAGGGTGTTTGGTTCCCAAGAAAAAGGAAAGAGGATTTTCTTTATATATTGTCCAAGGTTTTAAGTATCGGATAAAACCAATATATTTTGGCTGTTTTGGAACTGAATAGGAGAGCCAAAAATTGCTACTGAAACTGTTTCAAAACCACCAAAGCCCAAGAATCCCCTCCCCCCCCCCCCCCCCACAAAATTAATACTCTTAGGAACGGTCTGAAACTGATACTGAAACCGAATATTTGAACCTTGATATTGTCCTCGCTATTATGAGGTGGAAGGTTTTTGATAAAACCTTTTATGCTGTACTGACCTCTGCTGCTCTGCACAGAAGGAAGGTATATGAACTTTGTATACTGCTTAAACTTTTGTTAAATTCTTGTGCTAAGATTGCATTGTATGCTATTCTATTATGCTAGAAATTATAGCATGCATTTATATCTAACCTTCCATTGCGTGCTGCAAAATGTTCTATTTATCAGTGAATTTTTGTGGTCCTTAAGATATTATACCTTCATCTGTAGAACTGGTTACTCAAGTAATTACTATGCCTAAGCTCTATATTTGCTGCTTACTATTTCCCCAGTTAATTGTTTCATTTCCAATTTTTTGTGGGAATTTGTTTTTGGAATACTACTCTGTAAAACTTATTTGACTTTGGGTTCTCTATGTTTCACAGCTTACAAAGGCTTATTTTGCATTTGTGGAGGTTTTATGCAGCAACCATATATCTTTTATTCTAAATCTAGATACAAACACATTTATGCATATTGTGGGCTCTCTTGAATCTGGCCTGAAAGGCCTGGATGCTGGTATCTCATCACAGGTATCTGACAATTAGATTTTTATTGAGGTCACTTAGATTTCATTCTTCATTCCCAGTTACACCTAGATTTTAGGTTCCTTAAATCTGTTATGATGTGTGCTCCCATTATGGATGTAAGGTCATTTTAAAGTTTTGCCTTTGGAATGTGATAGTTGCACTGCACCATAATATATATCATAAGTCGTAAACCAATAAACATAATATCAGAACCTCTTCATGATTTTTTTTTTCACGATTACCTATGTTTAATTCTTTGCCACTGACTTCTATTATTTTATCAGTGTGCTACTTCTGTTGATAATATTGCTGCATTTTACTTCAACAATATCACAATAGGGGAGTCACCTCCCTCACAAGCTGCAGTCAATCTTACTCGACATATTGCTGAGTGCCCTAATTTGTTCCCCGAAGTAAGTACTATCCTGCTCCTCTCTGCACTGACCAATTTTTTTAGATGATTTCTTCTGCAGAAGATTTTTTTTATACTATTTATGTTTAAACTTTATTGATGCACAGCGATAAAGCTTGTTGATTGCATCGTGTAGGATGTGGTTTTGAGTCCCAGAAACAGCCTCTCTATATAGATATGGGGGTTAGGTTGCATATATCGTGACCCTTCCCAGATCCGACAATAGAGGGAGCCTCATAGAACTGGGATTCCTTTTCATTTATTTTGGTAGAAAAGTACAAGTGTATATTCATGACTTGTACTATTCATGTGGGCATTTATTGTTGAAATTTCGTTGATGGTTGTTGCTAGAGGTTTTTTTTTCTCGATTTTATGGAATATACTCTCTATTTCTATTTAGTATGACATGCTGGAGACTTAAGAAAGAAGCTAGCTACTTGCTTGTTAAAGGTTCTTGCCCATGGCTATTTTACAATCCGACTTCTGCCCTATATGATATACTTGGGTCTAAAGGAAAATATAGTGGAGATATGCAAGTGCATGAATATTTGAATCATGAAAGCAAGATATAAATATGTTGAGGTGTGGACATAAACCAGTAAAATACCGTGAAAACTAGGATAATTTACATTGTTAGGACTTGGAAGTGATTGGAAAATGCACCATAAGGGCCTTTTTGGTAACCAGGAACTACCATGTTAACTAGGAAACTAATGGAAAGTCCTTTCAATTTGGTGGGTTGTTTTGTTCTTGGAAACTAGCTTTTGAAACTTCATGCTGCTTGAGGAAAAATGGAGACTAGGGGATCATTTAGTTTCCATCCAAATTGGTGAAAACTCAAGGAAACTAGAGGGGGCAATATTTATTATTATATTATTGATTTATTTTAAGGAAAGTGATCCAAGCTAACTGATATGGTCTACAATTTATATTATTTTATAGTTTTGTATCACCATATTGCTATTGTTTCATCAAGATTGGGTGGTTGTGAAGTATACCTTAATTTGGGTTAAGTTTCGGCTTTTTCAAATGAAAAAAGTCATTTAACCTCCCTATTGGTCGCCTTCTGTTCAGGCAAAACCTGACCACACGCTCACAAGCGAACACAGACTATGTATAAATATCCCGGCCCACATCTAAATCCAAATCAGAAGCCAAAACAGAGGCAGCTGCCACTAAAGCAGATGAAGTCTTGTCTACCGCTTCTAGCAAAAAAAAAAAAAAACTTTTTTAGTTTGATAAGCTACTTTCTCTGGTTTCTATAAACTCAAAGAAATTCTAACTTTCAAATAGTTTCCAGTTGCCAAAAAACCACCTAACTGAAAGAGCTATTACATTTCTCTCTATTGAAGAATAACACATCTCACACATTTTCTATGAATTGTTCTTCTTTACTTTTTATATGTTCACTTGCATGAAATAAGTCAGATAAACGAAGACTCGGTGACATGTCTAAAATTATTTAGAGACCATTAATGATATCATTCCGAACTTAGATAGCTAGATCTAGGTCTTTTAAGTGCCCAGTGTAGGGCCCGCTTGAGTTGCTAAAATATTATCGCAAACTTAGGGTAGCACGTTCTAGATCTGAAGGTTCTAGACTTCTAGGCATAGGCCAACTCAAACGTAATGCAGTATTGGCTAAATCCCGTTGGGCTAGATAATGTTAGATGCTTTACCTGTTCGGAATGCTTTTCAGCCTCAATTTTATTCAAGCAGGGGTTGTATCTATTTCTAAGATGCATATGGGTTGGTCGTAGATTCAACATGTCAGATTGGGCCTCCTTTGCTATGGTTACCGAAAAAAACCATTTTCTGCCACCCTTTATGATCTTATACTAGCAATTTCTGCTCTCTACTCTCTCTTCTATAAAGTCATCTATCGTCATTCCATATATGTGCTTCTTAGATGTGTTTTGAATGTTGCGATTCCAAGTTTTTTTTAAAACCATGTAGTCATGTTAATGATTTTGTCCATGTATTACCTGATGAGATGCATTCAAAATTTAAGATCAGCCAATGATCGTTGCCTCTATTTCACTCTGCCATGGGAGATTTTCAGCCATATAGGAGCTGTTTGACATTAATTTATTATTACTTCTGAAAGTCCATACTTTTTTGTCATTTAATTTTTGTATTTTAATTACTTTCAATTCTTTCATTTCCTTCTTTTTCTTTTCCGCCCATCTTTGTCATTAGGATACATATTATTTTCTTCTTTTTCCTGAATTATAATCATAGAAAAACTATGAACTCTTTTCTCCAAAGGAAAGCAAAAAATTTCTTTGATTGATACCTTTCAGGGCTAATACTTTTTCTTTTGTATTGTGTCTAATTCATGTATCTGACCTTCTAGATGATCAATAGTAGTACACACTCATATGAAAGAATTCAGAGGAACTAAAATAGTTTAATCATGAAAGAAGTTTGTTGCATGATTTATATATGGTTTCTTTATTGCTTAGCTTATCCGTGCGTCATGCTGTCCTAAAGAAATCCATCTTACCTAAGTGTGCTATTCAATCATTTCCATTCACTGAAATTCATATATATATATAAGATATCTTATAATGTTTTGTTTTCTAAACAGATACTTAAGACCCTATTTGAGATAGTTCTATTTGAAGACTGTGGCAACCAATGGAGTCTTAGCAGACCAATGCTGAGCTTGATTCTCATAAATGAGCAGGTGAGGAAGTTTATAAGATAGCCCATTACCCTGTATTGTTTATAATTGCACTGTGTATGTTTCTTTGTTTTTAACAAAAACACAAATGGAATGGCTTATTTTTGTCTACGATTTTGGGTTAAACTGGGCAAATGTTAATTTTTATTATTGCAACTTCGATCAGGTGCATGATTACGGAAAAAAAATGTAACTTGCTTAGGCCATGAGATGAAAAGTTCTCTAATCCATCATGATTCTAGTCCAACACATATCTGCAACATATATTACTCTTAGCTCAACAGCATTAAGATAATACCCTCCTGTTTTCCCCTTTTTGTGTCTGGACATGCAGTTCAGGTTAAACTGTTAACTGTTATACTTGATCTCTGCGCTTGTGCAATTAAGTGGTTGCACGTTGGACAAGGAGTTGTTGGTATGTCTAGGAAGGCTTGAATTTTGTTTAGTTTCTCAGAACAAAAGGATATCCTCACATAAATATATTTCTAGGCGACTAAAGGAGGAATTCTTGTGTTGGTTTTGGAGTCTTGGTTTGGGATTGTTTTTGCTTTTCTGCCCACAACAGAAACAGCTTTTGGCAGCAGGTCAAAAGCTGCCTGCCGACTTTTGAAAAGTTCTTGATAAGCTGATATTACCAAACAGGCTTATATTGCTTTCCAAGAAAGGAAAAAAAGCAGGAGCTGCCTCCAATAAACAATTACAGACCCATCCTTGGTATACTTTAAAATTGGTATGTTTATGTATTGATTGAAGTAAGCTTAGGTCAGATAAAAACAGGACTAGGGGAAGTGTGCATTCCTAGGGAGGAAGAAGCGTTCCTTCTACATGACTTTTTAAAAGTATTAAAAAATGCTTTGAACTTATGTGGAGAGAGCATTAAAAAATGCTAGTCTATAAATTGGTGTGCTGAAACTTTAGGTTTTTATAAATCCATATTGTTATTTGGGCTTTGAACATCTAAATGTCCAACTTTGAAATTCAGTTCACAAATTCTCATATGACTAACCTAGATTATTAGAAGTGGTATTTGAATTCAGCAGTCTTTGTTGGCTAACACCCACCTCAGAGTTGTCCTTTTTTCTTCTCCCAGATCTTTGCAATGCTGCATAAGTAACTTTCAACGTTCATCTACATGTTTCGCGAATGCCTTTGGTTATTCACAAGCTATGGTCCTTGGTCATATTTTGTTACTATCACATCCTTTTTGTTGTCCCTAGGACAGTAAAGGACTAACCTCAGCTATTTGACCTCCTAAAATGTAGCAAGATATGTTTCTGAGATGTTTCTTGGTACAATAAGTTCCAGTTTCCTTTCACAATCAGTTTGGGTTTGTGGAAGTTTAAGGAAACCTATGTAATTTCGTAGCTTTAATGATTGGTCATATTCTCAACTTTTGCTCAAAATTTAGATGAAACTAATTTGTACTTTCTGTTATTGTCCTTGAAGACTCTTTTCTATCTACCTTTTCAATGAAAGTTGATATATTTATGTGAACGTATGATATCGTAGTTTGTTAGTATTTATATGAATTATTTATTTACTAACTACTGGGATCTCAAACAATTATTTTCTGGCGTTTTTACTACAGATATTCAGTGATTTGAAAGCTCAAATTTTGGCATCACAGGTATGTTATGCTATAACTTTGTTTAAGCTTCTACTTCCAAAACTAAAATTTCAATAGATTATCATATAGATTTCTAGATTTTTGTCGAAAAACATATTTATTTATTGATATTTACGTGAAGCTGCGTAGCATTGACTCATTTTATTGTTTTTCTTTTTCAATACCTATCAACTGACACAGCAGCCATGTTATGCTATATGATAATATGCAGGCATCCGATCAACAGCAACGCCTCTCTGTATGTTTCGATAAGCTAATGGTTGATGTCACTAGGAGTTTGGAGTCAAAGAACAGGGACAAATTCACCCAAAATCTCACAATTTTTAGACATGAATTTCGTGTCAAATAGTGCTCCTAACACCTGTTTATATGATAAAATTTTCTTTTGGATCCTTCGTTTATATGAGGCACTGGTGCCTCTTGTTGATCCAATCTGCCTCCTTACAGTCTGCAGTACTAGAAAACCAAAAGTTGAGAAGAGTATCGTTGTTCAAAACCTCAGTTCAAAATTATTTTATAGATATACCATGAGAGAACAAGACTTGTCATTGGAATTATGTTGCTTGATATTGGAGCTGGTGTTGTCTTACAGTGATAGAACAAGTGGAGCTTGATGGATAGTTGTTGCCTGGAGATGGAGCTGCTGTTATTTTAATGTGATGCTTACTTATCTTCTGGATGAAGGTGGTGGTTAGAAACATTACAAATTAAGTCTTGTACAGCATGTTTTTGATATTGCTGTAAATGTGGGGTGGGGCGAGTTTCTATTGTAGAAATTATCATATTGCCCAATAGAAGAAAAAGAGAAAGGGGGAAAAATGTAAACCGTAGAGTAAGAGGGCTTTATGTAAATGACATACTTTGTTAGTTAAAACTTTATTCTTGTTCGACTATTTCATGGTTCTTAGCGTAATACCTGTGGTCAAGGAAGCCTCGGGGCTTATGTGACAACTGGAGGCTTGAACTCGTTTGATAATTTAATCAGTTGAAATCATCTTTGGTTGCTGTTTGATTTGATGAGGGGACAGGCTAGTCATCTACCCACATAACTCTCCTGTTGCACTAGTCACAGTTATTACTAATGTTTTTTCCCTACTGTGTTTATTTGTATCGTTACTTTTTCTAAATGTGTTTTTTGAGGTTACAAATGCTCCAGAAATTGAATGCACAAAAGCATTTGGGTTAGGTAGGTAGATAAGAGAAATATGTTTGGTTCCAACTTAATAGTTTGATTTGTATATGAAATTTATATGCAGGTTTTGTTCCACGGATTGTATCATGATTCATGTGATTACATAACATCATATAGGAAATGGAGTAAAGAATAAAATAATGTGTATACACAGTATCTTATTAGTATTTACTTCTCAATTATAAATAGGAGATTTTTATAGAAATTTGGCTGTATTCTGAAAAATTACATTATATTTTTGCTTCGTGAGTAAGTGGTCTGGTGAAAAAAAAAGTAGTGAAAATGGAATTCTTTTTAGGAGGGAAATAATTAGAAGGAAAAAAAAAAATTATTCTCTTTTCATTTTCTTCTCTATAGACATGGTAAATACATATTGTTCGTGGAAATACTAACAACTAAGATGTGGATACTAAACTATTGGTCTCAGATGAGTTGCCACTTGAGGTGCAGATGATCTAGTTGCTACTTTAGGTGTAGAAAATATGAAATTTTGATGAGGTGGATGAGATTCTCCGATTGGTAGAAATTGTTTTGCCTTCCTCATGAAAAGTTAACACCAGAATACATTTGATTTTAAGGTAGAACTTGGACACTAGTTTCTTATGTTCTCTTGTTATAATTATATTGAAGAGTATGTTGAAGGATTTGAACCATTTTTAGAGTTGGAAAGCTAATGGAATTAATGCACTTTTTCCCCCCCTAGTAAGAAAATAATTTGTTTGGTTATGTAGGAAAGCGGAACAGTAGAAAGTGAGTGAGTACATCATAATAATAAAATAAAAAATAAAAAAATAAAATAATTAGTTCAATAAATTAAGATAATTAGTAATTACAATTAATTGTGCATCTCAAAAAAAAAAAAAACAATTAATTGATGTTAGTACATTATTATGGTTAGCTAGTTAATTATTTTTATTATATAATAATACTAACTATATATTAATTTAATAATTAATTATTGATATCATATTTAACTAAGTCTGAATTAATTATTAAGTACATTTTAATTATTATATATCTTATTAGGTACTAATAATTTATTATTTTAATAGATGAGCATTAATTAAACAATATTTATTGCTTATTATTAATTAATTATCTTAATAAATAAATTATTACCATAAAAATAATTAATGATTAAATAAATTGATAGTTAATATTTAGGGGGCGTTTCGTACACAAATTTATTTTTTCGGACACATTTATTGTGGGAAATCTATTCCCATGTTTGGTTTAGGTTAAAATGATATATTTTTGAAAATTACGAATATCCGGTTAAATAATTTATCCATAAAACATGAGAATCATATCCCTTATATATATATATATATATATATATATATATATATATATATATATATATATCCTTTTTTTTAAAGATTTTTTTTTCATTCATTTTTTTCTTTTTTTTCCATGGTTTTTTTTTATCCTTTTTTATTTTCATTTTTCTTTTACTTTTTTCTGTTACCCTCACTTTTCCAACTAAGGGTAGTTTGGTAATTTGGCATGAGTATAATTGTATTTTTAGGATTATAATATTAAATGTTGTGCATGTTGTAAATATTAATTATTGTATTATTTATTTATTGTAGATGTTAGATTTATTTTGGACTTGTGTAATGGACCTAACTAGTTTAGTTTAGATCCATGGACCCACATTTAATTCTAGTTAGAATTGAGCCCAATAGTAAGCCAATTCATTAGGAGGATGAATTAATTAGTGAAACCAATTATACTAGGACCTTCCCTCCTTAATTATTTCTTCATGACAAGCCCCAAGGGGTATTTTGGACAATTCATAGTAGCTTGGAGGAGGGGCAAGGGCCGACCACCATAGGGAGGAGAGAGACTCTCTCTCTTCTCATTTGTCATTCCAAATCTAGATCTAGAATTTTTCTCTTCCAAATTCTTCATTCCCACACCAACTCCTACTTAAATTTCTTCCCATTTTCTTCCCTATTCATCATTGGAGACTATTAGAATAAGGATCTACAAGGAGAAAGCAAGGATCTACAAGGAGGAGCAATGATCTACAAGTTGGAGATTCTTTTCATTCAATTTGGAGATTTCATTGGGAATCCATCTCCCAATAGGTACAATTCAGTTTTCTCTCTCTAATTAGACTCTAAATCTGTGATTTAATCACTAGGAACCACCCCATATGCTAAGGCTACCCATAGGAATTGGAATTAGGTTCATATGAGGCATATGGAGAAAGTTATGTGGTATTTTGTGTCAATTTTGGAAGAATTCTGAGATTGACACATCTTGTGTTTGTCAATAGGTCAATTAGACCAAATTGACATGTGTTTTATTGTGTGTGACTAGTGTCGTGTCCACAATTGGATACGTGAAGGCCGTATCCCGGCAATTTGGCGATACGGGTTGATTTGGTGGTTTTCTTCCGACATGGGGGTTTGAGCATGTCATATTTTGACACGAGCACGTAGTTGAGTAGTTAGCTCTTCGTGTTATTCATAATTATAATTTTAGACTTGCTCGTGTCCTTCCGGATACGTTTGGTTGTGTGGTGGAGCCGTTCGTAAGCGTATCATAGAATGAGTGTGATACGGGTGCGGTGCACTCCACGTGTTTGTTTTCTTGCATTTAGATTCAATTTGCCATGGTAATAGTTATTAGAATGTTATAATTATAATGGTTGTATGATATATATGTATATGTATATTTATGTGAATGTCTATGTTTCATTTGGAGGTGTTGGTGGTCATGAGAGATAGGAGAGTATATATGCATTACTAGTGTAGTTATACATATATATATATATATATATATATATATATATATATATATATATATATATATATATATATATATATATATATAAGCGATTATATATCATATATAGAGTTACATATATGTATATATGTAAGTATAGCTATATTATTTGGGTGTGTGTATGTATAGATATGTATTTATATTCATATGTGTGTGTGTGTGTGCATAGAGTGTGAGTGTGAGTGAGTGTTGTGTGTGTGCAGTGAGGAGAAGGGGTCGGGCAGTAGCTCAACTGCAGCAGCTAGGGGGACACAGTGGTTCAGCAGCATTTAGAGCATGCATTCAGTAGTAGCTCAACTTCAGCAAGAACAACAACTTCAACACAACAAATGTAAGAGAGCAGCTGCAGCAACAATCGAAAGCATGGGCAACAACCTGCAGAGCACCAACTGCAGCAGAGCACCTAGAGTAGCAGCAGCTACAGCAGCTAGAGGGATGTGCAGCAGCATGCAACTGCAGCAGCATTAGCAGCAAAGACATCAACTGCATAGCAGCCTGCAGCAACAACTGCAGCAAGAGCAGCCACTACAAACTGTGCAGCAACACAACAAGAGGCTTCAGCTGCAACTGCAGAACAACAAGAGGCTTCAACAGCAACTACAACAAGAGGGCAGCAGCTAGAGCAAGTAAGGGGTAGTTAGCTTGATGTATAGCTTTAGTTAGTTAGTTTGATTGTTGATCTAGTTAGTTATATATACATTTGTTAACTAGTTAGTCATATTGATAACTAGTAGTTATATATATATACCTATTGATTACTAGTTTTTTTATATATATATATATATATATATATATATATATATATATATGTGTGTGTGTGTCTGTGTGTGTGTGTATTGGTATGTTAGTAGGTAGTTAGTAGTATTGTATAAGTTAATGCATGTTAGTTTATAGTTAAGGTATTGGGTAGTTATTTACATATTAGAATCTGGATTACCTGGTGATACCAAGGTAATGTCAAGGTATTGGTTGATACTCAAGATATTGGATTTGAGTATCAAGATGGGTGTGTAGGTGGTGAGATACCGCATTGGTTCAAAGCCAAGGTATCCACTTTGCATTCGTTAGCTAAGAGTACTATATATATATATATATATATATATATATATATATATATATATATATATATATATATATATATATATATTAGTATTTTTATATCTAAAAATTTGTGTATCTTACGATACGGTATCTTTATTTGTACCCTAGTATCTTAGTGTAGCTGGTGTGGCCTAGTTACATAGTGTATGGAGCTAATATCCTAGAGTTGGACTCATACAACCTAGAAATAGCTAGTTTGACCAAGTTTGACTAGTTTGACTGTTTTGACTTAGAAATGGCTTTATGACCTAGAATTAAACTAGTTTAACTTATTTTTATTCTAAAATCTTGTATTGATGTAATATACCATATATAGGTCTGTATGACACCAACTTGAGCATCGAGAGACACACCTTGCTCAGGACCTTAGGCGGGTACATTTCTCTGTTAGTTTTTATTTCATAATAGTGTATATATCTCATGTTCTAGAACTGTATACTTGATTCCGACATAGTGGTTTCACGAACTGGTACTACATGGATCCTGTCAGGAGATGTTATCCCCTACCGTGTTCAGCGGGTACTCCTTCACATATATTTTATCGTGTATATCGGGTATTAATTTATTATATTTCGTGTACACACACTGCTGGTGTTCAGTGTGCTTATATTCGTGTACACACACTGCTCGTGTTCAGTGTGCCCATATTCGTGTTCGTAACATGTCGTGATTGGATCCATTGGTATTAGTTGGGGATATGGGAGTAGGAGTTGATTATGTGATCAAAGCCCCAGTGTATTCGTGTACATGTCGATTACATACCACACTTGTAATCGAGTTATCTTATTGTATTCGTGTTCAACCTAAACCGATCATATAATGGACTTGTATTCTGAGGCACATTAGTTAGATTTTAGTTATTCCTTTATACTGCAGATATTCATATTGCTTGTTTTTATTCCAGTACATTACCTGTTCACTCTGGTTCATTTTATTCTGTTGTTTAGTTATCTTGTATTATCTGTTTTATATGCTCGATTATGTATTTGAAACTGCTTTCAGAGGTATATACTTTGCTCCAATTCCGATTTAGGACCTTCCCTCTTTAATTATTTCTTCATGACAAGCCCCAAGGGGTATTTTGGATAATTCATAGTAGCTTGGAGGAGGGGCAAGGGCCGACCACCATAGGGAGGAGAGAGACTCTCTCTTCTCATTTGTCATTCCAAATCTAGATCTAGAATTTTTTCTCTTCCAAATTCTTCATTCCCACACCAACTCCTACTTAAATTTCTTCCCATTTTCTTCCCTATTCATCATTGGAGACTATTAGAACAAGGATCTACAAGGAGGAGCAATGATCTACAAGTTGGAGATTCTTTTCATTCAATTTGGAGATTTCATTGGGAATCCATCTCCCAATAGGTACAATTCAGTTTTCTCTCTCTAATTAGACTCTAAATCTGTGATTTAATCACTAGGAACCACCCTATATGCTAAGGCTACCCATAGGAATTGGAATTAGGTTCATATGAGACATATGGAGAAAGTTATGTAGTATTTTGTGTCAATTTTGGGAGGATTCTGAGATTGACACATCTTGTGTTTGTCAATAGGTCAATTAGACCAAATTGACATGTATTTTATTGTGTGTGACTAGTGTCGTGTCCACAATTGGATACGTGTAGGCCGTATCCCGGCAATTTGGCGATACGGGTTGATTTGGTGGTTTTCTTCCGACACGGGGGTTTGAGCATGTCACATTTTGACACGAGCACGTAGTTGAGTAGTTAGCTCTTCGTGTTATTCATAATTATAATTTTAGACTTGCTCGTGTCCTTCCGGATACGTTTGGTTGTGTGGTGGAGCCATTCGTAAGCGTATCATAGAATGAGTGTGATACGGGTGCGGTGCACTCCACGTGTTTGTTTTCTTGCATTTAGATTCAATTTGCCATGGTAATAGTTATTAGAATATTATAATTATAATGGTTGTATGATATATATGTATATGTATATTTATGTGAATGTCTATGTTTCATTTGGAGGTGTTGGTGGTCATGAGAGATAGGAGAGTATATATGCATTACTAGTGTAGTTATATATATATATATATATATATATATATATATATATATATATATATATATATATATATATATATGTAAGCGATTATATATCATATATAGAGTTACATATATGTATATATGTAAGTATAGTTATATTATTTGGGTGTGTGTATGTATAGATATGTATTTATATTCATATGTGTGTGTGTGTGTGTGTGTGTGTGCAAAGAGTGTGAGTGTGAGTGAGTGTTGTGTGAGTGCAGTGAGGAGAAGGGGTCGGGCAGTAGCTCAACTGCAGCAGCTAGGGGGACACAGTGGTTCAGCAGCATTTAGAGCATGCATTCAGTAGTAGCTCAACTTCAGCAAGAACAACAACTTCAACACAACAAATGTAAGAGAGCAGCTGCAGCAACAATCGAAAGCATGGGCAACAACCTGCAGAGCACCAACTGCAGCAGAGCACCTAGAGTAGCCGCAGCTGCAGCAGCTAGAGGGATGTGCAGCAGCATGCAACTGCAGCAGCATTAGCAGCAAAGACATCAATTGCATAGCAGCCTGCAGCAACAACTGCAGCAAGGGCAGCCACTACAAACTGTGCAGCAACACAACAAGAGGCTTCAGCTGCAACTGCAGAACAACAAGAGGCTTCAACAGCAACTACAACAAGAGGGCAGCAGCTAGAGCAAGTAAGGGGTAGTTAGCTTGATGTATAGCTTTAGTTAGTTAGTTTGATTGTTGATCTAGTTAGTTATATATACATTTGTTAACTAGTTAGTCATATTGATAACTAGTAGTTATATATATATACCTATTGATTACTAGTTATATATATATATATATATATATATATGTGTGTGTGTGTGTGTGTGTGTGTGTGTGTGTGTATTGGTATGTTAGTAGGTAGTTAGTAGTATTGTATAAGTTAATGCATGTTAGTTTATAGTTAAGGTATTGGGTAGTTATTTACATATTAGAATCTGGATTACCTGGTGATACCAAGGTAATGTCAAGGTATTGGTTGATACTCAAGATATTGGATTTGAGTATCAAGATGGGTGTGTAGGTGGTGAGATACCGCATTGGTTCAAAGCCAAGGTATCCACTTTGCATTCGTTAGCTAAGAGTACTATATATATATATATATATATATATATATATATATATATATATATATATATATATATATATATATTAGTATTTTTATATCTAAAAATTTGTGTATCTTACGATACGGTATCTTTATTTGTACCCTAGTATCTTAGTGTAGCTGGTGTGGCCTAGTTACATAGTGTATGGAGCTAATATCCTAGAGTTGGACTCATACAACCTAGAAATAGCTAGTTTGACCAAGTTTGACTAGTTTGACTAGTTTGACTGTTTTGACTTAGAAATGGCTTTATGACCTAGAATTAAACTAGTTTAACTTATTTTTATTCTAAAATCTTGTATTGATGTAATATACCATATATAGGTCTGTATGACACCAACTTGAGCATCGAGAGACACACCTTGCTCAGGACCTTAGGCGAGTACATTTCTCTGTTAGTTTTTATTTCATAATAGTGTATATATCTCATGTTCTAGAACTGTATACTTGATTCCGACATAGTGGTTTCACGGACTGGTACTACATGGATCCTGTCAGGAGATGTTATCCCCTACCGTGTTCAGCGGGTACTCCTTCACATGTATTTTATCGTGTGTATCGGGTATTGATTTATTATATTTCGTGTACACACACTGCTGGTGTTCAGTGTGCTTATATTCGTGTACACACACTGCTCGTGTTCAGTGTGCCCATATTCGTGTTCGTAACATGTCGTAATTGGATCCATTGGTATTAGTTGGGGATATGGGAGTAGGAGTTGATTATGTGATCAAAGCCTCAGTGTATTCGTGTACATGTCGATTACATACCACACTTGTAATCGAGTTATCTTATTGTATTCGTGTTCAACCTAAACCGATCATATAATGGACTTGTATTCTGAGGCACATTAGTTAGATTTTAGTTATTCCTTTATACTGCAGATATTCATATTGCTTGTTTTCATTCCAGTACATTACCTGTTCACTCTGGTTCATTTCATTCTGTTGTTTAGTTATCTTGTATTATCTGTTTTATATGCTCGATTATGTATTTGAAACTGCTTTCAGAGGTATGTACTTTGCTCCAATTCCGATTTAGGACCTTCCCTCCTTAATTATTTCTTCATGACAAGCCCCAAGGGGTATTTTGGACAATTCATAGTAGCTTGGAGGAGGGGCAAGGGCCGACCACCATAGGGAGGAGAGAGACTCTCTCTTCTCATTTGTCATTCCAAATCTAGATCTATAATTTTTTCTCTTCCAAATTCTTCATTCCCACACCAACTCCTACTTAAATTTCTTCCCATTTTCTTCCCTATTCATCATTGGAGACTATTAGAACAAGGATCTACAAGGAGAAAGCAAGGATCTACAAGGAGGAGCAATGATCTACAAGTTGGAGATTCTTTTCATTCAATTTGGAGATTTTATTGGGAATCCATCTCCCAATAGGTACAATTCAGTTTTTTCTCTCTAATTAGACTCTAAATCTGTGATTTAATTACTAGAAACCACCCCATATGCTAAGGCTACCCATAGGAATTGGAATTAGGTTCATATGAGGCATATGGAGAAAGTTATGTGGTATTTTGTGTCAATTTTGGGAGAATTCTGAGATTGACACATCTTGTGTTTGTCAATAGGTCAATTAGACAAAATTGACATGTATTTTATTGTGTGTGACTAGTGTCGTGTCCACAATTGGATACGTGTAGGCCGTATCCCGGCAATTTGGCGATACGGGTTGATTTGGTGGTTTTCTTCCGACACGGGGGTTTGAGCATGTCACATTTTGACACGAGCACGTAGTTGAGTAGTTAGCTCTTCGTGTTATTCATAATTATAATTTTAGACTTGCTCGTATCCTTCCGGATACGTTTGGTTGTGTGGTGGAGCCATTCGTAAGCGTATCATAGAATGAGTGTGATACGGGTGCGGTGCACTCCACGTGTTTGTTTTCTTGCATTTAGATTCAATTTGCCATGGTAATAGTTATTAGAATATTATAATTATAATGGTTGTATGATATATATGTATATGTATATTTATGTGAATGTCTATGTTTCATTTGGAGGTGTTGGTGGTCATGAGAGATAGGAGAGTATATATGCATTACTAGTGTAGTTATATATATATATATATATATATATATATATATATATATATATATATATATATATATGTAAGCGATTATATATCATATATAGAGTTACATATATGTATATATGTAAGTATAGTTATATTATTTGGGTGTGTGTATGTATAGATATGTATTTATATTCATATGTGTGTGTGTGTGTGTGTGTGCAAAGAGTGTGAGTGTGAGTGAGTGTTGTGTGAGTGCAGTGAGGAGAAGGGGTCGGGCAGTAGCTCAACTGCAGCAGCTAGGGGGACACAGTGGTTCAGCAGCATTTAGAGCATGCATTCAGTAGTAGCTCAACTTCAGCAAGAACAACAACTTCAACACAACAAATGTAAGAGAGCAGCTGCAGCAACAATCGAAAGCATGGGCAACAACCTGCAGAGCACCAACTGCAGCAGAGTACCTAGAGTAGCAGCAGCTGCAGCAGCTAGAGGGATGTGCAGCAGCATGCAACTGCAGCAGCATTAGCAGCAAAGACATCAACTGCATAGCAGCCTGCAGCAACAACTGCAGCAAGAGCAGCCACTACAAACTGTGCAGCAACACAACAAGAGGCTTCAGCTGCAACTGCAGAACAACAAGAGGCTTCAGCAGCAACTACAACAAGAGGGCAGCAGCTAGAGCAAGTAAGGGGTAGTTAGCTTGATGTATAGCTTTAGTTAGTTAGTTTGATTGTTGATCTAGTTAGTTATTTATACATTTGTTAACTAGTTAGTCATATTGATAACTAGTAGTTATATATATATACCTATTGATTACTAGTTATATATATATATATATATATATATATATATATATATATATATATATATATATATATATATATGTGTGTGTGTGTGTGTGTGTGTGTGTGTGTATTGGTATGTTAGTAGGTAGTTAGTAGTATTGTATAAGTTAATGCATGTTAGTTTATAGTTAAGGTATTGGGTAGTTATTTACATATTAGAATCTGGATTACCTGATGATACCAAGGTAATGTCAAGGTATTGGTTGATACTCAAGATATTGGATTTGAGTATCAAGATGGGTGTGTAGGTGGTGAGATACCGCATTGGTTCAAAGCCAAGGTATCCACTTTGCATTCGTTAGCTAAGAGTACTATATATATATATATATATATATTAGTATTTTTATATCTAAAAATTTGTGTATCTTACGATACGGTATCTTTATTTGTACCCTAGTATCTTAGTGTAGCTGGTGTGGCCTAGTTACATAGTGTATGGAGCTAATATCCTAGAGTTGGACTCATACAACCTAGAAATAGCTAGTTTGACCAAGTTTGACTAGTTTGACTAGTTTGACTGTTTTGACTTAGAAATGGCTTTATGACCTAGAATTAAACTAGTTTAACTTATTTTTATTCTAAAATCTTGTATTGATGTAATATACCATATATAGGTCTGTATGACACCAACTTGAGCATCGAGAGACACACCTTGCTCAGGACCTTAGGCGAGTACATTTCTCTGTTAGTTTTTATTTTATAATAGTATATATATCTCATGTTCTAGAACTGTATACTTGATTCCAACATAGTGGTTTCACGGACTGGTACTACATGGATCCTGTCAGGAGATGTTATCCCCTACCGTGTTCAGCGGGTACTCCTTCACATGTATTTTATCGTGTGTATCGGGTATTGATTTATTATATTTCGTGTACACACACTGCTGGTGTTCAGTGTGCTTATATTCGTGTACACACACTGCTCGTGTTCAGTGTGCCCATATTCGTGTTCGTAACATGTCGTGATTGGATCCATTGGTATTAGTTGGGGATATGGGAGTAGGAGTTGATTATGTGATCAAAGCTCCAGTGTATTCGTGTACATGTCGATTATATACCACACTTGTAATCGAGTTACCTTATTGTATTCGTGTTCAACCTAAACCGATCATATAATGGACTTGTATTCTGAGGCACATTAGTTAGATTTTAGTTATTCCTTTATACTGCAGATATTCATATTGCTTGTTTTCATTCCAGTACATTACCTGTTCACTCTGGTTCATTTCATTCTGTTGTTTAGTTATCTTGTATTATCTGTTTTATATGCTCGATTATGTATTTGAAACTGCTTTCAGAGGTATGTACTTTGCTCCAATTTCGACTGGATATATTTTTCCAGATGATTAGCTCATAGATCAGTGTCCCATATTCTACAGGTCGCAAGAGGGCTTACCATTAGAGGATACTCCTATAGACCAGGAGGACTTAGTTCTAGAGCCTGAGGAGGTTTAGTTTATTTTGGTGGATTTGTATTAAACTGTTATTGAGATTCATGGCATGTATATTATTTCAGACTTGTGGATTGTATCTTCATTCTTTTCTTCGTTATTCTATTCATGCTCTATCTTCTTTAGTTGCATTGTGATTGAGTATAGTTACATTTGTGAGATATCATATTGTTTCTCCGTTTGGAGTTGAGATGATTGACAGGTACCTTATATATATATATATATATTGTGTGTGAGATATTTAGATAGTAGAATTGACCCAGACAGCGTTCTACCGTCGATGCTGCGACGTAGGCTGGACATACCCACATACTCGTGCCCGAATATCCGGATGCGGGTCGTGACATTCCCCGATAATATTTATATAGTCACCAAACATGGGAATATAATTTTTAAAAAAAATTAATTACTTGAAATTTGATCCCCGAGAACATAGAATTTCTGGCTATATCGTATTCCGCATACTAAACGTCCCCTTATTGTCTACTAATTGGACAAAACATAATTAATTATAAAAAAATAGTGGAGTCCATATGGGTTTGATACAACTCCAATCCACGTCCTCTCTTTTTTAGAGGGCGTGGGAATTGAATTTGGAGGTTGCAAAGGTGGGTCCCACAGTAGGAAAGGAACTACACCTCCAAAATTCGTTCCCTTTATTGTCAATGTTCTAAAAGACGGTTTTAGTCGACACCTAAGCACTAGGCGTCCATGGCCCTTCTAGGTTTCTGCGTAATCAGTCTTTAGATGGCCCCAGCAAAAAATGGGTTTAGATGGCCGCCTAGGTAGTGAGGCGGCTGCCTAGGCACGGGGGCTCGGTGAAGAAGCGGCCACCTAGGCACGATTTTTGGAGACAACTACAGAAGGAGCAGTAGTAGACACCGCCAGCCTCAGGTGAGTCTTCTTCTTCTTCTGAGTCGTCGTCTTCTTCTTCAGAGTCGTCTTCTGTTTTTTCTTCTTCTTCAAATTGCTAAAGAAAGTGACTGAGTCACTATTGTGACCTGACATGACATGACTTATGCAAGTCTGACTTTATTTCAGTGGTAGTTCCAAAAAATGAGATACATTCACTCTTACTGCTTCAAATTGCACTATCATCTATCTTTATGGTGGTGTTTGATATTGATAGAGAAAGGGTGTGGACAAAGAGAAATATAGTGGTGTTAGTAAAGTCACAGACTCTTCCTTCTTTGAATCTGAGTCACGATTTTTTTTTAAATCAGCACATTATGTGGACTGCATTAATGAGAAAGTGACAAAGTCACATACACACAGTGAGAATAATGAGTGAAGGTTGAAATTTATGACTCAAACTTG
The DNA here is from genome assembly GCA_036927795.1 of Iris macrosiphon. NCBI lineage: Eukaryota > Viridiplantae > Streptophyta > Magnoliopsida > Asparagales > Iridaceae > Iris > Iris macrosiphon. The sequence continues at coordinate 150,391,996 of JAYESA010000009.1, read as the reverse complement.
TGTCTATGACTCACTATTCTTGGCGGTTCTTTTTTGAAAGCGATTGGATCTTGAAATTTAGTTGTACTGTGCATTTTTTCTTTTCTTTTCCTGACGACCACCTAGAATTAGGCGACAGCCTAGGCGGTCCTGGTGCTAGGTAGTGGGTGATCGTCCGACTAACGCCTAGTGCATTTTACAACCTTGTTATTTCTGTCGAACCAAACATGGGAGAATTTAGATTTCCACCAACGTTTAGCTGAAAAGTGCAAATCCACCTCATATTGCGTATTACCCAACAACCCTTAAGCCATGTAATTTGGTTGAGATTGGGTTACCAAAGATTTATTATGTATTTTATTATGTTTTATTTGCATTTTTTATGTTGGGTTATATGAAAACTAGTTTGTGTAGCATAATTGAGAATGTGAAGATGTGTGACTAACAATATATTGAAAGACATGATAAGAATGTAAGAATTGAATGGGGTCTATTCCAACAAAAATATGAATGAGTAATTTGGTGAATGACAACACATTGAAAGATAGGGTAAGAAATGAAGTATTTGTTCGATGTTAGTGATGGGAACAAAAGTGGAAATAACGTTTTCCCAATCAGAAGAATTTGTTGAGGACCGAAGAAAAGGCACAACCTAGACATAATTTCAAAATACAAACACAACAAGCACAACACGAACATAATCAATTCCAAAACCCTGATGAAAAAATAATGGAACGATCGGAGTTAAATCCGAAAAAACTTTCACTAATAGAATAAAGAAAGTACACCGACTTCTCTAAAAACTCTTCCGTCGGCTCACACGGATCATCACAATACTTAAATAGATGGAAATATATTACAATGAGTACAAAAAAGGATTACTGAAGACAAGAATAAGAAGCAGTACTAATGAATAACTCTATGAAGCGATCTCCCTTTAAATCAACCCCTGAAACTCCAAATCACCTCTTCCTCCCCTTAGAAAATTGCACACTTTGATAAAATTTGGCTTATATTGTTATGCATGGGGATTAGGATTAGGAAATTTGTCACGACCCACACCCGGTATAGGGGCACGAGTACGTGGGTACGTCCAGCCTACGCCGCACCATCGACGATAGAACGCTGTCTAGGTCAACTATACTAACTAATTATCTCACAAATGTATAATCTTCCAATAATATCTTACTCCAAGGAGGAGAACAAAATACTTAAAGCAACACAATACTCAATCACAAATCTATAGCACGATAAGATATCAAGGAAGTCTAACATAACTATATAGTCTAAACAAATATAACAACAACAATAGAAACATTAACCAAAATCTCAATATAAGCCAAAAATAAATCCGATACCAAAATGCTAAAGAGAACTAACTATGCTAACAAGTGATTCCAGCAAGATCTCCCGGCAGTCACTCCAGAACTAGTGGGTCCAAGTCTGCACCATCTATAGGTCGGGGTTCGTAGTATGTCGGACATCAATCCCCGGGATCCTCTGAAAAATATTTTCCAGTCAGGAATAGAGCAAAGTACAACCCAATAGCAATTCTAATTAATTAACAAAAACTATAAAACCGTAAAATAGAGGATGCTATCTACGATGAGAATATAACTGATGATCAAGAACAATGAAGGAATAAGCAATACTAGCAATATAAATCAATGCATACAAGAATGAAGGAATGAACTATAATGTCAGAATAGAACAAGGTAATCTATGAACTGAATATGAAGTCTATAATATACTATGTGTTTTGAGATACTAACTAAATATGTGATCGGCTTGGGAGATTCAATGATTACACTAAGGAGCTAACTCAACTATACGTGAAGTGCATGATTAGTTAGTAGCCAATGATTATACTACGAGCCAATAGTTTCTTGATTACATATTTAATTGGTATTTACCTTGCCCCGATTGATACGATGGATCGAATCATGACACGTTACTAGCTGTTTGATGATAAACGAAAGAATGAAACTAGGTTTATACGAAACTCTTTCTTTGTTTACAAACAAGAAAAAAGAGTACAATTAATCCTATACGAGGATGTTAAGTACAATACAAATGATTCTGGAAAAAATTTCTATAGGAGTCTGATCTGCGGTCGAACACTTTTTTCCTTGGACCACACGATGATGAAGAAGTGCTGTAGAAGAAGAAGCTTCAAATATTGCAGGAGGGATTGGATTCTCGTTGCCAAAGTCGTCAATCACTACTCTCTATCTGTGCTCTCTCTCTCTCTCTCTCTGATCTCTGATCCTTTCGACCCCTCGACCCTTCGACCTTTGATCTCCTGTGATCGGAGGTCTCTATTTATAGAGCTCAGTCACTGTAACTGTCCAGTCGGCGTAGAAGCCAAACTGTGAAGAGAGTTGCACTCTTTATGCGGCGGTTATAATAATTGCTACCTACGTCTGAATGATCTCCTAAATCCGCGTATAACACGTGTCCCATTATGAGGTAACGCGTATAACTGCTTCTCGAAGATCACGGCATGCAAGTCACGTAGGTAACTGCCCCTCGCGTAAAGATGGTTGGCATAAAAGCCAAATAACTGTCTTGTTGGCGTAAAAGCCAAATAGCTGTCTTGTTGGCGTAAAAGCCAACTAGCTGTCTTGTTAGCGTAAAAGCCAAGTACCGCGTAAAACTTGAGTCTGCATGAATAATAGATAACCGGCCTAAAAATAGCCAATTATCCTTCTTGACTGAGGTCTTGAGCGTATTCTGGGCCAAATAACCTTATCACGTATCTTTGCAAATATAGCCTGAGTTGGCGTATTTCGAGGAGATAGCATACGACGTGCTCCTATAGTTGAAAATAGCCTGGTTGGCATATTTCGAGGAGATAGCATACGACGTGCTCCTATGGTTGAAAATAGCCTGGTTGGCGTAAAATGCCAGGATGGTGATTGTAACGCCCCGCTCCGCGTCGACGTTATGTATCAAGGTGAGTGGGCAGAACTTCGTTCTCTGATTCTTGCACGCCTTAATAATAACCTGTGTTTTTGCTTGTAATATTTTCTTAAGAGAATGATAGAACCTGCCTTGCATGTTAATGAACGAACTCACCTAGGTTGTCTTTGAATCAATGTCTGCTTAACGTGAATCCTGAATCGCTTGCTTAGAATGCATGAACATGTTCACTATCGTCTATGCTTCGAGAGAACCATACTGTGCCTGAACGTGTTCAAGTGATAAGTCGGATTGCCCCGCAACAACGATTGTATTCTGATGGTTCGTCTCGTCTGCATACTAGAGTTTATTTGATAGTGTTCCATGCATTCGCACGCGGTCGGATAATGGCTTTTGGTGGAGAGATGAACTGCATGCGTCATAGCCACCATGGGTCACAGCTGCCATTAGCATCAGAGAATGAGTCATTGGTATGCTGTTCCACCAGCTGCCGATCCTGAGATACTCGGGGACCGCCCTGCATATAGCTAAGTCATTGTGTTGGCTTGGATAGTGACTGCCCCTAAGATTGTGCATTGTGTGTCTAGCTTTGCATTTGACCCTAGAGTCGCACGAGACACACTGCGCACACCCTGAAACATGAACGGTTTGCTTGCTTGCATATTCAATATGAAACACTGTTTCCAAACATGTTTCTAAACAAGTAAATCGACTCTGCTAGAACTGCATGAAACGAACCTAGGTAAAACTAGAAAGATCACTAGTAATGTAATGTTTTATAACATGATTACTTAGTGCCTGTTTGAGTGAATGCATGTTTCTGTTCAGTTGATTTATCTCACCAGTACTTGTATAAAGTGCTGACCCACCACCAGTTTACTTGCTTGCAGGTACTGGATCGTCCGAGGGAGCGATAGGCGTGCCACAGTCCCGAAGACCCAAAATCTTGGTTTCGATTGTTGTCTCGAGAATGCTATCGTATAAGGGGGCATAATGTATGGAACGAACGTGTGCTTTTGCTAAAGGAAACCCAAGTTGCCTCGATTATTTTGAACACTCAGTTGGCTAATGCATTGCATTGCAACAAGTCCCTTTCCGCTGCTTACTCGATTGATGCGATGATAGCCAACTATCAACTTAAACGATTGGCCTTGCACGGGCGCAACCCCAGGCCCGTGCGGTATCACGTCCCCCGAAGGCTCGAACGGGCCATTCGCTTAGCTCCCTTCCTCCCTCGCACCCGCGGGACGGGCGCGGTGATTCGCGTCCGGCGCTCCGAGGCACGGTGATTCGTGCCCGATTTGTTAATCCCGGCCGCACGGGATGGGTCAGGGCGGAGCGGCGGCCTGGGCGGGACCGGGGCGTGACAGTGATGTAAGCGTATTAGCCCTAGTTTTAGCTCTCCCAGTTATGACAAAATTATAAAGGATAAAACCAAATCTCGTGCATTAAATGCAGAGATATGCCTCAATCTCGTGCATTAAATGCCGAGATATGCCTCAAGCTCTGCATGAGAAACAACTTTTGACGTAGCGTCTGATTTCGTCTCATCTTGAGCGTAAAGCTCGTCTCTGCCTGTGTAGAATTGGCAGTGTATTTCTTGAATGCGTAAAAACGACTTGTATCAAGGATATGTCACTAAACGACAGTCGGGACCTCTGTGCAGAATCATCATTACAGCCGTCCTCTCAATCGTAGTGCAGTACTTTTGTCAGGAGTCTGTCTGACAGATTCATTCGAAGAATACGAAGAGTTTCTCGTATGACTTTACGTTGCATTAAAGACAAACGTATTTTACGCTGTAGGGAGGCATAGCAACCTTTTACGCCAAAACAGCCTTGAAGCGCTGCTTTACGCGGGCAGCTCTGAAGTCATGTTTTACGCCACACAGCGCTGAAGCTCTGTTTTACGCGTGCTTCATGTAAGTTGGGGGTTTTACGCATATAATTTCCCAGCGTATTTTTCATGCTTCTACAAGACCCTCTTCAAAGTTTTCAAATTCCTTGTAATTTGGAATACTTTGAATGAAGCATGAAGTGGTCAAATTTGACTCATTCTCCGAGGCTGATTTTTCGGCGATATTTAAGAAGTTGTTGGGATTTGGTATGTTCTCTTCCGCCTATATAAAGGCAAACAAGTGAACCTATTTTTCCATACTTCCTTCACCTCAAAGATGGCCGCTGAGATACATTGGGCTGCACTGAGGAAGAAGAAGATTATGTTCTTCTAGCATGTAAGAAGCCGTAAAAAGAGGCGTCTTCGAGCAAATATCCTCTGTAACGATGGATCATGGAAGGATATCATAGCTTCCTTTGCTCGGGATAATCAACAATTTTATATGGCGATTCGTCCAGGAGAGAGGAAGGGTCTCATTGGACCACACAGCTTGCTAGCTGTATTTTTTTCTATTATGAAGCTGGTGTCACGACCCGATTTCGTAGAATCGTTTGAGGCGTCCCCCGAATCATGACCGCCGTGCGGGCCTGGGGTTGCGCCCGCACAAGGCTTTAATGATTTGCATAACAAGCACATATTCAGAGTACGCAGATAAATTGAAACACAGATTTGAAACATGGAAAAGTTCTCTTTATTGATAATGAACATCTATTACAAACTCCTGAACGAGTCAGCTAATATGCCGAACGGCTTACAAAAGTGTTGACTCAAAATGAGATAGCAGTCCTGTACATTATATCCCTTTATAAACTCAAAAATGATAAAGACCTCTGGGCTGGAGGACAGCTTTGCCACGGAGCTGCATTGTGTATGAAGAGTGCAAGCTCCTGGTTCAAAATGCTTTCAAAGGGGCGCGGTGAAGGTGCGCCAACAGCTGGACTGGATCGGGAAGACGACTTCGGCTCCTCGCTCGGTTCGCCTTGGTGCGGAGAACCTGTTTCAACGAGGGTCAGCATGTCGAAACATACTGGTGAAGACGAGCTAACCTGACTATACCAATCAACACGTTGTTTTAATGAAGCATGCATATTTATGGGTTTCTATCTTGCCTTAGTTCATTTACAAGTAAGCAGTAATAGAATTTACTGAAATAAACGTGCCACCGTTCGGTGGATTTTACCTGACCGTCTGAATCACCTGCACAATACTTACCATGCCTTCCCTGCCACGAAGACACAAGTTAGTATGCAACAGGTTTAAATATACAGGGGATCACTGGCGGGATGCCATAATGGACGGGGCATAGTACATGAATGAAATAACAAGTAACGCAATGAACAGGGGCGCCACAAGTTATTCCATCCGATACAGGCGACTATTCAGGAGTTCCGTCCGGATCGGATCGGTGACAGTGCCCCAGCAACCGTCCGCAGGAACTAAGATCTTGTGCACAAGTTGTCCGTGATCAACATATACACTAAGTTAGCAGTTGAGGCAATTCAGGGCAATAACAGGCACATGACAGTAACAGGGGGGAGATCTACTTTTGCATGGTCTCCCTATTCAGATTATTGCATTCAGGATGAGTTATGTTCATAGCATAATTTAAAGAAGAGCATACATTCTAACTTGTATTATGCATATGATAAATATTCTGAACGAACAAGCATGCAAGTAAGTAACCGTTCCCAAGTTTGATTGACAAGCAGTATTACCCAAGTCTATTCTCTTTTATCTTGATTTCTTTTATTATTACTTGGTATCGTTTGATCGGGGCAAAGAAGAATGCAGATTTTAGGGCGTGAAGCTTGGAAGCCGGGCTAGCTAATCGGGTTGGTAGCCACTCACTTAGATTATTGGAAGGAGAAGGAAAGAGGCGCTTCACGACTCCGCTCGCAAGCCGCCTACTGCTCGTTCACCTGCATAACGAACAACTTGATTAATACTTCTTCCTCTCTTTCCAATCTCGGAATTGAAGTGTAGTTCAATGAACAAAAATAAAGAAATCCATCGAAACCGTTCAAGGAAAACATGCAAATCCCAAAACCAACTAAAAGCACGAAAGCAGCAAGCGACATCGAAAACTGAGGCAATAAAAGATAGCAGCGGAGAGGTCCCTCCTGACTCTGTCGCTAAGTCGATCCCGGGGGCACGGTCCACTGAATATGGGAATCGATTCCGAAGAAACAAATCCATAACGAGGACGAGTTCTTAATTCAATCTATCCCGATCGAACGATACCGTCTTGTGTTTCTTAGCCGCGCTCTCCGCACCGGGAGAACGGGGCGCTACATCTGGACCCTGGTGGGCAGCTTGGCCGTGTCTTCCAGTATTATGTTGGGTCTGAATCCCTAACACAATTCTAGGCGTGGCCGCCATGGCGTATGGAGGGGGATTGAATAATTTAGACATGCCCAGTTCTGTATCCTCCCGCCATTAACCATTTTCTTGTTCATCGATCCAGGAAGCCGATGAAGTGCCGTAGAAGAAGAAAAAGATCTCCATCAAATGAGAACCTGACGCAATAGATTCCCATCGTGATCTTGAATGTTAATGAATAATCCTTTGTAAAAAGGATTTCCATCATATGTAATCATGAAAAATAAAAAATCCTTTGTAAACTGGATTTCTATCATATGTAATCATGATTAATAAACTTGTCTTCTCTCTCCATGGAGTTGCGTATTCTCTATTTGTACGCGCAGTTTTATGCGTCCATCAATACCTTCCATCGTGATTTCGATGTACATGAAAGTTTCAAGATGCCCTCCCATTGGTCCACTGGAAGAGAGGAGATATCGTCTGTTTCCTCGGATGAAGGTGATGAAACCACCGGTGCAGACGACTATTTGCTGATTGTACCGAGAGGCATAATAGCTCCGCCAGCAGAGCCTCTCATAATCTCCAATAAACGAAAGGCTTCCACTCTGAAAGAGCCTTCCCCCCGCAAGAAGAAGCAGACTGTCAGGGGTCCTAAAAGGACTTCCACAAACGGGGTCTCTAGGAGTGAGCCTATTGTTTCCCCTGTTGGGGATGATTCTTTGATCAGGGGTCCTTCGCCTTTTAGAGAGTGAACCTCCACAGTCCCAGCTGCCAGTGCTGGAGATTCTTTGCCCGCGACTACTGCCACTACCACCATTGCTGGTAGTGTCTCGAGATCGCCTTCGAGGCCGAGCATAATAAGAATCAATATACCTTTATCCAGACAAATGGGGCTAGCCCTTCCTTCGTTTGTAAGTATCTCGAGCGAGATTCCACCCGATGAACCTCGAGTGGATCTGGGTGACGATTGTGTTGACTACCCTCAAACGTTAGTTGGTGCACCCTCTTCTCCAGGTATGACAGCTTGTTTAGCATCATTAAGAAATAATTTAGCTATATAGGCTGCAGACGCAACATACATACCATCGGCCATGGGTAAATGTTGTCTTCACGCTTTCTTTAGGAAAATTAACATCAAATTGATATTAACTTTCTCTTATCTTATTTTCAGGCGAAGACATCTCTGGGGAGGGCGGAGTTGACACAACTTCTGAGTTTGTTGCAGATCCAGCCAATGAAACGGCGGCACCTGACGTCGACGAAGTATATTTTGAAACTGCCGATATTTCATCCACATTCTCGGGTGTCATCCCGCCAGTGGCAGTTCAAATAACATCAGAGGAGGATGAACCTGCCATCTCGACCGCACCTCCTTCGTCGAGTATACCAGCAACTTCAATTGTTGTTGGTGTCTCTTCCTTTGTCGCGCCATCTGTTGAAGCAACGACTGTGGCGACATCCTCTACAGTTATTCCGGAAAGGAGGCTCACCGATATTGCGGCCACTCCCAGTATCCATTCGAGCTTTGCTATGCTAGTGGATCAATACACTAGCATATTCTACCTTAATTTGAAAGAATTGATATCGATGGTGCTGGAGAAGAACCTAGGTTTTTATGCTCTGAAGATGTCCTCCAATCTCACTATATCGCAGATTAGAAATTTCAATGACGCTGAAAGAGCTGATGCGCTAGAGCAAATAGTTAATGGTTTAGAATAACCCATTAACGAATATTTGCGACTATCCTGAGGCAGCATCGATGACCTGGTTCAAGCTGAGTATGACTCCCTAACTGCGGAACTTGCTTAGCAGATAGAATCTCTAAACAAATCCATCCAGGAACAACATCAAGAGATGGATAAGGAGCAAGCAGTATTGGTGGAGAGTATTCCTCCGCTGGCCAAGTGCTGCACTGAATGTGAAGGATATGAAACGAGGGTTCAAGAATTGGAAGCTGAACTTGCTCAGACAAGGGAGAGGATTCTCAAGGCATCGGCAGTTCGTGATGTATTTGAGGACCAAGTGAAGACAGCTCAGCAGAACTTGACACATGCGAGTGTCATCCACGCAAGTTTTGTTAATTCTCTGTCCGAACTATCTTTCTTGAGTGATGACGAACCAAGGCTGGAGCGGGCTCGTGCTAACATCTTGAACTCCAGGAATGAGAGGATGGCTGCTTTGGCGCAACAGATCAGGGATTTAACTGCTCCTCCCCAATGATGTACTTTTTTGTTTCTCCTGTAATTTCTCAGAGATAATAAAGATACATTTTCTGACTTTGTGGACCCATCACTTTAGAATATGATAGGCTAAGATGAAAATGATATCAGAGGTATCATTAACATGACATACTTTTGTTAAGGTTTTGCTGAATGTAAATCTATTCAGAGGTAATATGAACCTGATAGAATATAATCCAATTAAATTTGTATACCAAACACTATCAGAGGTAATATGAACATGATAGGTTTACAAATTAGTTAAGCATATCCATTAAGAGGTCATATGAATCTGATAGAATATGATCCAGCTAACCTTTGTGCGTGGTATCGTCAGAATAAGATCTTCATCATACTCCGTTAAGCAAAGGAGATCAAGTATAGTACTTCTTCAGAAATTTGCCGTTTGATAAGAGCCATTACCAATTTTTATTAGGTTTGGCTAATCTGTGTCACGACCCGCACCCAAAAAATCGGGCATGAGTCGTGGGTACGTCCAGCCTATGCCGCAGCATCGACGGTAGAACGCTGTCTAGGTCAACTATCTAGCTAACAATCTCACGCAATCAATATATAAACCTGTCAAGATCTCAACTCTAAACGGAGGAGCAATATCATAACGATAATCACAATGTACTCAATCACGAATCTAAGCACGATAAGATAACACAGAAAACTAACAACTATAAAGTCTAACCAACAACTACTACAACAACATCAATAATAATAATACATCATCCAAAATAATATACAATACAAGGTCTCAATCCAAAATCGAAGACAAATCCGGTGTTAAAAGCTAATAAAAACAATAACAAGGTCCTAGTGATCCCGGCTACTAACCCGAAAATCACCCATAAACTAGAGGGTCCCTGTCTGCACCATCGACAGGCTCAGGTCCATAAAACGTTGGACACAAATCCTCCGGATACTCTGGAAAAATATGTCGAGTCAGGACTGGAGCAAGTACATCTCTAACAGCAGTTCCAGTTAAATGATAAAAACTATAAAACAGTTATAGCAAGTAGCAAGGAGAATGAAATAAAGTATGGAACAAGAAATATACATATCACTGGTGCATAAAGATAAAGATGCATGGATATCAGAAGCAAGATAGTAATAACTGTAAGATGCAAGAATCTAAACTAAGAGTAAGTCTATGCACATGAACGTCTAGTGAGTCCAGCATAAAATACATGTAGTGAGTCAAGTCCAAAAATATGTAAGTGAGACCAGCAAGAAATGCAAGTGAGTCCAGACTATAAAGAATGAACTCGGTGTCTTTGAAATACTTGTTTCGACATATAAACGGCTAGGGGTAAGTACGGCTCACCGCGCACTGGGTGCGCGGCTGCTATCATTCCAGATTAGACCAGAGGGAGTGATTCCTGATGATTCCAGATGGAAATGTTTACATGTCTACTCGAGTATTTCCCCGCCCCGACTAATACAAGTGAATCCAAGACCCGACACGTAAATCAAGTATGAGTCCAGCCAGAAACATGAGTGATGCCAGTAGGTGATTCCAGAATAGAGGCCAGAAACATAAAAAATACGTGTCGCAAGTAAATGAATCCAGAAATACCAGTCCGTGTCTCGTGTTGTGCCAGAAAAATCAGATGATACTATACTAGAAGCTGAATCATAATAATCATCAGATAATGAAAACTATCAGAGAATGTACTCGCTTGACGTCCTGAGCAACTGACGATCTGAACTGGTATCGCAAGGACCTATTGCGAAAAGCAAGGTTAAACATGATTCTAATGAGTTAAACAGATATAAAATAACTAAAGACAGGCTTCTAGGGTCGTTCTAGGTCAAACGGGTCAACCCGATGAAATCTGGGTCAAAAAGTCAACTCTGGGTCCAAAAAGTCAACTCTAGGTCAAATATAGGTCAAAAGTTGACTTTGGCGGTCAACCGAGTCAACTATGGTCAACTCTAGGTCAAACTAGGGTGCCCCTGAAATTCTAGGTCAAAACTAGGTCATTAAGCTAATAAACCCTCAAACTCGCCTCCTTGAGATACCGGGATACCCTCGGTATCCGATACCTCACCCTACGCTATACGTCCCGCCTATACCTGCTAAAACCTATGCTAGCACGCGTAAATATATACACATATACATAAAAACCTATCTCTAAACTCAAACCTAGGCAATTGCTCAAAAATCCCGCTCGAAACCCAATACCTTGGATATCTCAAGGTATTGAGATACCTTGATTTCTCAAGGTATTGAGATACCTCTCTAATACCCCTCTAACTAGCTATTTAAGCATATAGATATACTCCTAGTTAATAATCTAGGCTAGAAAATATATATCTAACATATATATATACATACCTACGTATCCATATGCATATATATATATATATATATATATATATATTCACAAACACATACATGTATATCCACACCTTACACCCATACCTAAATATATATATGTATATCTATATCTAGATATCTAAACTATCTACCTAGCTATATGTATATACCTATACATATAGATCTATCTATCTATATATATATATATATATATATATATATATATATATATATATATATATATATATATATATATCTACCTATGTATCTATAGATATATCTATCTATCCATCTACCTATCTATCTATGTATCTAATATCTATATAGTATCTATCAATCAATTTATCTATCTATTTATATATCTATCTATCTATGTATCTATCTAATCTATTTATGTATCTATCTATCTAACTATCTTTCTAACTATCCATCTATCTATCTATCTATCTAGGTATCAATCTATCAATAAATCTATCTATAAATCCAACTATCTATCTATTTTTCTATCATACATAAACCCTCAAACTCCCTAGCTACTGTTGCTGCTTAAAACTGCTGCTGGCTGCTGCTGCTGCTTTAACCTGCTGCTGCTGCTTAGAACTGCTGCTGCTGCTGCTTTAACCTGCTGCTTAGAACTGCTGCTGCTGCTGTGCACAGCTTCGCTGCAGCACGCGCTGCTCTGCCACACGCACACACACAGACACGCCCCCCCCCCCCCCACAACTATAAATAAATACACACACACACATATACAAACACATACATACATATATATATATATATATATATATATATATATATATATATATATATATATATATATATATATATATAAACACATATCTATATATATATACACACACACTAACATATCTACTAACACACACATACTTATGTATATAAATACACACACACACATATACAAACACATACATATATCTATATATATATATAAACACATATCTATATATATATATATACACACACATATATCTATATATATATATATACACACACACTAACATATCTACTAACACACACATACTTATGTATATAAATACATACACACATATACAAACACATACACTAACACCAATACACACTCACACAAGCACTCAATAACACACTCACATATACATAAAAACATACATACATATATATATATATATATATATATATATATATATATATATATATATATATATATATATATATATATATAGAAACACACACACAAATATATATATATATATATATATATATATATATATATATATAAACACAACACACACACAACACATAACACAACGCACAACGCCCCACCAACGCACGCCCAACGACCCCTACACGCACAAACACAAATATATATATAAAATATAATCCGAGAACTCTAGCACACACTCCCCGAAGCTAACCCAACGTGCGCACAAGCCCGAAACTAGAAAATCACGCCGAAATGGTCGTTCGGTCATTTCGACGAACACGCGGTGTGCGGTTCGGAAAACCTCCTGAAACGCACACCAAACCAACTCAGAATTGACCCAAAAATTACCAACGGATTCTAAACGATGTCTAGATCCTAGAAAAAATGCTACCCCGTCGATTCTAGGCCCGTGACGAAAATGCGCACGCACTTAGAACCGGCGACGACGAAAACCCCAAAAACGCCCGAAATACCCGTTTTTCCGCGACACGACTTCACGTGTCCGAACGGAGACACACACTAACCCTCAAGACACCCGACAACGTCTACCTAGGTCCGTCTAACCTAGGGCATCACCCAAAATTGGGCCAATTTTGGATTCCACCCGAAATTGACACAAAACCTATTGTTAAAGTCTCCAAACACTACCAAATTAGTTTCAACTTCCTCCCACGAGTAGCCCTAAGGTCTAAGAAGGTTCTAAAATATTAATTACACTATATAAAAGTAATTAGCAAGGGGAAAGTTAGGGTTTACCTCTTGGGAGTTGAAATCCCAAGGCCAAAGTCTCCAATCTACTAGAAATCACCTCCCTCAAACTCCAAGCCTCCAAATCTAGCCTTCACTCCAAGTCTAGGCTTTAAACACCTAGGTTAGGAAAAATCATAAGGTTAGGGTTCACATAAGCAGAAGAAATGGAAGGAGGAAGGAGAGAAAATGGAGAAAACTTACTTGCTTGAGGTTGGAAGAAGGAATGAAGAAGAAAGAAAGAGTGGAGAAGAAGAAGAAGAAGAAGAAGTGAAGAAGAAGAAGAGGGGCTGCTGTGTGCACGCTGGAAATGGGAAGAGGGGTCGGGTCTCACACAAGAAATAGGTTTACAATATGTCCAAAAGACCAAAATGCCCCTCCCCTCACTTGGGTTCGGGGTTCCAAAAGCACTCAAACTAACTCCAAATCTTTCCAACTAACCCACTAAAAATATAATAAATATTCTAAACCAAAAAATAGGTCTCACAAGGGTGTGGGTTGGGTCGGACATGGGTCCACTAGGGTCTAACATGGGTCCAGGTTAACCAAAATCCTAAAACAATTAAATAAAAATAATACAATCACTAATTAAATATAAATACAATTAATTATAAATAATACACAATTAACTAAAAAAAAAAAAATCCGGCTCTGGAAATGGGGCAGTGACAATCTGTAAGCGCCATTTGCAATCATATAAGGGCCCTCCATTTCTTTATGATTGTTTGTGCGAACTTTGGACATCGTACCCGAGGTAATATGGAAGTAGTACGATACCGTGTTTGTTGAGGACATCCCACTGGGGGATCTTTGGTGGACCTATCATTTGTTGCGCACATTAAGTGCAAATAATAAGTTCGAAACAAGCCCAATCAGGTGATAGGTTTTGTGGCTGGCGAAGAGATCATGCTGGGGATTTTCTTGTGGACCCATTACTTTTTGTGCACGAGAGTGCAAGTAGTAGGTTTGAGACAAGTCTTGCCAAAGGTAATATAGCCGCGGTAAAATATGACTCTGTGGGGATGAATATGGACTGACTCTTTCTCCGCTGGGGAAAATGAGGATAGTTCAGAGGTAATATGAACATGAACAATTTATTTCCATTGCGGGCATCCCACAGGTTTTTTTTTTGTGGACCCATTACTTCTTGTGTACGAGAGTGCAAGTAATAAGTTTAAGACAAGCCCAGCCAGAGGTAATATGGACGCAGTAGTTTTTGTGGACCTAACACCACTGGCGTACTTAAAGTTAAGTACGGGTGCTAAGTTGAGATGACAACCGATATCAGAGGTAATATGGACATGAAAATTGATAGCCAAAACTCGGAGGGTTTGTTCAGAGAAAATATGAACATGACAAACTCAGCCCGAGAGAAATATTATGACAGCAGTTCAAAGGTAATATGAACATGAACTAGTGTCTGAAAAACTCATTGAGGAGTGATTCATTGAGTGTGGTCTATCCCAACATGAAGATAGACCAAAGGATTATTCCGCTGGGAAAATTGATGGGACGATAGCTCAGAGGTAATATGAATATGGCTAGCGTCTAATAAGACTGGTTTGAATAGTCATTGCGGGAGTGTGCAAGTAGACCTAATGATTGCTCCGCTAGGGGGAATTTTGAGGATCCATCATCCGTTGCGTATCCGGGATTTTTTGATACGGATGATGGCTCTTTACAAGAATTTGTAGTGAAGGAGAAAATGTTGCACATAGGCGGTTGCTGGGGATGAATAACCAAGAATTGATTTGTTCATCTGGGTTGTGGACTTATTACCCATGGCGTACTTTAAGTATAGATAATAAGTTGAAATGACTAGCACTATCAGGGGTTATGCGAACGTGATAGTAGGAAGTCGAAGAGAAGAACTTCACTCAGAGGTAATGTGGACATGGAAAAGTTCTGAAAATATCTTACTCAGAGGTAATGTGGACATGAAAAAGTTCTGAAAATATCTTACTCAGAGGTAAGGTGGACGTGTTAAGATATGACTTAGCGGGGATAAAGAAAAACAGGGCAGAGGTAATATGGGAATGACCATTTTTGTGGTGATAGATTTACTCTGCTGGAGAAAGTGGAGAGACGTAGTTCAGAGGTAATATGGACATGAACTGATCGATATCAATAACCTGGGAGGTTTGCTCAGAGGTCATTTGGATATGGCAAACTCAGCTGGGGGAAAAAAGTTTGGACGTGAACCCATGTCTGAAAAATTCACCGGGGAGTGATTTGCTGAATGGGGATAGTCCTGAAGGTTGCTCATCTGGGGAGACACCGTCTTCTCGTTATAAATACAAAGTGATGACTTTGGTGTCAATCAACTCCTGGATTTTCCTTTTCAGCACATAGCATGTCTTCGTGGGATGATGAATGTATCGATGAAAGAGACAATATTCTGGATCATCGACCTTGCCAGCCTTTTCAGGATATCTGATGTTAGGTAGACGAAGTTTATTTTCCTTCATCAATGTTTTGAAGATTTCAGTGATGTCATCCTCATTGAAGGAGAAAGTCCCCTTTGGCTTTCGAGCTTCCGATAACTGAGTCGTACGGTCTTCAGGAAAGATGGTGATAGTTGCATCATCTTCGGACTCAGAGGGAATTCTACCCCCAGCTTTGGATGCTGCTCTGTTTTGTCGAGAGAGACTACCCCCAGCTATGTCGTTGTCTGGTTCTTCTTCTTCTTTTTGTTTGCCTTTGTCCACAGAAGTTGATTTAGAAGGACCTGCCTCTGGTATTACATGATCGGACTCTAGAGGTTTGGAGTTTGCAAGAGAAGCGGTAAACCCTAATCCAAAACGAGTTCGTTGACAGTAAGGATCACCATGTAATGGTATTCGTCTGCCTTTTCCATAATTGAGGCCTTGTTTCAACTTCAAATCATAACCCATGCTTTTCATAATCTTTAAAGCTTGTGGGCTATATCTGTGGATTTGCATTCTCCCAACATCAGACTCATGAGATTCTTCTTGTACAATCGGTCTATTCCGCATTCGACCGAAGATTATTTGATGCTAATCGTTACGAGTCGGTGGAACAATAAAGACAGATTCTTCATGTGGCCCATATGTCATGACGACGTTAGGTGTTGACGCTACTTCCCACATGATCTCCCCACGCTTGGTAGTTAGGGGAACTGAATCCTGGTTTTGACCCCTGTCTTTGCGTTTCTGGATCAAGAAATCACGCAAATCAGGAAGATTAGCAGAAGAAGAAGAAGAAGGCTTATTTTGCCTTTTTACATCAGTGGGCTTGTGGAGATTAGGAACCATAACCCTTTCTCGGCCATAGAAATATAGCAGTCCACCTATGTGAGTGGCATATGATCCATCATCCTGCTGAGGAGCGCATCTTCCTGTGAAACGAGCCTCCCTTATGCAAACAGACCTATCCTGGCATAATTTGGATTTTGGCACAGGTTCTCGTGAAATAGGGAAAGTCCGCGTAATCTGTAGAGTGGACAACTTCTTCTCTTGTGGGCGTACAAGCCTAGCGGTTGGGAGATCCGCCACTCGTTTTCCCTTGATGTGATCCCAGGGTTCATCTGCCTCATCATAAACGGGAGATATATTTTTACGCGCAAGGCGCGTTTGAAATTTTTGAGTTGGCGCTAAGGCCTTGTAAGAAATTTTGTCTGCCGCGTCACAGACGGGAGACAAAGTTTTATGCGCAGGGCGCGTTCTAGACTTCTGGATTGGCACTGGGGCATTGCCAGAAGCTTTGTCTGCCACATCACAGACGGGAGACGGATTTTTTATGCGCAGAGCACGTTCTAGACTTCTGGATTGGCACTGGGGCATTGCCAGAAGCTTTGTCTGCCACATCACAGACGGGAGACAGGTTTTTACGGACATGGAGTATAGGCGCAACTTTGTTGATGAGAGAGTGAGAGCTTGCAGGAAGGGCAGAGGACGTCTTAGACATCCATACTTTACGCAGCTTCCTGTTGTTCTAGATAGAGGAGGAGAGAGAGCTACCCCCTGCATGAAGCATGTCTTCATAGGCAGATTGGTCGAACTGGACGACCAAAGTCTTTTTCTTCGATCCGATGGATACATCATCGTGTTGAGCAATGACTTTCTTGTCAGATGAGAAAGTTTTCCCCAGCATAGTCGCCATCTTGTGTTTGATGATAAACGAAAGAATGAAACTAGGTTTATACGAAACCCTTTTTTTGTTTACAAACAAGAAAAAAGAGTACAATTAATCCTATACGAGGATGTTAAGTACAATAAAAATAATTCTGGGAAAAAATTGCTATAGGAGTCTGATCTGCGGTCGATCACTTTGTCCCTTGGACCACACGATGATGAAGAAGTGCTGTAGAAGAAGAAGAAGCTTCAAATATTGCAGGAGGGATTGGATTCTCGTTGCCAAAGTCGTCAATCACTACTCTCTGTCTGTGCTCTCTCTCTCTCTCTCTCTGATCTCTGATCCTTTCGACCCCTCGACCCTTCAATCTCCTGTGATCGGAGGTCTCTATTTATAGAGCTCAGTCACAGTAACTGTCCAGTCGGCGTAGAAGCCAAACTGTGAAGAGAGTTGCACTCTTTATGCGACGGTTATAATAATTGCTACCTACGTCTGAATGATCTCCTAAATCCGCGTATAACGCGTGTCCCATTATGAGGTAACGTGTATAACTGCTTCTCGAAGATCATGGCACGCAAGCCACGTAGGTAACTGCCCCTCGCGTAAAGATGGTTGGCATAAAAGCCAAATAACTGTCTTGTTGGCGTAAAAGCCAAATAGCTGTCTTGTTGGCGTAAAAGCCAAATGGCTGTCTTATTGGCGTAAAAGCCAACTAGCTGTCTTGTTGGCGTAAAAGTCAAGTACCGCGTAAAACTTGAGGCTGCATGAATAATAGATAACCAGCCTAAAAATAGCCAATTATCCTTCTTGACTGAGGTCTTGAGCGTATTCGGGGCCAAATAACCTTATCACGTACCTTTGCAAATATAGCCTGAGTTGGCGTATTTCGAGGAGATAGCATACGACGTGCTCCTATAGTTAAAAATAGCCTGGTTGGCGTATTTCGAGGAGATAGCATACGGCGTGCTCCTATGGTTGAAAATAGCCTGGTTGGCGTAAAATGCCAGGATGGTGATGTAAGCGTATTAGCCCTAGTTTTAGCTCTCCCAGTCATGACAAAATTATAAAGGATAGAACCAAATCTCGTGCATTAAATGCAGAGATATGCCTCAATCTCGTGCATTAAATGCCGAGATATGCCTCGAGCTCTGCATAAGAAACAACTTTTGACGTGGCGTCTGATTTCGTCTCATCTTGAGCGTAAAGCTCGTCTCTGCCTGTGTAGAATAGGCAGTGTATTCCTTGAATGCGTAAAATGACTTGTATCAAGGATATGTCACTAAACGACAGTCTGGACCTCTGTGCAGAATCATCATTACAGCCGTCCTCTCGATCATAGTGCAGTACTTTTGTCAGGAGTCAGGTTCACTGTTCTGTCTGACAGATTCATTCGAGGAATACGAAGAGTTCCTCGTATGACTTTACGTTGCATTAAAGACAAACGTATTTTACGCTGTAGGGAGGCATAGCAACCTTTTATGCCAAAACAGCCTTGAAGCGCTGCTTTACGCGGGCAGCTCTGAAGTCATATTTTACGCCACATAGTGCTGAAGCTCTGTTTTACGCGTGCTTCATGTATGTTGGGGGTTTTACGCATATAATTTCCCAGCATATTTTTCATGCTTCTACACTAGCCAATTTATCCAATGTTTAACCTACAATATTCAATGTTATCCAATACCAACAAGGACAGTATCCGATACCATCTCAATAATCAAGGTAACATCTCGTGACTGGCGATCCAATAACAATACCAATCCGTGTACCATCGTGTCAAGAATCATAAGTAACATTTTTAAATACTTGAATTATTGTAGTAATCAAATAATGGAAACTATCAGAGAATGTACTCGCCTGTGGTCTAGAGAAAATGATGCAAAACGGTGTCCGAACTGGTGTCACAGATCTATATATGAAATATTGTGTTAATACAATATTTGGAATAAAATTAAGTTAAACTAGTCAACTTCTAGGTCAAAAAGTTATTTCTAAGTCAAAACAGTCAAACTAGGTCAACTCTAGGTCAAACTAGCTATTTCTAGGTTGTATGAGTCTATTCCTAAGAGATTGGGTCCATACACTATGCCACTAGGCCACACTAGCTATACTAGGATACTAGAAAATCAATAGGATACTGTATCGCAAGATACACAAATTAATAGATAGAATAATATCACAATATGCATATACAATCATCAATATATAACATTCTTAACTAAGCTAAAGCTAAGTGGATATCTTGGCTTTGAACCAACACGATATCGCACCACTACATGCCCATCTTGATACTCAAATCCAATACCTTGGATATCCATCAATACATTGAGTATCCCTCAATACCTTGACATTACCTTGGTATCACAAGGTAAGGTGAATTTCTAACATATAGCTAACTACCCAAACTCTAGACTATAACTAACAATAACTAAACTACTACAATACTACTAACTACCTAACATACCAATACATATATATCTCTGCTAATATATATATATATATATATATATATATATATATATATATATATATATATATATAGTATCCTAGTGTATTCATACAAGATACCTATTACTTGCTTATCACCCATATCTTAGTACTACTTACCCTTTACCCTTCTATTAACCTTGATACCCAATATTACCTTAACATGTGTTCTAATACCTTAGTATTAGCTCTAATCTTAATACCTTGGTAATACTTTAAGGTAATTAGAACTAATAGTAACTAACTAACTAACTAGTTATGAAACTAAAACTAAATACTAACATATATATATATATATATATATATATATATATATATATATATATATATATAACTACAAGTATATATATATCTAACTATTACTAACAGTGGTTAACTACATAAATATATAACTATACCAAAGTAACTAACTAGTTACTACACCTCAAGCTACTAATTGACTAACTACTACTGAAATACTAGTAAACAAATGACTAATTAACTATACTACTAAACTAACTAACCCTTACCTCCTCTAACACACTGCTGCTCAATGCATCGTTGTCCTCTTGCGGCTACATACTGATCAAGCTGCTGCTCAAAGCTGCTTGTGCTGCTGGAGTCGCTGCTTGCATGTTGTTGCTGTGATGTTGCTGCTACTCGCTGTGCAAGCTGCTGCAGTTATTGCTCACTGCAGCGCTACACTGCCTCTGCAGCTGCTGCTGTTTCTGAACGCGCTCGCTGCAGCTGCACACACTGCTTCTGCAGCTCGTTGCTGCTGTTGCACGCGCTCGCTGCTGCTGCTGCTGCTGCTGCTGCTGCTGCAGTAGTTGCTGCTGCGTGCTGTTGCTGCACACTGCCTGTGCAGCCGCTGCTGCTGCGTTCGCTGCTGCAATGCTAGTTGCTGTGGCTACCTCCTTGCTGCAGCACACCCGACTGCCTCCTAGCACACACACACCCACAACGACTACACACACTCACACACAAGCACCTAGTATATATATATATATATATATATATATATAGAGAGAGAGAGAGAGAGAGAGAGAATAAGGGAGGTGAGATGGCACCTCACTCTAAAAACAAGGGTGGCGGTGATGTGGCACAATCCCAACCACACATTTCATGTAACGACCCGTTCATCCCGTTCCCCCTGCTCGGGGAGCGCGGCCAAGGAATACTTACGACCGTCCGAACGGGACAGATTGAATCAAGATCCTTTCCTCGTTATTGATTGGTTTCTTCGGAATCAGGTCCCATAGTCAATGGATCGTGCCTCAAGGAAGGACTCGACGGCAGAGTAAAGAGAGGCCTTTCCGTTGTGTTGGTTTTCCTTGCCCGTTTTCGATTGCCGTTTGGTTGCCTTCGTGTTGGTTTTAGGACTTGCGTTTTCTTGAACGGTTTCAATGGATTTCATTGTTTTCGTTCTTAGGATTTCGCATTTCGTATCGAGCCTTGGAGACCGAAGCAAGGGGTATTGATCATCCGTTGGTGCGTGCAGGTGATCGTGTAGACGACGCGCGAGCGGAGTCTTAGGGATCTCTGCTCCTTCTTCCTATACAACCGACTGTGTGAGTGGCTCTATTTCGATAAGCACCTTCTTTCCAAGGGCTCCGTTCATAATAAAATTGACTCAGTTATGCATTCAATCAAACGACACCACTTAAGTAATAAAGTTGGATAACAAGATAAGATAAGAAGTAGGCTTGGAACACCCATTGCTTGTCACACAAAACCTTGCATAAATTCATTGATGCATGCATGTTCGTTTTGATGTTGAATGGGTTGGTATTTATTGATAGTTCAAAGTACTCTTCAGTAAGTTCAAGGTGTTCTTCTATAAACTGCTGCATGTTATTTCATATAACTGTTGGTTGATTGTGATGGTACACTAAAGCAGTTTCGTTCATGAATGTTCTTTAACATTGGCTAGTAAGTAAATCTATGAGGTAGAGTCATAGATATGGTCATGGGAATTCTTGTGCACAGGGGATCCAGGTTCCTGCGGACGGTTACCGGGGCACCGGGCCGTTCCGACCCGGGCGGAATCTACTTTCTTAGTACTGGGAGCGGGGAATTGTAGCGGGGCTAGCTACCCGCGCTGCAAGCGTCGCCGCCAGCCCAAACTAAACCCATGATGGCTAGTAGAACAACAAAGAAAGATGTTGTGTATATTTAAACTGTGCAGACTAACTATGTCTTCGTGACAGGGAAGGCTATGGTAAGTTGTACAGGTGATTCAGACGGGACAGGTAAAGTCACCGAACGGTGGCACGTGAAGTTATGTTATTTTGTTCTTGCATATCTGCTAAATGAAATCTGATCTAGGCAAGAATAGAAACCCACCAAGGAGCATAAGTGTTGCATGTTCATTTAAACTCATCTAAAGAGCTTGGTAAAGTTGAGCAGCTAGCCTTCACCAGTACTTTTCGAAGTACTGACCCTCGTTGTAGCAGGTCCCCCGGCGCAAGGCAACGCGGCGAGGAGCTGAAGCTCTCTCTCTCCGGACCCTTTGGGATTCTTAGCGGGTCGGGGCCAAGACCTTGGAGGCTCAAGCTGGAAGCCTTCCTCCCTCTCTCCGTGGCGGAAATGACGCTAAAGCGATGGTGCTTCCCCGCACAACAAGAAGTTTTGGGTTTTGAAACTATGTAAAGGGACATAATGTATGGATCGGCTATCTCATTTTGCGTCAAAGTTTGTAAGCCCGTGGGGCATTTTATACTTTTGAGTCAAGCAATGTAACCGGATGTTCATTATTAATAAAAGAGAAACTTTTCTATGCCTCAACCTTGTGTTATCTTATTTGTCTACTCTGTTGCATTGATCTAAAGAATATCCTTATGCCTAAGGCCTGGTGCACGCGCGCCCTACGCGTGCACGGCATCACGCCCGGGGGACGATTATCGGTTAGGCGAAAATCGGGGCGTGACATATTGGTATCAGAGCAGAATCGATCTTCGGGCCTCTATGACTCTGAGATGATATGGTTTTGCAAAGAGCGTTCCATACAATAAGTCCATAGATATTCTCAAAGTGCAAAATGTTTCCTGAACTTGAATTGCTTGATTGTTTCGGTTGAGTACGGCGAGGGACGGCACTATCGCTACTCGGGATATCGAGAAGTTTATCCTTGAAGTTTCGAGGACGAAACTTTTTGTTGGTGGGTAAGTATGTAACGCCCCGCTCCGCGCCGGCGTTATATATCAAGGTGAGTGGGCAGAACTTCGTTCTCTGATTCTTGCACGCCTTAATAATAACCTGAGTTTTTGCTTGCAATGTTTTCTTAAGAGAATGATAGAACCTGCCTTGCATGCTAATAAGAGAACTCACCTAGCTGTCTTGAAACAAAGTCTGCTAAACGAGAATCCTGATCGCTGGCTTAGAGTGCATGAACATGTTCACTATCGTCTATGCTTCGAGAGAACCATACTGTGCCTGAATGTGTTCAAGTGATAAGGCGGATTGCCCCGCAACAGAGAGTGTTTATAGATGGTTCGTCTCGTCTGAATACTGAGAGTTTTGATAGTGTTCCATGCATTCGCACGCGGTCGGACAATGGCTTTTGGTGCAGAGCTGAACTGCATGTGTCACGGCTGCTACAGAGATAGTGGAAAGCAACCATGAGTCACAGCTGCCATTAGCATCAGATAAAAGAGTCATTGGTATGCTAGACTAACCGCTGCCGATCCTGAGATACTCGGGGACCGCCAAGCATATAGATAAGTCATTGTGTTGGCTTGGATAGATGGCTGCCCCTAAGAATGTGCATCGTGTGTCTAGCTTTGCATCAGACCCTCGAGTCGCACGAGACACAGCTGAAAGATAGCTCGGATTGATGCAAGTTGAAAGAATTATGATTCTGATGGATCGAGTTAATCAGTAATAAATTTGGCTTGGAGTTCGGAAGAACGATCTTGAAATCAAGTTCAGGAAGATAACATTCGAAATCTGTCCCAAGCGAGAACGATTATCCTGCGAGAGTGTCGGCGTGGTGATTTCACGTACGGTAGGGATAAGCAAACTCAAGAGAACAGGCTCGGTGATTATTCCAAAAACGAACTCGATGAATGGAAAGTATCAATGGGATAGACTTGGGTTTGGGAATTGATCTTAGTTATTTGAGGAATACTAAGAGTAGACCAAGAAAATGAGTCTAAGGATTCTTCTTGAGGAGTTAGTCTAGAAACGTAAAGTAAGAGATGTTGGACGTTTTCATGAATAGATACATAGATTTTGCTGGACGACTTAGAGTTCATGATATACATCGATGGTTTATAATGGAATTGTGGCTTGATGATACAGGCGTAGAAAATGATGGATTGGTGAATCCTATTAAACGAGATGAAAGGGATAGTATGTGCGAATCGGTAGGTTAGCCCTAAAATGTGGGCGTATCGTGGGTTCGGTGGAACGAGCGTGTTGGTGTGATAGGATGATCTGTGCTCGATGTTTAGAAATCTGAGTGAGACGAGCTTGGGTAGAATACCCGTATAAAGGAACTTGTTCTGAGTGGTATATGGCGTAACAGCCCGCTCCGCTCAACCCGGAGGGCCGATTCAAACGGCACAAGTGTAGCTATTCAACCGCCTTGCTCAGCGAGATGGCTCGTTCGATGCAAAGGCTTTCACGCTGGGATCCTTAATGGAGTCAGACTTAGGCTATCAGAAGCGCGTCCGGAGTCTAGCTCGACCGATGCGAAACATCGCTAAGGTGAGAGACCCCGGTGAACCTGTCTCCACTTAGCTGCACACTAAGAGAATGAACGTTACGTGCTAGTTTACAGGCGATAACCTTTGTATGCTAATAAAAGAGATGAACGCACATAGCAAAAAGGGGATAACCCCGCTTTATTATCGTATAGAACATGGAAATCTTACTTCCTAGATGCGAAGTCGACTTGGGTTAGTTGAATCTGCAAGCGGACTTGTCGTACGCGGCGGAGCCAGGCTAAATTTTCGAATCGTAAAAAGAAGCAGTCGCGAAACCGAACGTCTGGCTAGTGCGCGTACTGTGGCGAAACCACTTGGTCGAGGAGTCGACCTGGGAACTTGAATCAGATATGAGAGGAAAATTTTCCTCATTATTCCTTAGTGGTAGGCTCTGTTCTTAAGTTTCGGGACGAAACTTCCTATTAGATGGTTATGATGTAACGACCCGTTCATCCCGTTCCCCCTGCTCGGGGAGCGCGGCCAAGGAATACTTACGACCGTCCGAACGGGACAGATTGAATCAAGATCCTTTCCTCGTTATTGATTGGTTTCTTCGGAATCAGGTCCCATAGTCAATGGATCGTGCCTCAAGGAAGGACTCGACGGCAGAGTAAAGAGAGGCCTTTCCGTTGTGTTGGTTTTCCTTGCCCGTTTTCGATTGCCGTTTGGTTGCCTTCGTGTTGGTTTTAGGACTTGCGTTTTCTTGAACGGTTTCAATGGATTTCATTGTTTTCGTTCTTAGGATTTCGCATTTCGTATCGAGCCTTGGAGACCGAAGCAAGGGGTATTGATCATCCGTTGGTGCGTGCAGGTGATCGTGTAGACGACGCACGAGCGGAGTCTTAGGGATCTCTGCTCCTTCTTCCTATACAACCGACTGTGTGAGTGGCTCTATTTCGATAAGCACCTTCTTTCCAAGGGCTCCGTTCATAATAAAATTGACTCAGTTATGCATTCAATCAAACGACACCACTTAAGTAATAAAGTTGGATAACAAGATAAGATAAGAAGTAGGCTTGGAACACCCATTGCTTGTCACACAAAACCTTGCATAAATTCATTGATGCATGCATGTTCGTTTTGATGTTGAATGGGTTGGTATTTATTGATAGTTCAAAGTACTCTTCAGTAAGTTCAAGGTGTTCTTCTATAAACTGCTGCATGTTATTTCATATAACTGTTGGTTGATTGTGATGGTACACTAAAGCAGTTTCGTTCATGAATGTTCTTTAACATTGGCTAGTAAGTAAATCTATGAGGTAGAGTCATAGATATGGTCATGGGAATTCTTGTGCACAGGGGATCCAGGTTCCTGCGGACGGTTACCGGGGCACCGGGCCGTTCCGACCCGGGCGGAATCTACTTTCTTAGTACTGGGAGCGGGGAATTGTAGCGGGGCTAGCTACCCGCGCTGCAAGCGTCGCCGCCAGCCCAGACTAAACCCATGATGGCTAGTAGAACAACAAAGAAAGATGTTGTGTATATTTAAACTGTGCAGACTAACTATGTCTTCGTGACAGGGAAGGCTATGGTAAGTTGTACAGGTGATTCAGACGGGACAGGTAAAGTCACCGAACGGTGGCACGTGAAGTTATGTTATTTTGTTCTTGCATATCTGCTAAATGAAATCTGATCTAGGCAAGAATAGAAACCCACCAAGGAGCATAAGTGTTGCATGTTCATTTAAACTCATCTAAAGAGCTTGGTAAAGTTGAGCAGCTAGCCTTCACCAGTACTTTTCGAAGTACTGACCCTCGTTGTAGCAGGTCCCCCGGCGCAAGGCAACACGGCGAGGAGCTGAAGCTCTCTCTCTCCGGACCCTTTGGGATTCTTAGCGGGTCGGGGCCAAGACCTTGGAGGCTCAAGCTGGAAGCCTTCCTCCCTCTCTCCGTGGCGGAAATGACGCTAAAGCGATGGTGCTTCCCCGCACAACAAGAAGTTTTGGGTTTTGAAACTATGTAAAGGGACATAATGTATGGATCGGCTATCTCATTTTGCGTCAAAGTTTGTAAGCCCGTGGGGCATTTTATACTTTTGAGTCAAGCAATGTAACCGGATGTTCATTATTAATAAAAGAGAAACTTTTCTATGCCTCAACCTTGTGTTATCTTATTTGTCTACTCTGTTGCATTGATCTAAAGAATATCCTTATGCCTAAGGCCTGGTGCACGCGCGCCCTACGCGTGCACGGCATCACGCCCGGGGGACGATTATCGGTTAGGCGAAAATCGGGGCGTGACATATTGGTATCAGAGCAGAATCGATCTTCGGGCCTCTATGACTCTGAGATGATATGGTTTTGCAAAGAGCGTTCCATACAATAAGTCCATAGATATTCTCAAAGTGCAAAATGTTTCCTGAACTTGAATTGCTTGATTGTTTCGGTTGAGTACGGCGAGGGACGGCACTATCGCTACTCGGGATATCGAGAAGTTTATCCTTGAAGTTTCGAGGACGAAACTTTTTGTTGGTGGGTAAGTATGTAACGCCCCGCTCCGCGCCGGCGTTATATATCAAGGTGAGTGGGCAGAACTTCGTTCTCTGATTCTTGCACGCCTTAATAATAACCTGAGTTTTTGCTTGCAATGTTTTCTTAAGAGAATGATAGAACCTGCCTTGCATGCTAATAAGACTCACTCACTATACACACACATATACTATGTACATATCAATAGATATACACTCATATCTATACATATATAGATATACTCTCATACTCACACATACACATATAGATATATATACAAACATACACATATACATATGTAAACATACACACATACATCTAACACCTATATATATATATATATATATATATATATATATAATATAGCATTCTAATAACTATTACCATGGCTATTTGAATCTCAAAGCAATGAAACAAACACGTGGAGTGCATCGCACCCGTATCACACTAGATCTATGATACGCTTGCGATATGAGTCCACCACACAAACAAACATACCCCGAAGGACACGAGCAAGTCTAAAATAATAAATATGAACAATACGAAGAATTAATTATACATCGACGTGTCCGTGTAAAAATATGACATGCTCAAACTCCCGTGTCGGAAGAAAACCCCCAAATCAACCCGTATCTCCAAATTGTCGGGATACGGCCTACACGTATCCAATTGTGGATACGACACTAGCCACAAACACTTAAATAGATGTTAATTTGGTCCAATTGACAAATACAACATGTGTCAATCTTGAAATTCCCCTAAAATTGACAAAAAATATACCATAACTTTCTCCATAGGCCTCCTATGAACCTAATTCCAATTCCTATGGGTAGCCTTAGCATATGGGGTGGTTCCTAATGATTAAATCATAGATTTAGAGTCTAATTAGAGGAGGGAAACTTAATTGTACCTATTAGGAGATGGATTCCCAATGTAACCTCCAAATTGGGTGAAATGAGCCTTCAACTTGTAGATCCTTCCTCCTCTTTATAGATCCTTGCTTCCTCCTTATAGATCATTGCTTCCTCCTTATAGATTCTTGCTTTAATAGTCTCCAATGAAGATTTGAGAAGAATTGGGAAAAAATTTGGTGTAGAGATGAAGGAATTTGGTTGAGAGAAATTCTATATCTAGATTTGGAATAAAAAATGAAGAGAGAGAAAGTTTTCACCCCATTTATATAGGCCTCTCTTGCTCCCTCCCTCAAGTTACTATGTAAAGTCTAAAATATCCCTTGGGGCCTCTCATAAAAAAATTAATTAAGGAGGAAAGGTTCTAGTCTAATGGATTTAACTTAATTAATCCTCCTCCTAATGATTGAGCTTATTATTGGGCTTAATTCTAACTTGAATTAAATGTCGGTCCATGGATCTAATCTAAACTAGTTAGGTCCACTAACACAAGTCCAAAAATAAATTTAACATGCTAACAATAAATAAATAATACAATAAATAAATATTCAACATGCACAATATTTAATTAATTACCAAATGACTAAAATATTCTTTCCTAGAAAATGTGGTAGTGACACTATTTAAACCACCATATTCCTAAAATAACATGGATTACTGATTAAAAGTTCACCCGAATTGGGCCTTTAGCCCCCGCGGCGGTATACTACCGATATACTGGAAAAGAGTGGTATTCTATCAGAAAGGTTCTGGAACAAAAGACAGTATCAACAGTGTACTAGTGGTATATCGTCGATTTACTGCTGACACTGATAATGTTCTGTTCGGAGCCCGAAACATGCTCAAATCGAACCACTTTTTGACTCCCTGAGCTTCTCTGACACACAGATGGAGCTTGTTGCACTCCAAGGTGTTCTCCACATAGGTTGGGAACCTCATATAACACCAACAAATCTCTCATTTTCCAACTTGGTGGAGGAGCTCGCCATTCCGGTAATCCTCCTACAATACTCAAAAAATTTCTTGGTAGAACCTTTGCAAATATATCCGCTCAATTTTCCTTTGTATAGACCTTCTTAAGCACTACATCCTTCGCCTCTAACACATCTTGTATCCTAGGATACCGAGTTACAATGTGCTTGGATCCACTACGAAATGTTGAGTTATTCCCAAGATAAATTGTACTTCGGCTATTGTAAATCAAAATATATTTCTTTTGTTTTAGCCTCATCTACTCTAAGAACCTTTTCATCTTGCAAGCCTCCGTCGCCGCAATGAATTTTGCCTCCATCGTAGACATATAAAAATACTATTGCAACTACGATTGCTACAAAACTATCTTACCAGCAAACATCATAACATAGTCTGAAGTCGACCTCCTGGTATCCATATCTCCAGCCATGTCAGCATCGGTATACCCAACTAGCTTCGGCTCATCACTCCCAAATGAAAGTCTCCAACTAGAAGTGCCCTGAAGATAACAAAGGATCGATTTGACCACCTCCAATGTATCCTTTATGGATTAGAAAGATACCTGCTAACCATTCCAACTACGTGAGCAATATCTGGCCTTGTACACACCATAACATATATGAGACTCTCTACTACTTAAGCATACGAAACTTGCTCCATATCTTTCTTTTCATCCTCGATCGATGGACATTGCTCTCTAGTGAGCCTGAAGTGAGCTGCATGGGTGGTGCTCATTTTCTTTGACCCGTCCATCCTGAAACGTCAATACACTCGGTGAATGTACTTCTCTTAGGACAAATAAAACAACTCTCTCTCTCTCTCTCTCTCTCTCTCTATCTCTTTCGGCTTATCTCCATCCCAAGAATAGTCTTTGCAGCACCCAAATCCTTCATAGAGAAGATCGTACCCAGTTGGTACTTCAACTCCACCATCCGAGTGGTATTTCGTCCCACCAATAATATATCATCCACATAGAGCAGTAAAATGACAAAATCATCATCGATAAAGTATTTAGCGAACACACAATGATCTGACATCGTACGGGCATAACCATGCTCCCCATAATGACTAAAACTTCATATACCATTATCGAGGAGCTTGCTTCAGATCATACACACTCTTTTTTAACCGACATACCAAATGTGACTTGTACTTTTCATAGAAACTCTCGGGCTTCTCCATTTATAATTTTTCCTCTAAATCATTATGGAGGAACATCGTCTAGACATCCATTTGCTCAATGTCCAAATCAAAGCTAGTTGATAAATGTAGTTCCACTTGGATATATGACAACTAGATGACCAACCTCGTCTTGTATCGAGGGTGAGTAACATCTTTTGTCTGCTTTACTCTAAATACCCACCGATGTTTCAAGGCCTTCTTTCCTTTTGGCAATCGTACCAGCTTATAAGTAGAATTAGCATATAAAGAACTCATATACTTTTGTATAGCCTACGTCCACTCCTACTTGTGTTCATCTTTAATCGCCTCTATAAAACTTTCAGGTTCTCCCCCGTCGGTCAAGAACATGTACACATCTGGCTAGTACTAGTGGATGGTCGACGATCTCTTGTGCTCCTCCTCAATAGAACCTTTGGTGCTGACTGTTCACCTACAGTCTCATTCCCACTCCTCGACATACTCATCCTCCCGAGGGTCGCCTTGATAACTATCAATAGTGATGACCAAGGTTAGGAGCAACCCCATGTACTAGCTCTCCCATATTTTGAATATCCGCAGTATCATCTGGAAAAGTCTCGAAGCAAAATGACTAACTTAGACAAATTATCAGTCTAAAAAAGTATCTTGGAATCCTGAGTGTTGTCCATGGCCTGATCCTCGACGAATATTACGTCCCGACTTTTGATCAACTTTCTTTCTACTGATCATAGAGTATATACCCGAACTCATCTTGACCATAGTCGACAAAGACATACTGCCTCATTTTTGGCTCGAGTTTAGACCTCTTATCATTCGATACATGCACGAAGGCCTTACACCTAAACACCCGATGCGCTCCCTTCCATATACTAACTACTTTCACCTTTTGTGCCCCATGTGCCATAACGACGATCGAATGAGGCAAAGTCCTAGATATATATGTCCTCGTCATTTATCAAATCAAAGTATTCACCGATAAAAGTGTCACTACCACATTTTCTAGGAAATGGTATTTTGGTCATTTCATAATTAATTAAATATTGTGCATGTTAAATATTTATTTATTGTA